>CM033477.1:22127034-22167057 GCA_019447015.1 Hymenochirus boettgeri
GGTATGGTTGTAGGTATCCTTTAACTAGGCTATCTCTCAGGGCCCTGTCTGAAGACTTTGCAGGCGTAGGTTGGTAGGTACCTACTTAACCTGTATTCTCTCCGTGCCCGTGTAATGTAGCACTTCAATGTAGGTTGGTAGGTACCCTTTAAACTATGTATCTCTAGTGCCCTGTATGTAGCACTTTGCAGGTAGGTTGGTTGGTACCCTTTAGTAGATCTCTCACGTGCCTGTATGTAGCACTACCATGTAGTAGGTGCCCTTGAACTATGTATCTTCAGTACCCTTGTATGTAGCACTTGCAGGTAGGTAGGAAGGTTACCGTAAACTATGTATTCTTCTTCATGCCCTGTATGTAGACTCACAGGTCTAGGGTTGGTGCGGGTACCACTTAATAGTATCTCCAGTGTCCTGTATGTAGCATTTGGGGGTAGGTCTACCCCCTTAAATATGTATCTATGTCAGTGCGTAAGTAGCATTCACAGGTAGGTACCCCTTTAACTATGTATATTCAGTACTGTATGTAGCGACTTTGCAGGTAGGTTGGTAGGTACCATTTAACTATGTCTCTCCAGGCCCTGTATGTAGCACTTGCGGGGGTTAGTAGGTAGTACCCCTTAAACTAGGTATCCTTCAGACCCTGTATGTGCACTGCACAGGTAGGTAGGTAGGTACCCTTTAACTATTTATCTTCCAGTGCTCGTATGTAGCAATTGCAGGTAGGTCGGTAGGTACCCTTTAATATGTATCTCTCAGGGCCCTGTATGTCGCACTTGGCGGTAGGTTGGTAGGTACTCTTTAACCTTATGTATCTCTCAGTGCCCTGTATGTAGCAATTTGCAGGTAGTTGGTAGGGACCTCTTTACTGTGTATCTCTCAGTGCCCTGTATGTCGAACTTAAAGGTATGGTAGGTGCCTTTAACGATGTATCTCTCAGACCCTGAGTGAGCACTTTGAAGGTAGGCTAGGAGGTACCCCTTAACTCCTGTTTCTCTCAGTTGCCCTTTATATAGGGGGGGGACTCACAGGTAGGTTGGTGGGGAACCTTAATATGTATCTCGCAGTGGCCTTGTAGTACGCAACTGTGCGGGAGGGTACCCCTTAACTATGGATCTCTTCAGTGACCCGTAAGTAGCATTCACATGTAGGTACCCTTTAACTATGATCTCTCAGTACCCTGTATGTAGCACTTGCAGGTAGGTGGTAGGACCTTAACTATTTATCTCTCAGTGCTCTGGTATGTAGCAACATGCAGGGAGGTAGGTAGGTTACCCTTACATGTATCTCCAAGTGCCCTGTATGTAGCACTTTGCAAGGTAGTTCGGTTGGTAGGTTACCCTTAACTATTTATCTCTCAGTGCCTGTATGTAGCACTTTGAGTAGTTGATAGGTATCCTTTAACTATGTATCTCTCAGTGCCTGATGTAGTACTTTGCCGGTGAGGTTGGTAGGTACCATATTAAAACTATGTATCTCTCAGGCCCTGTAGGTAGCACGTCAATGAGGATTGGTAGGTACCCCTTTAAATATGTATCTCTCGTGCCTGTATGTAGCACTTTGCAGGTAGGTTGGTAGGTACCCCTTTAACTATGTATACTCTCGATGCCCTGTATGTTATAGGCACTTTGACGGTAGGTTGGTGGTAACCCCTTAGCTATGTATTCTCAGTGCCTGCTATGTAGCAATTTGCAGGTAGGTTGGTTGGACCCTTTAGCTAGTATCGCGTCAGTGCCCCTGTATGTAGAACTTCACAGTAGGTTGATAGGTACACCTTTACTATGATGTCTCAAGTTGCCCTATGTAGCACATTTGCAGGGTAGGTTGGTAGGTACCACTTTAACTATGTACTCTCAGTGCCCTGTATGTAGCACTTTTGCAGTTAGGTTGGTTAGGTACCCCTAACTATGTATCTCTCAGTGCCCATGATATGTAGCACTTTGCAGGTAAGTAGGTAGGTACCCCTTAACTAGTTCTCTCAGTGCCCTGTATGTAGCACTTCACATGTAGGTTGGTAGGTACCCCTTTAACTAAGTACCTCAGTGCTGTATGTAGCATTTGCAGGTAGGTTGGTAGTACCCTTTTAAACTATGTATCTCTCTTCAGTGCCCTGTATGTAGCACTTTGCAGGTAGGTTAGATAGATACACCTCTAACTATGTATTTCAGTGCCCTGTATGTAGCACTTTGCTAGGTAGGTTGGTAGGTACCCCTTTAAACTAGTATCTCTCAGTGCCCTGTATGGCGCAACTTTGCAGGTAGGTTGGTAGGTACCCGTTAAACTATGTATCTCTCAGTGCCCTGTATGGTAGCACTTGCGGCAGGTTGTAGGTACACCCTTTAACTAGTATTTCTCATGCCCTGTAGTGCACTTTGCAGGTAGGTTGGTGGTACACTTTAACTATCGTATCTCTCAGTGCCTGTCTGTAGCACTTTGTCAGGTAGGTTGGTAAGGTACCCCATTACTATTACTCTATCAGTGCCCGGTCTGCTAGCACTTGCTTGGTAAGTTGGTAGGTCACCCCTGAAATAGTATCTCTCATTGCCCTGTATGTAGCAATTCACATGTAGGTTGTAGGGTATCCCCTTTAACTATGTAATCTCTCAGTGCCCGGTCTGTAGCACTTGCAGGTAGGTGGGAGGTACCCCCTTTAATACTGTGTATCTCTCAGTGCTGTATGTAGCACTTGCAGGAGGTGATAGGTTACACCTTTAACTATGTAAGCTCAGTGCCTGTATGTAGCACTTTGGAAGTAGGTGGTAGGTTACCCCTTTACCTATGGATCTCGCGTACCCTGGTATGTAGCACTTTGTAAGAATAGGTTGGTAGTACTCCTTTACATGCTTATCTCTCGTGCCCTGTAGTAGCACTTAACATGTAGGGTGTAGTACCCTTTAATATGTAATCTCTCAGGCCTGTATGTAGAGCACTTGCAGGTAGGTGGGTAGGTACCCTTTAACTATGTACTCTCAGTGCCCGTATGTAGCAATTTGCAGGTAGGTGGGTTGGTACCCCTTTAGCTATGTATCTATCAGTGCACCCTGTATGTACGCACTTCAAAGGTAGGTTGATATAGGTACACCTTTAAATATGTTTCTCAGTGCCTGAGTAGCCTTTTAAGGTAGGTTGGATAGTACCCCACTTTAACTATGTAGCCTCTCAGTGCCCTGATGTAGCATATCACAGGTAGGTAGATATTGGTATAGGTAACCCCCTTTAATAGTTATTTTCTCAGTGGCCATGTAGAGCACTGTGAAGGTAGTAGGTACCCTTCTAACTAGTATTCTCAGTGCCTGTATGTAGAACTTTGTAAGTAGGTAGGTAGGTACCCTTAAACTAGTATCTCTCCGTGCCCTGTAATGTAGCCACTTTGTAAATAGGATAGGTAGGTACCCCTTTTTTTAACTACGTGATCTATCAGTGCCCTGCTATGTCAATTGTAAGTAGGTGGTATAGGTACCCCTTTAACTATGATCTCTCATTACCCTTATGTAGGACTTTGTAAGTAGGTAGGTAGGTACCCCCATTACTAGTATCTCTCAGTGCCCTGATGTAGCACTTTGCAGGATAGGTTGGCAGGTAACCTAGTAACTATGTATCTCTCAGTGCCCGGTATGTAGCACGTCTCTATGTAGGTGGGTCGGTACCCCTTAACTACGCACTTTCAGTGCCTGTAGTAGGACTTTTTTTTCAGGTTTATTCAATAAAGAAACTTCTTAGACGTAAATGGTGACAATTTGGCCCCAACCATCAGATGTTAGCTTTCAAAGGTTAAATAAGAATAGGATGGTTGGGGCAAAATTAGCACCTTTTAAACGATAAGGAACATTTATTGAAATAACCCTTGTTTGTAAGTAGGTAGGTAGGAGGTACCCTATTAACCTATGTTAACTCGCAGTGCCCCTGTATGAGCCTTGTAGAGGTAGGTACCCCTGACTATGTAAGCTCTTCAGTACCTTGTAGGTAGCACTTTGTAGGTAGTTGGTACCCACTGACATGATCCGTCAGTGCCCTGGTATTTAAGCACTTTGTAGGTAGTGTAGGTACCACCCTTAACTATGTAGCTACTCAGGACCTCTGTATGTAGCAGTTTGTAGGTCTGGTAGGTACCCCTTGGACTAGGATCTCTCAGTGCCTTTATGTAGCCCTGTAGGTAGGTAGTACCCCCTAACTATGTGTAGCTCCTCCGTACCTTGTCATGTAGACTTGGGAGGAGGAGAGGTACACCCTTGACTATGTATCTCTCAGTGACCCTGATGTAGCACTTTGTAGGTAGGTACCCCTAACTATGAGCTCTCAGTATTTGTTATATAGCAATTTTGTAGGTAGGTACCCCTTGAATATGTATCTGCTCAGTGCCAGGATATAACAACTTTGTAGATAGGAGGTACCCACTAAATAGTATTTTCAGTGGCCTGTAGTAACACTTTGAGGTATGGTAGGTATCCCAAAATTCTTTTGTCTCTCACTGCTATGTATGTTGTAAGCACTTAAAGGTAGGTAGGTAACCCCCTTAAACTATGCCATCTCTCAGGTCCCAGTATGTTAGCACTTTGTTGCCTGAATAGGGAAAAAAAAATAGTGTCGAGTATCTGCACCAAGGTGCCCTGGGACATAACTCATTGCCGGGCATGAACCACCACTACTGCCCGATACGGGGGTGTTCAGTGTGCCGTACAACCTATTACCCATAATATGTTTATTTTCTTGCCTCCACCCACGATGGGGATGTTGCTTCAGTGACCAGAAAGTGCCCCCTTTGCACTGGCATGGTTTTTACAATCGTGCCCTCCAATGTATTGTTTCTAAGTCCCTAATTTTCTTGCCCATGCTTGCTTGCTCTTCCTTTTTTCCGACTCCTCAATTGGGAACATTTTACCAACTTCACATATGTTGTATTTTCAAAATTAGCTCAACTGGACTTGAAATGTGTCTTGAAGACTTTTTCGTAGTCATGACGGCTTTATCAATTCAGAATGGACTTGTACAAGAATCGCTGGCAAATTATGTACCCTGGAAAATCCAAATAGCCTATCACAGCCAGGTGTAAGGGTTTTGTGATAGATAGTGGCATAGATGGTGTTATAGGAACGCCCAGGTAAGGTGTTAAAACAGACATGTACATGGCAGAATGGGTGTCGAACCCCCCCACCTCTATTTAGGCTTGGTTTCTTTTATTTCACTAAACTGGCTCCTTACACCTCTATTGAACCAGTCACGTTCCTTCGCCAGTATGTAACATACAATTTCAAAGGTATGTCCTTGATCCTTAAGATGAAGATACAGCTGAGTCCCTGCACGAGAATTGGCTTTCTGTGCTGGGCCATACGTTGATGCAGTTGCTGTTTGGTCTTCCACCACATAACAAATCAGAGAATTCTCACTGCACTGCATTGCATATACGATGTCGCTTTCTTAGTGTTTTCGGTATTGGGTCTTTGGATGTACCAGTTGATGCCTCAGTGTGTTTGTTCGGTTTTAAAGCAGACAGGGATACGATTGTTTTTGACAAGTCTTCGTAATTTCTCGGAGACCCCTGCTTACATATGGGATGACCATGTTCTTCTCTGTCTTGCTTTTTCCCCTTCACTGTTGGTATTCGTGTTCTTTTCTTTCCTTCTACTTTTTGACACAAGGCCCAGGTCTGGGAATCACAAGTTTTAAGGGCTCCTCTGAGATGTTTCATTTCTTTAGCCTTCGCCTCTGATGATAGTGGGGATGTTCTCGGCTCTGCTGTGCAGGGTTCTGATGACCCCAGCTTGTATCAAAGGGTGGTGGAGGTCAAACATCCAAATATGATCTGTGTGTGTTGGTTCTGTAAACCTTACTTCAGTTTACAGTTCCTTCTTAACTTTACCAAAGCCGTCCAAGAAGAGTTTGTGTTTTTTTACCTCTTCCTTGTGAATTTAATGTTTTGGTCCACCGCATTAATGGTCTTGAAAGCGTGTACTCCCTTCTGGTGGATTTAAACCCAGGGTCATCACAAATATCTGAAACAGTGGCTGGGTGCATGCCCCTTAAAGGTTTAGCATGGTGGCGAGGAACGTTGATGGGTTCAAGAGAGACCTAATAATGATCCTGTTTCCCAACCACACCAGGGTGTTAAGGAGGCCATTATGTGAAAATAAAGACAAGCCTAAATAGAGGTGGGGGGGTTCGACACCAAACTGTCTGCCATGTACAATGCGTTTTAACACCTTACTTCTGGGCGTTACCTATACACCTCTTAGCCCATCTAAATCACACCCTTAAAACCTGGCTGGATATTGCTAATTGGGATTTTCCAGGGACCAATTGCCACAGATTCTTGTACAAGTCATCTGAATGAGAAAGCCGTCGGAAGACTAGCGAAACGTCTTCAGAACTACATTTTCAAGTCCCAGTTGATCTACTTGAATACAACAGATTATACATGACCTGGATGAATGAGAACCTTACAAGCATTACAATTAACATTGCAACCCCAACCATTATAAAGACTGTAAAATGCATGGAATTACAAGGTCTGCCCTGGTATCCATGGTGTGTCCGCATGTACCACCCTACCTCTTAGAACTTTTTGACCCGGATTTTATGTGGAAACCTGGTGTTATGAATGACTGTAGGTGCCAACTGTTGCTTAACAATCATTTTATCCTGTAAATTAGTAATGGTTACTGGCCTTACTTTAGATGATAGCCCCCCGTTATCTGCTAATTTGGGTGTTTTAAAGACAGTCAACAAGGTTATTGGGACATGGTTAGTTATTAAAAATGAGAGAATCGGATATAAAGATTGTTGCCCCATTCTTAAAGCTATAGCCTGAGCCAAGTTGCAGAGATGCGTCGTTTTAGCTGCACCTGCTGTGACAGTGCAATATCCGTGAAAGGTTATTCTGGGCCCTGTCACTTCAATGTTGTTAATTTAGTAGTTCAGTGCAAGCAAAAACAATTGCAATTTAACCCATTGATTTTGTTATTCTGGCTTTTGACGGGAACCTTGAATTATAACAGGTCCCCACATTATATTATATATAAGCCATGAAAACTCCACCTCCCCCCAACTCAGTTATATTAATTTACGGCTGCCTGAGCCTAGATTGCATGAGATGCTTCGGCTTGTAATCGCTCGCAGCTCATTGGAACAACTGCATAAAGGCTGGAACTGATGTTCAAACCAGTTTACACTCCTAACATGTTTAGCCCGTACTCCCGATCATTTCCCTTCCACAATTTGTGTTCCCCCATCAGAACATCTTTACCTCTGTGCCAAAGATAATTGCTCCGACTGTACATCATTGATAGGCACCTAGTAAGAACTCTAGGGTCCCTGATCGTTATTAGAACTGCAATCCTACATTTGAAAATCCTTGTCTGTGTTGAAGTCACAATCCTATATTTTGTTTCCAGTGAGTAATAGAAAAGTGTCATATTATGGGGGGAGGTACCCTACGCTTTCTATCAGGGGAGCTACTGTATACAAGAAGTGGCCCAATTGGTGCTCTACCAAACTATTGAACATATTGAGGGTTGGACATCAAGTCTTTCAATCTCCCTGCAAATCTTCAACTGTCAGACACAGAAATGTTCTATCCATACCGACTCACCCATCCAACATAGCAGACTTTTTGGTAGTTGTAGCATATGGGTGGTCATTTTTTGCCTAAACACCTTGCCGTATTGGGCGACTTGACGGGGGAATTTATCACAAGGATGCATGTGTATGTCACCCTATACTAGAAATTCAGTATCTGACCTAATATAAACAACTGGCAATGCGTGATCAATCGAGCAGCCTTTATGAGGTACATCAACTTTTCTGTAACATAAAAACCGTTGAAGTTAAAAGGTCCACAACACTATTAACTAATCAATATTACTGTGCGATATTTAAAAAAGGGCATGTCACCCCTCTAAATCTTTTACACATTAGAGGAATCACCCCCCAAAAAAAAAAAAGTTTTTTCTCAATACCTTTCTCACGACACCAAGAGTCCAGAAAACTTCACTGAGTCTCGGGTGTCCCGTCGCCGCTGCCTTGCTGCCACTTCCGCATTGAGACGTAGGGCAATGTCTTATGATGACCTGGAATATTACATAGTTATGTGTTCTAGTCAATATTTCTGTGTCCAAAATAAACTGCTACCTCTGATTAGCTAAATTCTGTTTATTTGTTTTGCATTATCAACTACAAACCGAATATTGTACATGTCAATTCAATCTTTTGTAATTGTTTGGGATTGTAATGATGAAATTTAGTTAGTAAACTTTCACCCATTTGCACTAGCACCAGGAAAAAAATTGCTAATTGGACAGCTTCTCACTGAGCAAGTGCATCCCTGGAGAGGAGGGAATAACTACAACCTCTGACACAGCAGTGCGTGCAGGGGGGGAGAGGACTAAGAGGGCACGCAGGACAGCTACCAGTAAAGTTTGTTTTGGTTTTTAAACAGCGGTAGCACATTTAAGAATTTAAAGTGCATGCAATCAGGTTTTTACAATACTGGGGTCCGGTAACTGATTTTTAAACAGGGATCAGTGCACCTACCTACATTACACTCAATCACGCCCCCTTGGCACGGGGAGGGGAGAGGCAGTGGGTTTTTGTCAGTGGGCCAGAAAACTTGCAGGGGAGGTCGGCTTCTGCAGTTTCGCTCCGACCTTGTTCGAAAGGCAGGATAAATATATGCTTTTAATAAGCCAGTTTATGGGCTATTAGGTGGGCTAAACTGTATTTAGACCCATAGTACTTGTTTAGGCCAACATAATATACTAATTTGTGATATGCTTTCCCTGTCTACTAAATGATAAGAATGTTCATCTCTAATGATTGCTTTTTATCCAAGTTTAAGCACAACATAATTATACTGAGATTTTCACGCTGGGTTCTCTCTAAAGTTGCAGTGTGTTCATCCTTATGGATTTAGTTGCATTACATCTGTGCTTTTACTTTCATGGAAGGTTCTTCAGCATAAAAACTCAGGAGGTGGGACAATCACCAGGCCAAGTAGTAATCCGCCTGGAAAAATTTATGTCTGGCAAATCATTGAATATAGGGTTTTCTATTGAGTTTATAGACGGACAGCATGAAAAAGGATACCATTGGCTAGAATGAAAAAATAATTTTAAAACCCCTTTTTAAAACTTGGTCTAGGTTGTATTGGCACTCATCTGAAATTTTCCTCTCTCTGTAAAGGGTCTTCAGTAGTAAGATTGAAAGAACATTTCCGTAGGACTTGGGTGCCCAAGGTAAATCCAGTCTCATAAGGATTCTGTAAGAAACGTCACAGCAGCTTGAGCAGTAGTAGTAAACAGAATCAGACTGAGATATTCTACACGTTCAGCACGCTGCTGGGTTTTTTTTTCTTTTTAATTGGGTTTGGAGTCTTTAGGACCATGATCCCGGAGCCTTGCCGCAGAGTAATTAATTTAGCAACGATATACATGTAGAGTTCAGTTAACAAACTGCAGAGTGAAGAGAAAACAGCCGGGTTTTTATCTCACCGAAGTTACAGTCAGGTATATGAATACATATGTTTTCCCTTGATGTAGGGCATTTTCGCGAATTAAATCTTAAACGGTACTATACTCGCTCAAACAAACTTTACATCTGAACTACAAGTGGAGGAGAAGTGAACTGGTGGTACTCACATATTTATCTGGGGTTGCTTGTGTCATTGAAATTCATTATGTTAGTGAGGCTCCTAATTGCCATCCTCCCTTACTCACTGCTCTTGTAGTTTCTGCGGGACCACTATACGTTCTGCACAGCCTTCACCATAGACACTGCTCTGTTACACATCTCCCCCTCCCCTTTCTTTCTTTTCTCGACTGATTCAATTAATTGTTGCAGAAAGCCAAAGATCCTAGGAGTAAGAGGTCAGGCGTAGGGAAATATTATTATATGGTGGATTCAATAGATCAAATGGACGTGAAGTTTAGTCTTGAAGACCTTTCGCTTAGTCATCCGACCAGTAAAGAATATTTTGACCAGTAAAGAATTAAGATAGACTTGTTAATAGTATGCCAAATCATTGTTCTAGATGCAAAAATGTACTACCCCCCAGCATTCCCCTTTTAATCGTTACTTAGAAATGTACAAACCGGCGCCAGTAAGCTGCAGGAAGAGGTAATGGAACCTGATATCAGCCCAGCCTCTGGGCAATAAGTCCATAGAGCTACCTTTTAAAGGTGAATGTGGAGGGTGTGGTTATAGTGTGGGTTGGGTGAGAGAGTTTCCATATAACATTGCTGTATGTGTGTGGTCATACGCCCCAGAGTTTATGGGAGGTAGATGTTGTGAAGTATTTGGGAATTTGTGACAATTCACATAAGCTGATCCCAGGTGTAATAAGGGACTTTGCAACAAATTATGTATGTGTAATTCCTAATCAATTCCTTCCTTGTGTTGAAATAAGTATGCTTAAGGCGGTTTACCAACGTCCATCAAGCAAGTGATTGGTGTAATGAACGATAATCATAGTGTTTTTTCTGGTTTATTCTGCTGGGTGGAAAACCAAGACACTGACTGAATCGCCACAAAATGTAAACATAATTATTCTTTCATCAGCTAGTTTGTTTGTTGCCGCAGTCACGTGCAGTACGAACCTAACGCTACAGCAGGAACCTGTAGTACTTTTCCTTTCCCTCACATTTCCCACTCCCCTAGCAAAGAGCAATTCAAAAGTTGCATCTCTGTCCCTGGGCAAGGCAAAACTGAGCACCAGTTAGGCCTGGAAGCAGTAGGAGTAGGTACTGGTTAGAGTGTAAACCGTAACATGACCAGAAGGAATAATAGGATTTAATGTAGTGATATCAGGGGGGAACCTTTTTTTCAGTAAATCTACTTCGCCTGGTTTATCACATTTAAGAGGAAAAAAAAAATTACAATCTACTTTAGGGAAATTAATGCCAGCCATTACTTGCCATGTTTATATCTATCATGCCACTGTCTTGTTTATTCAATCAAAAGTCAATGAGCAGGGGCAGTGAGCAGTGCGTGGAGCTAGAAATCCAAGCTGATTGAAATGGGGCTAGAAAATAATCAATACACACGGGGGGGGGACTTGTGTAATTTGCATAAACCATCCAAACCCCCCATCCCATTTCTACTCTCCTTAAAGCATTCATCTCTCCGTCTATTTATCATAATCATGTCACTTTATCCACAAGAACGTACCACATGTTTGAGTCCAGATGTAAAAAAAATGTTAATGTTAATGGGGGTCTTCTTCCACTTTCCTTTTTTATTCATAGTACAAACTTGCAGTACATTGGGATCTGGTTGAACCTTTGAATGGTTGTTTTCCCTTTAAAATGGTTCTGTGGGTTAGTATGGCTTAAACGGGAGGATGCTGAGAGTGTAGAGTAGATTAGTCTGTTGTAGGCCAACAGGCAGCTCAGTGGTAGAGTAGAGTTAGTGCGTAGGTGAGAGAATTCTTCAGATTTGTACTTCAAGTGTCCTTTGTTCCATTGGCTTGGAAAGACGTATGTTGATCTGTATACTGTTATGCCTGTATGCTATGTAATACAGAATGTGGTGATACTGTATTACATCGTAAGATCTGGGACATTTTCCCGGGCTCTCTTGCGTTGCTTCTGACTGAGAACTCAGTCCATAGTGTTGGCTTAGAGTTCGCCATTGATTCTTTAAGTCTTTCCCTCGTGAACTTTGGTTGGAATTCGGAATTTGAATGCTCTGACGAATGAGGGTTACACAATTTTTGGGTGGGGGATTGGATAGGGCGGCTGTTCCTGCTGGCCCATCATAACCATACCTGGGACATCTTGGGGGTTAAGCAGGTTTACAAACCCTCTGCATACAGGAAAACGGATTAGCTGATTTCTGGGTGGCGGTCACACTATCAGCGCAAGGTAACACAAATGCACACAAGCAGCACTTTCCCAAAAGTTACATGCATTTGACTGCGAGTTGGTAAGAGCGCATCAACTTTGCTTCTCTAAAAATGTCAGTCACAGTGCACTCTGAAAAAGGATGGTGTGTGCTTGCTGCGATGTCATAAAAATGCGATCACATGTGATCTGATAGGGCATTCTAGTGTGTCACAAACAACTGGCCAACCACTAGGTTGCCTTTTTAACAGCCCAATCGGATGGGCAGTGTGGCCTAGCCCCCATTCTCGGATAAAGGATAAAAGACAGTTCGCACATATTGTTAAAAACAAATGAAGAAGGTTGGTGTCCCTTTCCAATCATGATAGAATTATTAAAGTGACCTCTTCACCGTTCCATTCCGTACAAATACCGTCAGGGATTTTTCTTGTATTTCCCTCTCCATAGATTTCTTCCGTAATTCGTTTATGTTTGACCCTTAAAGTGTTGTTATTCATAGAAAGCCATTGTGACTAATAATTATTTAGTAGGTTGGCTGGGGAAACGGCTTGTAGTAATAAAATAAACGTATGCTTAAGTACTGGTATAATCAGCATCAGTTAGCCAATAAGGTGATAACGGACCAATATTCAGAATGCATTATGGTGATCAAAACTAATTCTGATTGGTCAAGAGGGGTTACCGACCAGAGGGTAAAAAACTAGTATATAAACCTTGTGTGATTATGATTATTTCTGCCTCTGCAAAGTAGCTGCACTTCCCCATTCGTTACAGCACCCATTATTAAACCCATTTATCACGTGGTCCTAACCAATCTATATTTATAATTACTGATTATAGATTTACTAATATTGGGGGCATTATACCGAGTCTTTTCATGCTTTGTTGGTATGGTTTGAAATAGACCAAAGTATCTAAGACATTACACATTTGTAACTGTATTGTACAGTAGATAGTTAGGAAAGTGTTGGAACTCTTCACTTGTTATACAAACGAATTGACAATGTGGTTTGCACATTGAGTTTCAATAATTTGTCCTAAGCCTTCGGTGTATGTGAAGAATAAGACCAGTAGGAGGACCCTTACTGTGGGCTGCTTGCCCAAAAAGAAAAACAAAAAGACTTGTCCCTGAAAGGAAATTTCCACAAGGTGTATACCCCCCCCAATATAGGCTCACTGGGGAGTATAGCTATGCAAACCACACAGTTACATGCAACAAAAGCACACAAACAGCGAGCATACAGTGAACCACTTGTACGCCCTCCTGATATTAATCGAGAGGAAACATTAGCTGTGTCAACCAAAGTTTGAATCTGTGGTATCATATCTGAAAAAGTGGTTTTCTTTTCTGTCGGTTATATGTATGTAATTATTTGCCCAATATGAGCTAAAAAAGGGGAGGAAGGAGAAGTTAGGCACCATGAGATAACCAGCCTTCCTGCAGGTGTGGTGCCAAAAACTACTATAGCAATTTTAACAGACACAAGGAAAGCAAATTGTTTAATTAGCCAAAATTGCATAGGATAAACTGTGTGTAATTTTGATATGTGTTCCCGTGTATGCCTGTGACATGATGGTAGGTGGGAGACGTCTAGTATCCCAATCGGTGCAGGAGTGAATCCCACCCCTCCGCTATTGCTCACATGCACTACGTCCCAGGCATGCTGGTTTGTTATTACCTCTACTTGAACAGGAACCCGCACCTGCTGCCATAAGGTAATCTACAAACCACTGTTAGGGAGTCCGTATGCACTAAAAATTAGACCAGAAGTTCAATCAAAAAAACAACTTATTAACGTACAGAATGTAAAACCTACAGATATATTCAAGGCAAATATCAGGGAAGAGGTAATAAAAGCTCTTATCGTAAAACTGGTGCTATTTGGCCCCCACCAATAATATTTTGTACATTGAAAGCTAACCATCTGATGGTTGGGGCAAAACTTAGCCCATCGTACGATAAGAGGCTGTTAGGAATCTCCCTGTAAGTGTACACGGAGGTATACTGTGATAATATATGTACTTAATAAAGTTGTTTTTTTAATTGAACTTTGGTTCCCTGTCGTACAGAGGGTCGCTTCCCTGGTTTGGAGACTGTGTGTAGTTGGTGAGAATACTGCACGACGGGAGATAAATAAAAAAAATTCATGATATTAAAAAAGGTCATAATTATTACCCCGGATTTTCCCTTTTCCGATCAGGTGGTACAGCGCATTAAGGCCATAGAAGAATGAGACACGATTGGTGGTGTAGACCGAGAAAACAGCGAGGAATGAGACATCCCAAAGCAGCTCACCAACTGAATCAACCCAAGCAAGTGGCCCTTCTCTCTTCTCCTGGACAACATGGTGTAAGCATGAAACCGAAAGAAAGACAACCAACCCACCAGGACCTGGCTGCAAGTTAACCAAAGACACAGAGATGGGAATCAGGTATGTGAGCAGGTGTATAGGGGATATCTCCCACGTACAGGCAGGTCCTTTGCAGTCGGATACCAAGGATGGCTGAAACACTTGGTGCGACGTTTACCACTACAAATCTATTCATTACTTACCATTTATTATTTTTTAGGGACTGGGTGTATGCAGTCAATCAGCTGTTGGCTGTTGTTTGTGTGGAGGCAGATAGGAAATGTAAAATACACACCGAAGGTTTTGTGGCAGTTCTAAGACAAATATTGCTGAGTGTTGTTGCCTGAACAAATAACACTGATTGGTGTTTACACACCTTTTATATTAAACCCCGATCCTCCCCCGGATCTGTGGTAAACCCAATAAATTTAACACATGGAAACTGGAATGATCGATCTGGTGAGTTGTGTGTGTGTCAGGGTATCCTGATCATTTTTTGCTTCCAACTCTGTTCGTCGTATATAGTTATATAACCATTCATAGGAGCTAGGAGCTTAAACCCTTTCCTAGGCTGTTGCATGATACCGGCTGTTTGCTCTGGAACATATCCCAAAAAAGGTGTGTAAAACTTTCACGACTTTAAAGATGTGATGTACCCTGTGTGTTAGTTACTCGTTGACTGAGGAAGAGAGAAGTGTAACGCTCCAAAAGCTTGTCTGTAAAATGAACTGTATGTCCATAAAAACCAAGGTATCACATTATCCTTCATCCTCTCTTTGTAACCAATATACATTCTCCCTTTCAGGATTGTGAGTTTGGGAGATCGCTAGACCCTGAGGTTTTTGTACTTTGTTGCTACAATCGTTTCCTTTATTCCTTCCCCCTTTTCCGCATTACAGGACTCCTGTGGCTTCACTTCTCCTTGTTGGAAAATTGTTCCAGGGGCTAAATATGTAATAGGGACCTAAAGCAGACGAAAGATGGTTTGGTTCCAGACGGCCAAAGAGAAAAACAAAGAGTAATATTGAATTTGAATATAAAATCTTCACATTGGACTTGTGTTATGCTATGGTTCATTATTATCAATAGTAGTCAAAATAAGAATCATTTTAATATTATTAAAGCGGGGTGTCATAGACTTATCTGCCCGTAATTGTCCATGAACAAATTTGACATTAACATAGGTTTAAACTAACCATACAGAATCTAGACTGATCTACCATATTCTTGATAGGGGTCAACCATTCCGCAACATTTAATCAATATCCGGAACCACCTTTCGCCTTTTACTTTCAGTCGCAAGGTCCTCTGGCCCTTCATTTTGCGGTCACTTTATGACATTGTGGGCAAGGAATGTAAATAGAGGAGTATATATGTTTTTTTCAGTCCTGATGTCATCAAAGGTATAGAAGTAGGATATTTACAGGCACGTTTCGCACATACTTCCGTAGTGCTAATGAGGGAATACAAAGAGTTATTCGAGTTATTCTCCCGATCCCCAGAAAAGCAAACCTGTTTAAACCCTGAATGTCGGTGGTAGCAATAGGGATTCATGGACCTTTGGTCTTACTGAAGGCATTTAGATTGTAAACCATAAAAGCACATTTCCTAGACTTGTATAGGAGAGAGTATTTTTTGGTGCTTGAATGTTGATAGTGGGTGGAGTGGAGATAAAACAAGCAGGAATGCAATTTTTTATTTAGCCAAGTTCGATTCTGCAAGGTGTTGTGTAATTGTTTCTCCAAGGACCTTGTGTTAATGAGATGTTGTTAGGGAACCTTTACGTACTTTGTTGTTTACTCTGGGTGTGTAAATTCCACTCCCATCTGGTATGGTTTCGGTGTTGAAGTCTATTGTTGGCCAGATGGATGTTAGACAGAGCTCATTATTGTAAGTATTGTGGTTTGTGTTACGACGGAAACTTAAATGGCAAGGTTTCAGTCACCTTATAAATGTTTGCTTTAGTGCTGAGAAACTATAAAAAAATGTTTTCTCTGTGCTCAAACAAGAGCATCAATATTGTGTGCCGGCTGTGGTACCAGCTTGTGCCTGTTCAGATGCCAGGGACTTAAGCTTCCAGGCTGTTGGCATAAAAGACAGCATTATGTCCATGAATGGCAGATAGAAGTCTCATTGAGGATAAGAGGGCTTGCACAGAAGATGATTGAGGGTAGTAATTGTAGTTGAAAAGACCACCAGGGCAGTTGACCGCAAGGTATCAGTGCAAATGGAGTTTTAACCACTGCAGATACCTGCTCAGCAGCTGTGACACTCTTTGGTACACAACATTTAAGACTAGGCTTTGTCCTCACCCTTGTTTCACTATAGGAATCTGTATCAAGCTGTCAAAAGTCTGACGTTGGCAATGAAGTTCAATGCGTTATGGTCTATTTTGAGGATTTGGCCAATGGGAGGATTTGTCGGTAAGGAGTTGTGTCTTCCCAGATTGGCGAGTCCAGGGAAACAGTTCCCAAGACTAAGGGAATGGGGGTGCCAAACACAAGGGGACTTGCCGCTTTGCACATCCTATACCCAGGGGGAGACTCTCACCTGGGTAATGTCGGGTTAAGAGGGGATGATTAGGGTATAAATGTCTTTAAACTAAAATCAGCAGTTAAAACAGTGGGGCAATACTGCAATATTTAGCTACAGGCAGACATGAATTTAAATACCCATTTTGCCTTAGTTGTTTAGGTAGCTGTCCCTTATGGTTACCAAAGTATGCAAGGATAGGCCAGGCAGGTGGGACTTGCGCTCTAATGATAAGAGTTTTAAAAAGAACACAGTGTGCAAAAATAAATGTTCAATTTGTCACAGTAATCAGAGATTAATATCCTTTGTGTGGGTAAGAAGTGACGTTTTTGTACAAGTTGTTTTGGTGATCAGTATGTTTTATTACTGTGCTGGGAGAAGAAGAAATAGTTTTTTAAATTATTGCCAGTCCCTAATATGAGTATTCTTGTGTACAGTTTTGTAAAGAATTAGAAGCGGTCACTGGTAAACCAATCCTGTTATCCCCATGTTCCATGCTCCATTCACCGCTGTGGGGACACTCAACCGGGGGGAATGTTCAGCTTCACATCTGAAATTGTTTTTGAATTTTGACATATTAGAGCTGCGTTATAGGCCCTGTTATGGCCCTCAGGCGTACACACATGCAATTTTGCACACAACCTCTGCTGAACGATGGCATCAAACAGCGTTAATGAATGATAATCATGCGCGTGAGGCAGCCTTTGGGTATCGTTCACGATTCACTGGGGCAGATAACGTGAGGATTGCCACACATGTACGATTGTCGTCTCTGAATGCCTCGTTCGCTGCATGTTAGAACTACAGGACTCCGTTCTCTATTTGACCTGCCATGAGACATTGGGAGATAAGTTATTCAAAGTGACTCCTCTGACCGTAAAGTAATACATTTAGCATTAAATATTCTTTGGACCTGGGCTCTTTCTGTTACATGTGACTTTATGGGCATTGAGGTGGCCAATAAGGACTGCTATTAGGCTATTTCACACCACACACGACCAACAAATGGACCGTTCTGGTTTTTTTTAGTCCATTTTTGTCTTGTTTTCCGTATCTTTTTAATTAAACATGGAGCGTTTCTGGACAAATATTGTGAGCTCCATTGTTTTAGTTTTGTATAGAGATCTGATTTGATCAAGGAGAAGTGATCTTGTTCACCCAGGGAGTAGGGTGTGCCATTGCCTTTTATTGTATAATTAGTGCGGGAAGGGAAGACATTCCTTGTTGGCCATCGCCCAGGGCTTTTGTAACAAAACTGGCCTTAGTCCAGGCCCCAGATCTGATCGATCCTCCTTAATGTAGGGGCCATTGTGCGACTGGAAAATCTGTGTATGCACATGACAGAATTGCAGTGGAAAAGTATCTAAAAACCTATCAGGATCGAAGTGCATGCAGTTCAGCTGGCGGAAAAAGCATAGTGTGTCTACTTGATACCTGCTCTGTCCATGGGGTAATCCCAATGGGGTATTTTAGTATGAAGACATAATAAAGAAGTTCCCAAACGATATGTGATGAATAAAAAAATCTTGCGAACCTCCCACAATCTCCTGAAAGCCAATTGATGGGATTATCAGATCTATAAGAAGCTTGTATGAATGGCAGTATCTGTTTTAAAAAATTTCCAGTTGAATGTGCTCATGGATTATCTTTGAAAAGTCCCAGGAATCCTCATAGCTAGGTCATACTTGATGATGTACTTTCAGTAATGCAGTATAACAAAGGCTCTCCTTTTTTAAGAGACTGCTGCTTAAATCCAGGTGCTCTTCATTAAAAATAAGGCTGTAGCCCTCATGCAGCACACATGTGTAACACTTTGCCGGCTCAGTAATGCTTTTTGGTGGTGTTGCTTGAGACTGGGAAGTGCGTTTTGCCTTATTACTAAATGGTCTTCCCGACCCATTTCTGTGTTATAACTGAAGGAAGAGCGGATAAGAATGAATAGTAATTACTTCCACGTGTTGAAATTCAAAACTCCAAAAAAAACTGTATGACTTGTACTTTAGGGGACGGGTACACGTAGGCCGGACTATTTGCCCGCGCGGGAGCGCTTCTTAGCCAGGGACAAATGTCCGTCGGTGTGGCAAAAAATTCGGGCCATCGCGCACGATGTCCCCACACCAGACCCGATATTTTCAGCCGACTGAAAGTGTGTGAATCGGTTCGGTCGGCGCAAAATATCGTTCTGGTGTGTGCCCAGCTACATGTATAGAATGCAAAGACTCTTCTTTAGGAAATGCTACCTTAATCATATAAAGTGTCATATCACTGTGCAAAATGTCGCTTCTCCAATGTAAAGCACTAACTTGTCTAAGGCTGCCTGATATCACGCCGCTCCATTCGCTGATTATTTAATTGGCGTGCGCTGTTCTCTGAACTCCTTATTTAGAAGCATGTCCTTGTGTATCGTGGGATTTCCAAAAACGGCATGCATTATCCAAAGGAAGACCTTTGAATCTTTTCCTCTCTTATACAGACCAGTATCTTGCCTAAAGTAGTCTTAATCCAATCTGTTTACAGACCAGTTGGCTCTGGGAGCAAGGTCAGGAGGTGTGGTAGAGAGTGCAACACACCAGTGATCTTATCCAGTCTTCGGAGGCTAATTTTCTGCAAGGCCTGGTACATCAGAACACATTACGTGCAATATTCTTAAAACATGATCATTACAAAAGGAATAGGCTTGAGTGTACCAGGCCTAATAAAGGAGGACTATTCACCTCCCTTCGTTCACTTTGACATAGTACCCAGGGTGAGGACCTAAAGCGCGGGACCTCGCTCCTTCATTCTTATATAAGTTTTTACTTGTATTACACTTACCGATCAGCAATTTTCCACCCCATGGTGAATGTGCAAGATGGACTGGAAAGGAAAGGTTAGGTAAAGTCACCTGTCTTTGCTAAGAAGAAATCAGCAGGAGGACCCAGCGTTGTAGGTCTTAATCCTTGGGTACATTCCATGAAAGGAAAAAGGGGGGTTGGCAGTGTAGAATTGTCTTTTAAGAAATGTGCATTTTAAAAAAATATTTTCCAAAGATAATGAGTAACTGAATGCTTACCTGATGTCCTGCTGTCCATATTTTGTTGGCTCCTGGGCGCTTCCAGTTTGCTACTAAACTGCTAATCCCCTGCTGCCTCCTCGAGCTCCATATGTTAATGTACAGATATAGCATTAACCACAATTATAAGTTCACAAGGTTCCAGGAGTAGCAGGCAGAAGATAATAATACCAGAGAACAAGTAGGGTACCAAAGGGACAATTGCTTGCTAAAACTGCTCATTATTGAGGTTGGACGTTGTACTTAAATTGTTTCCCAAAATTGAGGGTTCAGTAAGTAGCCTATGGCTGTGATTGTCCCCCAAAAAATACAGCTGTTTGAATTATAGTGCTGGGGGGGAATTCCCTGGAGACCAGCAAAAAAACGATGAGGTGTACCTGATGACAGGGGACATTGGTCATCTTGACAACGTTATTGATGATGTGGTAGAGTAGAACTCAATATTGGCTAATAGCAAAGAGAGTGCCTGGTCCCAAACTTCTACTGTGGAGGATGCATGGGACCTGTTTGAGTAGTATTTCAGTTCTTATATAGCGCTACATATTCCGCAGCGATTTTAAAATCTGACTCAATTCACATAGGCCCCTGCCCTGTGAAGAGCTTATAATCTAATCACTTTATGTAATACACATGCAACCCTATCAGGATGTCTTTATGATTGTGGGGTGAAACCCGAGTGCCTGAAGGAGGAAACCCACGCAAAGAAAGAATGGGGAGGAGAAAATATAACTCTTGCAGATGGTCCCAAGGGTGGAATTGGTGAAATCAGGCTGTTAAGGCATCAGTGCTACCCCTGAGCCACCGTGCCTGCCCATTTGCAATGGCAAACCAAGCCAGTTATTTGAGACCTCAGCAAGGCCAGACCCCACTTGAGTGCACATAAATGTTTTAAGTATCGACTCCCCAGGAAAAACATTTGTTCAAATCCATACAGACTTTTTACCGAAGTCCTTTTATGGGCATTATCGTGCACCCGGGAGAACACCAGAATTTGCTTTAAAAAAGTGTATCAAGGATCAGTCAGTAAGCATGGAGGCAAAGTATTTTTATGGCATGTAAGTACTTAAAAAGGTATGTTATAATGGCAACATCTCTGTTTATCAGGGAAGGCATATAAACCCCATAGATTAAATCAGCCATATGATAGAAACTTTACATGTTTTTGCACTTTTACAGGACTGAATGCTCTTTATTTAATTTCCCTCTATAGTTGTTTGATAGTATAAATCAATGCGCAATTGTTCTATGCAGGGATTCCCTGGCTACTGCGAAGATTTACCCTTTAACTATTTATCTCTCAGTGCCCTGTATGTAGCACTTTGCAGGTAGGTTGATAGGTACTCCTTTAACTATGTATCTCTCAGTGCCCTGTATGTAGTACTTTGCAGGTAGGTTGGTAGGTACCTCTTAACTATGTATCTCTAGTACTTTGCAGGTAGGTTGGTAGGTACCTCTTAACTATGTATCTCTCAGTGCCCTGTATGTAGCACTTCACATGTAGGTTGGTAGGTACCCCTTTAACTATGTATCTCTCAGTGCCCTGTATGTAGCACTTTGCAGGTAGGTTGGTTGGTACCCCTTTAGCTATGTATCTCTCAGTGCCCTGTATGTAGCACTTAACAGGTAGGTAGAATAATGTAGGGCTAATGGTCACTGTTGAGATCTTAAATCTCTGTCTAATAAGTAGGGTTACTTGGTCACTGTTGTATATCAAAACTCCTGTCAATAATGTAGGGTAATGTGTCATGTTTTATATCTCACACTCTGTCTACTAATGAGTAGTGTTAAGGTCATGTTTGTATACTATCACAACTCCTCGTCTAATAAATGTCGGGTTAATGGTCCCTTGTTTTATATCTCAAACTCCTGGCTTCTTTAAAAACAAAATTTTTTAATGAAGTAATGGTCACTGTTTTATATCTCAAAACTCTGTTCTAATAACGTCGCGGTTAATGGTCATTGTTTTATATCTCAAACCATGTCTAATAAGGTGGGTAATGGTCACTGTTTTACTATCTCAAACTCCGGTCTAATAATGTTAGGGGTAATGGTAAATGTTTATATACTCCCACTCCTGTCTAATAATGTAGGGTTAATGGTACTGTTTTATTATCTCACATTACTGTCTAATAATGTTAGGGTTAAGCACTGTTTTATATCTCACACTCAGGTCTCATAATGTTATGGTTATGGTCACGGTTTTATATCTCACACTCCTGTCTAATAATGTAGGTTAATGGTCCACTGTTTTATATCTCAACCTCAGTCTCTACTCATGTAGAGTAATGGTCATGTTTTATATCTCAAACTCGGTCTAATATGTGAGGTTAATGGTCACTGTTTTACCATCTAAAAATCCTGTCTAATAATGTAGCGGTAATGGTCACTGATTTATATCTCACACTCCGTCTAATTATGTAGGGTAATGGTCACTATGTTTTATATCTCACACTCCTGTCTAATAAATGAGGTGTTATATGGTCAATGGTTTTAATATCTCACCCATTCCTGTCTATAATGTAGGGTTACTGGTCACTGTTTTATATCTCAAAACTCCTGTTAATAATTGTAGTAGAAGTATGTCATGTTTTATATATCAAACTTGTCTATAATGAGAGGTTAATGGTCCACTGTTACATCCAACTCCTGTCACTAATGTAGGCTAATGGTCCTGTTTTAATCTCAAACTCCTGTCTAATAATGTAGGGTTAAGGTCACTGTTTTATATCTCAAACCCGTCTAATAAGTAGGGTTAATGGCACGCTTAGTCTCAAAAACTCCGTCGTAATAGGTTAGTGTTCATGGTCACGTTTTATATCCACACTCCTGTCTAATAAATGTAGGGTTTAATGGTCAATGGTTATATCTCAAAATCCCGGTCTAATAATGTAGTTAATTGTCACTTTTATATCTCCCACTCCTGTCTAATAATGTAGGGTTAAGGTCAATGTTTTATGTCTCCACACTCCTGTTAATAATGTGAGGGCTAATGGTCAATGTTGAATCTAATCATCCTGTCAATACTGTAGGGTTAAGGGCATGTTTAATCTCAAACTCCTGTCTAATAATGTGGGTAATGGTCATGTTTCTATTCACAATTCCTGTTATAATGAGGGTGTAATGGTCACTGTTTTATATCTCACACTCTGTCTCATAAGTGTCGGGTTAATGGTCCACTGTTTTATATATCAAATCCTGTCTAATAATGTAGAGTTATGGTTCATGTTTTAATCTCAAACTCCTGTCTAATACTGTAAGGTAATTGGTCACTGTTTGACACTCTCAAACTCCTGTTCTAAGAATGTAGCGGTTAATGGTCATGTGTTATATCTCACACGCCTGTCTAATAATTGTAGGGTAATGTCACTTTTTATACCACACTCCGCTAATACTGTAGGGCTACATGGTCATGTTTATATCTCAAACTCCTGGTTAATAATGTAGGGTTAATGGTCACTGTTTTATATCTCAAATCTGTCTAATATTGTAGGGTTAATGGTCACTGTTTTATATCTCAACTCCTGTCATAATGTAGGGTTAATGGTCACTGTTTTATGTCTCAAACTCCTGTCAATAATGTTAGGGCTAATGGTCCTGTTTTATATCATCACACTCCTGTCTATAATGTAGGGTTGATGGTCACGGTTTTTATATCTCAAATCCTGTTAATCATGTAGGGTTAATGGTCACTGTTGTATGTTCACACTCCTGTCTAATAATGTAGGGCTAATGTCACTGTTTATATCTCAAACTCCTGTTCTAAAATGTAGGGTTAATGGTCACCTGTTGTATTCTCAAAATCGTCTAATAATGTAGGGTTAAGGGACATGACTTTATGGTCTCTACTCCTGGTCTAATAATGTCGGGCTTATGGTCACTGTTTTATATCTCAAACTCCTGTCTAATTATTTGGGTGAATGGTCACTGTTTTATATCTCCAACTCCTGCTAATTAATGTAGGGTTAATGGTCACTGTTTTACTATCTCAAAACTTCCTGTTAATAATGGAGGGTTAATGGCACTGTTTTATATCTCAAACCTCTGTCTAATAATGTAGGGTTAATGGTCACTGTTTTTAGCTCACACTCCTCCTGTCTAAAAGGTTAGGGTAATGGTCACTGTTTTATATCTCACAATCCTGTCTAATATGTAGGGTTTAATGGTCACTGTTTTATATCTCATCACTCCCGTCTAATAATGTAGGGTTAATGGTCACTGTTTAATGCTCAAACTCAATAATGTAGGGTAATGGTCACTGTTTTATATCTAAACTTCCTGTCTAATAATGGAGAGGTTGATGGGGTCACTGTTTTATATCTAAAACTCCTGTCTGAATAATGTAAGGTTAATGGTCACTGTTTGATATCTCACACTCCTGTAGAATTAATGTAGGGTTAATGTCACTGTTTTATATCTCACACTCTGTCTAATAATGTTAGGGCTAATGGTCATGTTTGATATCTCAACTCCGGCCAATAATGTAGGGTAAATGGTCACTGTTTTATATCTCAAACACTCCTGTCGAATAAGTAGGGTTAATGGTCACTGCTTTTATATTTCACACATCTGTCTAAGAATGTAGGGTTAATGTCACTGTTTTATGTCTCACACTCCGTCTAATAATGTAGGCTAATGGTCATGTTTATATCTCAAATCCTGTTATATGGAGGGTTAATGGTCAGTGTTTGATATCTCAAACTTCTGTCTAAGAAGATAGGTAATGGCCCATGCTTATGGTCTCAAACTCCTGTAATCATGTAGGGGTAATGGTCATGTTTATATCTCAAACTCCTGTCTAATAGGTTGGAATTAAATGGCCACCTGCCGTTATGTCTCAAACGTCGCGAATTAATGTAGGGTTAATGAGTCATGTTTTATATCTCAAACTCCTGTTCTATAATGTCGGGGTAATGGTCACTGTTTATATCTCACACTCTGCTAATATGTAGGGTAATGGTCCCTGTTTTATATCTCCACATCTCCTGTCACTAGTGTAGGCTAAGGGCACTGTGTATATTTCAAACTCTGTTCATAATGTAGGGTTAATGGTCACTGTTTTATATCTCAAACTCATCTAATAATGTAGTGGTTAATGGCCACTGTTTTATATCTCAAACTCCTGTCTACTAAGGTTAGGGTTAATGGACACTGCTTTTATCTCAAACTCCTGCTCTAATAATGTAGGGTTAATGGCACGCTATATCTCAAAACTCCTGTCTAATATGTAGGGTAATGGTTCACTGTTTTCACTATCTCAAAAACTCATGTCTAATAATGTAGGGTTAATGGCATGTTTTATAATCTCAATCTCAGTCTAATAAAGTAGGGTCTAATGGTAATTGTTTTGACTGGAGGGCTGCCCTTAACAATAACTGGTTGGACTGGAGGGCTGCCTTAACACTGACTGCTGGACTGGGCGGACTGCCTAACACTGACTGACTGGATGGGTGAAATCAGTAGCGGAAGAAGGATTTTAACTGCCGTCCTTTCAGATGTTCTGAAATGTTCACTTTGTCTTCTATGGTAGGGGCACCCCTGATTCAGTGGTTATTGACCGCTCGACAGTGAGGGGAGACACATGTGTAATGATGCATTGTTTATTTTTTTGGTTTAAAATAGTTACACTACAGAAAGAAATATTTCTGTGTGCAGCTGCAAAAAAAAATGTAAAAGGCGAGCTAGGTCCAAAAACCATGAGAATTCTAAAAGGATTAAATGCAGCTGGTGCTAAACTGCCTTTAATACAACAGATGTGATAATATTAGCACTATTGTGGATCTATCTATCATCTATCTATCTATTATCTATCTATTATCCTATCTATCTATCTACTATCATCGTGTCAGACAGTACAGTCTCTCAGTCCTAACATGCAGCAGCTGCAGGGTCAAAGGAGGGGAGTTTCCACGTGGACTGTCACATCCAATTGGAAAAACTTAGAAGTTAACACAGCTAGAGAAGGTTCGATGCGACCCCCACCATTTAAGTCACCCAAGTCCCCGTGTCCCAACGTTCGTGGGTTTCTCCCCAACTCTGCGAACGGTTCCATGTTGCCAATAAGGGGGAGGTTGCATGTGGAGCATCTCGCCTTTTATTGTTTGCAAAGGGGAATTGTAGCCAAGTGTGAGGAGGGAGGGGGAGGAGGGGCAGTCGGACGCTGGAGTGTCGCTACCCGGGGTTGGTGGGGTCTCTATGGGTCGGGGAAGCTGTCCGACAGTCGCTATGGAGCGAGTCACGCGGCCCCGTCTGTGTCGCATGAAGAAGGGACGGACCCGGGATACGGCTTCATCTGCACGGGGAGAGGGAAAAAGAGCCGGTCAGTACTACGCAAGGTGGAGCGGGGCCCGGCTCAGAGGGCTGCGGACTGAGAGCTTGGACGAGCCTGGAAGGGAACGGGGAGAGAACGTGGCGAAGGAGACACATCACCAGGGTAGAGAATGACATAACGGGGAAACCCCCCCCCCAGTACTTCGGTCCCATACGGGAGCTGCCAATGCACTTAAGGAAATTCCACCTGTCGGGCAGTGCAAAGGCTGTAAGTAACCACACTGACTGGGTAGCATGGGTGAGTGTTGCCAAACGGGGCATCAGTGCTAGTTTGTAGTAGGTAGGTAGGACCACCTTAACTATGCAGCTCCACAGTGCCGGTACATGTATGAGCACCTTCACAGGGCGGCTAGGAACCCTTTAAAATATGTATCTTCAGTACCCGTATGTAGCACTTTGCAGTAGGTAGGGGTACCCTTTAACTAAGTATCTTCAGTGCCCTTTATGTAGCACTTACAGTAGGTTGCGTAGGCCAGCGGATACCCCTTTAACTATGTATCTATCAGTGCCCGTATGAGCACTTTGCGGTAGGTACCCCCTTAAATATATCTCTCAGTGCCGTATGTAACACGTCCCAGGTAGGTAGGTTGGCCCTTTAACTATTGTATCTCTCAGTTACCCTGTATGTGCACTTTGCAGGTAGTAGGAAGTACCCCTTAATATGTTCTCTCAGTGCCCTTTATGTAGACGTCACAGGTAGGTTGGTGGGTACCCTTTAACTTGTATCTCTCAGTGTCCTGTATGTAGCACTTTGCGGGTAGGTACCCCCCTTAAACTATGGATAATTCAGGCCCCTGTAAGTAGCCATTTCACAGGTAGGTACCCTTTCAACATGTATCTCTCAGTACCCTGTAGTGGCACTTGCCAAGGTAGTTGGTAGGTACCCCTTTAACTATGTATCTCTCAGTGCCCTGATGTAGCACTTGCGGGTAGTAGGTAGGTACCTTTAAACTATGTATCTTCTCGTAACCTTATGTAGCACTTAACAGGTAGGTTAGGTAGGTACCCTAACTATTTATCTCTCAGTGCTTCTTGTATGTAGCACATTGCAGGTAGGTAGGTAGGTTACCCCTTTAAATAGTATCTTCAGTGCCCCTGTAATGTAGCAATTTGCAGGTAGAGTTGGTAGGTACTCCTTTAACTAGGGATCTCTCAGTGCCCTGTATGTAGCACTTGCCCGGTAGGTTGGTATGGTACCTCTTTACGTGTATCTCTAGTGCCCTGTATGTAGCACTTAACAGGTAGGTAGGTGACCCTTGAATCGGTTCCTCTCAGTTACCCTGTATTGTAGCCCTTTGCAGGTAGGTAGGAAGGTACCCAGTAACTATGTTTCTCTCAGTGGCCCTTATATCGGATCCACAGGTAGGTTGGGTGGGTACCCCTTTAATATGTATCTCTTCAGCGCCTTGTGTAGCACTTTGCGGGTAGGTACCCCCTTAACTATGTATCTCTCAGTGCCCTGTTTGTAGTAGCATTCACAGGTAGGTGACCCTTTAATACTGTATCTCTCATACCCTGTTATGTAGCACTTTGCAGGTAGGGGTAGGTACCTTTAACTATTTTATCTCTCAGTGCTCTGATGTAGACACTTGCAGGTAGGTAGGAGGTACCCTTGAAAACTAGAGTATCTCTCAGTGCCCTGTATGTAGCACTTTGCAGGTAAAAAAGGTTGGTTAGGTACCCTTTAACTATTTATCTTCAGTGCCTGTATGTCGCACTTTGCAGGTATGGTTGTAGGTATCCTTTAACTAGGCTATCTCTCAGGGCCCTGTCTGAAGACTTTGCAGGCGTAGGTTGGTAGGTACCTACTTAACCTGTATTCTCTCCGTGCCCGTGTAATGTAGCACTTCAATGTAGGTTGGTAGGTACCCTTTAAACTATGTATCTCTAGTGCCCTGTATGTAGCACTTTGCAGGTAGGTTGGTTGGTACCCTTTAGTAGATCTCTCACGTGCCTGTATGTAGCACTACCATGTAGTAGGTGCCCTTGAACTATGTATCTTCAGTACCCTTGTATGTAGCACTTGCAGGTAGGTAGGAAGGTTACCGTAAACTATGTATTCTTCTTCATGCCCTGTATGTAGACTCACAGGTCTAGGGTTGGTGCGGGTACCACTTAATAGTATCTCCAGTGTCCTGTATGTAGCATTTGGGGGTAGGTCTACCCCCTTAAATATGTATCTATGTCAGTGCGTAAGTAGCATTCACAGGTAGGTACCCCTTTAACTATGTATATTCAGTACTGTATGTAGCGACTTTGCAGGTAGGTTGGTAGGTACCATTTAACTATGTCTCTCCAGGCCCTGTATGTAGCACTTGCGGGGGTTAGTAGGTAGTACCCCTTAAACTAGGTATCCTTCAGACCCTGTATGTGCACTGCACAGGTAGGTAGGTAGGTACCCTTTAACTATTTATCTTCCAGTGCTCGTATGTAGCAATTGCAGGTAGGTCGGTAGGTACCCTTTAATATGTATCTCTCAGGGCCCTGTATGTCGCACTTGGCGGTAGGTTGGTAGGTACTCTTTAACCTTATGTATCTCTCAGTGCCCTGTATGTAGCAATTTGCAGGTAGTTGGTAGGGACCTCTTTACTGTGTATCTCTCAGTGCCCTGTATGTCGAACTTAAAGGTATGGTAGGTGCCTTTAACGATGTATCTCTCAGACCCTGAGTGAGCACTTTGAAGGTAGGCTAGGAGGTACCCCTTAACTCCTGTTTCTCTCAGTTGCCCTTTATATAGGGGGGGGACTCACAGGTAGGTTGGTGGGGAACCTTAATATGTATCTCGCAGTGGCCTTGTAGTACGCAACTGTGCGGGAGGGTACCCCTTAACTATGGATCTCTTCAGTGACCCGTAAGTAGCATTCACATGTAGGTACCCTTTAACTATGATCTCTCAGTACCCTGTATGTAGCACTTGCAGGTAGGTGGTAGGACCTTAACTATTTATCTCTCAGTGCTCTGGTATGTAGCAACATGCAGGGAGGTAGGTAGGTTACCCTTACATGTATCTCCAAGTGCCCTGTATGTAGCACTTTGCAAGGTAGTTCGGTTGGTAGGTTACCCTTAACTATTTATCTCTCAGTGCCTGTATGTAGCACTTTGAGTAGTTGATAGGTATCCTTTAACTATGTATCTCTCAGTGCCTGATGTAGTACTTTGCCGGTGAGGTTGGTAGGTACCATATTAAAACTATGTATCTCTCAGGCCCTGTAGGTAGCACGTCAATGAGGATTGGTAGGTACCCCTTTAAATATGTATCTCTCGTGCCTGTATGTAGCACTTTGCAGGTAGGTTGGTAGGTACCCCTTTAACTATGTATACTCTCGATGCCCTGTATGTTATAGGCACTTTGACGGTAGGTTGGTGGTAACCCCTTAGCTATGTATTCTCAGTGCCTGCTATGTAGCAATTTGCAGGTAGGTTGGTTGGACCCTTTAGCTAGTATCGCGTCAGTGCCCCTGTATGTAGAACTTCACAGTAGGTTGATAGGTACACCTTTACTATGATGTCTCAAGTTGCCCTATGTAGCACATTTGCAGGGTAGGTTGGTAGGTACCACTTTAACTATGTACTCTCAGTGCCCTGTATGTAGCACTTTTGCAGTTAGGTTGGTTAGGTACCCCTAACTATGTATCTCTCAGTGCCCATGATATGTAGCACTTTGCAGGTAAGTAGGTAGGTACCCCTTAACTAGTTCTCTCAGTGCCCTGTATGTAGCACTTCACATGTAGGTTGGTAGGTACCCCTTTAACTAAGTACCTCAGTGCTGTATGTAGCATTTGCAGGTAGGTTGGTAGTACCCTTTTAAACTATGTATCTCTCTTCAGTGCCCTGTATGTAGCACTTTGCAGGTAGGTTAGATAGATACACCTCTAACTATGTATTTCAGTGCCCTGTATGTAGCACTTTGCTAGGTAGGTTGGTAGGTACCCCTTTAAACTAGTATCTCTCAGTGCCCTGTATGGCGCAACTTTGCAGGTAGGTTGGTAGGTACCCGTTAAACTATGTATCTCTCAGTGCCCTGTATGGTAGCACTTGCGGCAGGTTGTAGGTACACCCTTTAACTAGTATTTCTCATGCCCTGTAGTGCACTTTGCAGGTAGGTTGGTGGTACACTTTAACTATCGTATCTCTCAGTGCCTGTCTGTAGCACTTTGTCAGGTAGGTTGGTAAGGTACCCCATTACTATTACTCTATCAGTGCCCGGTCTGCTAGCACTTGCTTGGTAAGTTGGTAGGTCACCCCTGAAATAGTATCTCTCATTGCCCTGTATGTAGCAATTCACATGTAGGTTGTAGGGTATCACCCTTTAACTATTTATCTCTCAGTGCCCTGTATGTAGCACTTTGCAGGTAGGTTGATAGGTACTCCTTTAACTATGTATCTCTCAGTGCCCTGTATGAATAATGTAGGGCTAATGGTCACTGTTGAGATCTTAAATCTCTGTCTAATAAGTAGGGTTACTTGGTCACTGTTGTATATCAAAACTCCTGTCAATAATGTAGGGTAATGTGTCATGTTTTATATCTCACACTCTGTCTACTAATGAGTAGTGTTAAGGTCATGTTTGTATACTATCACAACTCCTCGTCTAATAAATGTCGGGTTAATGGTCCCTTGTTTTATATCTCAAACTCCTGGCTTCTTTAAAAACAAAATTTTTTAATGAAGTAATGGTCACTGTTTTATATCTCAAAACTCTGTTCTAATAACGTCGCGGTTAATGGTCATTGTTTTATATCTCAAACCATGTCTAATAAGGTGGGTAATGGTCACTGTTTTACTATCTCAAACTCCGGTCTAATAATGTTAGGGGTAATGGTAAATGTTTATATACTCCCACTCCTGTCTAATAATGTAGGGTTAATGGTACTGTTTTATTATCTCACATTACTGTCTAATAATGTTAGGGTTAAGCACTGTTTTATATCTCACACTCAGGTCTCATAATGTTATGGTTATGGTCACGGTTTTATATCTCACACTCCTGTCTAATAATGTAGGTTAATGGTCCACTGTTTTATATCTCAACCTCAGTCTCTACTCATGTAGAGTAATGGTCATGTTTTATATCTCAAACTCGGTCTAATATGTGAGGTTAATGGTCACTGTTTTACCATCTAAAAATCCTGTCTAATAATGTAGCGGTAATGGTCACTGATTTATATCTCACACTCCGTCTAATTATGTAGGGTAATGGTCACTATGTTTTATATCTCACACTCCTGTCTAATAAATGAGGTGTTATATGGTCAATGGTTTTAATATCTCACCCATTCCTGTCTATAATGTAGGGTTACTGGTCACTGTTTTATATCTCAAAACTCCTGTTAATAATTGTAGTAGAAGTATGTCATGTTTTATATATCAAACTTGTCTATAATGAGAGGTTAATGGTCCACTGTTACATCCAACTCCTGTCACTAATGTAGGCTAATGGTCCTGTTTTAATCTCAAACTCCTGTCTAATAATGTAGGGTTAAGGTCACTGTTTTATATCTCAAACCCGTCTAATAAGTAGGGTTAATGGCACGCTTAGTCTCAAAAACTCCGTCGTAATAGGTTAGTGTTCATGGTCACGTTTTATATCCACACTCCTGTCTAATAAATGTAGGGTTTAATGGTCAATGGTTATATCTCAAAATCCCGGTCTAATAATGTAGTTAATTGTCACTTTTATATCTCCCACTCCTGTCTAATAATGTAGGGTTAAGGTCAATGTTTTATGTCTCCACACTCCTGTTAATAATGTGAGGGCTAATGGTCAATGTTGAATCTAATCATCCTGTCAATACTGTAGGGTTAAGGGCATGTTTAATCTCAAACTCCTGTCTAATAATGTGGGTAATGGTCATGTTTCTATTCACAATTCCTGTTATAATGAGGGTGTAATGGTCACTGTTTTATATCTCACACTCTGTCTCATAAGTGTCGGGTTAATGGTCCACTGTTTTATATATCAAATCCTGTCTAATAATGTAGAGTTATGGTTCATGTTTTAATCTCAAACTCCTGTCTAATACTGTAAGGTAATTGGTCACTGTTTGACACTCTCAAACTCCTGTTCTAAGAATGTAGCGGTTAATGGTCATGTGTTATATCTCACACGCCTGTCTAATAATTGTAGGGTAATGTCACTTTTTATACCACACTCCGCTAATACTGTAGGGCTACATGGTCATGTTTATATCTCAAACTCCTGGTTAATAATGTAGGGTTAATGGTCACTGTTTTATATCTCAAATCTGTCTAATATTGTAGGGTTAATGGTCACTGTTTTATATCTCAACTCCTGTCATAATGTAGGGTTAATGGTCACTGTTTTATGTCTCAAACTCCTGTCAATAATGTTAGGGCTAATGGTCCTGTTTTATATCATCACACTCCTGTCTATAATGTAGGGTTGATGGTCACGGTTTTTATATCTCAAATCCTGTTAATCATGTAGGGTTAATGGTCACTGTTGTATGTTCACACTCCTGTCTAATAATGTAGGGCTAATGTCACTGTTTATATCTCAAACTCCTGTTCTAAAATGTAGGGTTAATGGTCACCTGTTGTATTCTCAAAATCGTCTAATAATGTAGGGTTAAGGGACATGACTTTATGGTCTCTACTCCTGGTCTAATAATGTCGGGCTTATGGTCACTGTTTTATATCTCAAACTCCTGTCTAATTATTTGGGTGAATGGTCACTGTTTTATATCTCCAACTCCTGCTAATTAATGTAGGGTTAATGGTCACTGTTTTACTATCTCAAAACTTCCTGTTAATAATGGAGGGTTAATGGCACTGTTTTATATCTCAAACCTCTGTCTAATAATGTAGGGTTAATGGTCACTGTTTTTAGCTCACACTCCTCCTGTCTAAAAGGTTAGGGTAATGGTCACTGTTTTATATCTCACAATCCTGTCTAATATGTAGGGTTTAATGGTCACTGTTTTATATCTCATCACTCCCGTCTAATAATGTAGGGTTAATGGTCACTGTTTAATGCTCAAACTCAATAATGTAGGGTAATGGTCACTGTTTTATATCTAAACTTCCTGTCTAATAATGGAGAGGTTGATGGGGTCACTGTTTTATATCTAAAACTCCTGTCTGAATAATGTAAGGTTAATGGTCACTGTTTGATATCTCACACTCCTGTAGAATTAATGTAGGGTTAATGTCACTGTTTTATATCTCACACTCTGTCTAATAATGTTAGGGCTAATGGTCATGTTTGATATCTCAACTCCGGCCAATAATGTAGGGTAAATGGTCACTGTTTTATATCTCAAACACTCCTGTCGAATAAGTAGGGTTAATGGTCACTGCTTTTATATTTCACACATCTGTCTAAGAATGTAGGGTTAATGTCACTGTTTTATGTCTCACACTCCGTCTAATAATGTAGGCTAATGGTCATGTTTATATCTCAAATCCTGTTATATGGAGGGTTAATGGTCAGTGTTTGATATCTCAAACTTCTGTCTAAGAAGATAGGTAATGGCCCATGCTTATGGTCTCAAACTCCTGTAATCATGTAGGGGTAATGGTCATGTTTATATCTCAAACTCCTGTCTAATAGGTTGGAATTAAATGGCCACCTGCCGTTATGTCTCAAACGTCGCGAATTAATGTAGGGTTAATGAGTCATGTTTTATATCTCAAACTCCTGTTCTATAATGTCGGGGTAATGGTCACTGTTTATATCTCACACTCTGCTAATATGTAGGGTAATGGTCCCTGTTTTATATCTCCACATCTCCTGTCACTAGTGTAGGCTAAGGGCACTGTGTATATTTCAAACTCTGTTCATAATGTAGGGTTAATGGTCACTGTTTTATATCTCAAACTCATCTAATAATGTAGTGGTTAATGGCCACTGTTTTATATCTCAAACTCCTGTCTACTAAGGTTAGGGTTAATGGACACTGCTTTTATCTCAAACTCCTGCTCTAATAATGTAGGGTTAATGGCACGCTATATCTCAAAACTCCTGTCTAATATGTAGGGTAATGGTTCACTGTTTTCACTATCTCAAAAACTCATGTCTAATAATGTAGGGTTAATGGCATGTTTTATAATCTCAATCTCAGTCTAATAAAGTAGGGTCTAATGGTAATTGTTTTGACTGGAGGGCTGCCCTTAACAATAACTGGTTGGACTGGAGGGCTGCCTTAACACTGACTGCTGGACTGGGCGGACTGCCTAACACTGACTGACTGGATGGGTGAAATCAGTAGCGGAAGAAGGATTTTAACTGCCGTCCTTTCAGATGTTCTGAAATGTTCACTTTGTCTTCTATGGTAGGGGCACCCCTGATTCAGTGGTTATTGACCGCTCGACAGTGAGGGGAGACACATGTGTAATGATGCATTGTTTATTTTTTTGGTTTAAAATAGTTACACTACAGAAAGAAATATTTCTGTGTGCAGCTGCAAAAAAAAATGTAAAAGGCGAGCTAGGTCCAAAAACCATGAGAATTCTAAAAGGATTAAATGCAGCTGGTGCTAAACTGCCTTTAATACAACAGATGTGATAATATTAGCACTATTGTGGATCTATCTATCATCTATCTATCTATTATCTATCTATTATCCTATCTATCTATCTACTATCATCGTGTCAGACAGTACAGTCTCTCAGTCCTAACATGCAGCAGCTGCAGGGTCAAAGGAGGGGAGTTTCCACGTGGACTGTCACATCCAATTGGAAAAACTTAGAAGTTAACACAGCTAGAGAAGGTTCGATGCGACCCCCACCATTTAAGTCACCCAAGTCCCCGTGTCCCAACGTTCGTGGGTTTCTCCCCAACTCTGCGAACGGTTCCATGTTGCCAATAAGGGGGAGGTTGCATGTGGAGCATCTCGCCTTTTATTGTTTGCAAAGGGGAATTGTAGCCAAGTGTGAGGAGGGAGGGGGAGGAGGGGCAGTCGGACGCTGGAGTGTCGCTACCCGGGGTTGGTGGGGTCTCTATGGGTCGGGGAAGCTGTCCGACAGTCGCTATGGAGCGAGTCACGCGGCCCCGTCTGTGTCGCATGAAGAAGGGACGGACCCGGGATACGGCTTCATCTGCACGGGGAGAGGGAAAAAGAGCCGGTCAGTACTACGCAAGGTGGAGCGGGGCCCGGCTCAGAGGGCTGCGGACTGAGAGCTTGGACGAGCCTGGAAGGGAACGGGGAGAGAACGTGGCGAAGGAGACACATCACCAGGGTAGAGAATGACATAACGGGGAAACCCCCCCCCCAGTACTTCGGTCCCATACGGGAGCTGCCAATGCACTTAAGGAAATTCCACCTGTCGGGCAGTGCAAAGGCTGTAAGTAACCACACTGACTGGGTAGCATGGGTGAGTGTTGCCAAACGGGGCATCAGTGCTAGTTTGTAGTAGGTAGGTAGGACCACCTTAACTATGCAGCTCCACAGTGCCGGTACATGTATGAGCACCTTCACAGGGCGGCTAGGAACCCTTTAAAATATGTATCTTCAGTACCCGTATGTAGCACTTTGCAGTAGGTAGGGGTACCCTTTAACTAAGTATCTTCAGTGCCCTTTATGTAGCACTTACAGTAGGTTGCGTAGGCCAGCGGATACCCCTTTAACTATGTATCTATCAGTGCCCGTATGAGCACTTTGCGGTAGGTACCCCCTTAAATATATCTCTCAGTGCCGTATGTAACACGTCCCAGGTAGGTAGGTTGGCCCTTTAACTATTGTATCTCTCAGTTACCCTGTATGTGCACTTTGCAGGTAGTAGGAAGTACCCCTTAATATGTTCTCTCAGTGCCCTTTATGTAGACGTCACAGGTAGGTTGGTGGGTACCCTTTAACTTGTATCTCTCAGTGTCCTGTATGTAGCACTTTGCGGGTAGGTACCCCCCTTAAACTATGGATAATTCAGGCCCCTGTAAGTAGCCATTTCACAGGTAGGTACCCTTTCAACATGTATCTCTCAGTACCCTGTAGTGGCACTTGCCAAGGTAGTTGGTAGGTACCCCTTTAACTATGTATCTCTCAGTGCCCTGATGTAGCACTTGCGGGTAGTAGGTAGGTACCTTTAAACTATGTATCTTCTCGTAACCTTATGTAGCACTTAACAGGTAGGTTAGGTAGGTACCCTAACTATTTATCTCTCAGTGCTTCTTGTATGTAGCACATTGCAGGTAGGTAGGTAGGTTACCCCTTTAAATAGTATCTTCAGTGCCCCTGTAATGTAGCAATTTGCAGGTAGAGTTGGTAGGTACTCCTTTAACTAGGGATCTCTCAGTGCCCTGTATGTAGCACTTGCCCGGTAGGTTGGTATGGTACCTCTTTACGTGTATCTCTAGTGCCCTGTATGTAGCACTTAACAGGTAGGTAGGTGACCCTTGAATCGGTTCCTCTCAGTTACCCTGTATTGTAGCCCTTTGCAGGTAGGTAGGAAGGTACCCAGTAACTATGTTTCTCTCAGTGGCCCTTATATCGGATCCACAGGTAGGTTGGGTGGGTACCCCTTTAATATGTATCTCTTCAGCGCCTTGTGTAGCACTTTGCGGGTAGGTACCCCCTTAACTATGTATCTCTCAGTGCCCTGTTTGTAGTAGCATTCACAGGTAGGTGACCCTTTAATACTGTATCTCTCATACCCTGTTATGTAGCACTTTGCAGGTAGGGGTAGGTACCTTTAACTATTTTATCTCTCAGTGCTCTGATGTAGACACTTGCAGGTAGGTAGGAGGTACCCTTGAAAACTAGAGTATCTCTCAGTGCCCTGTATGTAGCACTTTGCAGGTAAAAAAGGTTGGTTAGGTACCCTTTAACTATTTATCTTCAGTGCCTGTATGTCGCACTTTGCAGGTATGGTTGTAGGTATCCTTTAACTAGGCTATCTCTCAGGGCCCTGTCTGAAGACTTTGCAGGCGTAGGTTGGTAGGTACCTACTTAACCTGTATTCTCTCCGTGCCCGTGTAATGTAGCACTTCAATGTAGGTTGGTAGGTACCCTTTAAACTATGTATCTCTAGTGCCCTGTATGTAGCACTTTGCAGGTAGGTTGGTTGGTACCCTTTAGTAGATCTCTCACGTGCCTGTATGTAGCACTACCATGTAGTAGGTGCCCTTGAACTATGTATCTTCAGTACCCTTGTATGTAGCACTTGCAGGTAGGTAGGAAGGTTACCGTAAACTATGTATTCTTCTTCATGCCCTGTATGTAGACTCACAGGTCTAGGGTTGGTGCGGGTACCACTTAATAGTATCTCCAGTGTCCTGTATGTAGCATTTGGGGGTAGGTCTACCCCCTTAAATATGTATCTATGTCAGTGCGTAAGTAGCATTCACAGGTAGGTACCCCTTTAACTATGTATATTCAGTACTGTATGTAGCGACTTTGCAGGTAGGTTGGTAGGTACCATTTAACTATGTCTCTCCAGGCCCTGTATGTAGCACTTGCGGGGGTTAGTAGGTAGTACCCCTTAAACTAGGTATCCTTCAGACCCTGTATGTGCACTGCACAGGTAGGTAGGTAGGTACCCTTTAACTATTTATCTTCCAGTGCTCGTATGTAGCAATTGCAGGTAGGTCGGTAGGTACCCTTTAATATGTATCTCTCAGGGCCCTGTATGTCGCACTTGGCGGTAGGTTGGTAGGTACTCTTTAACCTTATGTATCTCTCAGTGCCCTGTATGTAGCAATTTGCAGGTAGTTGGTAGGGACCTCTTTACTGTGTATCTCTCAGTGCCCTGTATGTCGAACTTAAAGGTATGGTAGGTGCCTTTAACGATGTATCTCTCAGACCCTGAGTGAGCACTTTGAAGGTAGGCTAGGAGGTACCCCTTAACTCCTGTTTCTCTCAGTTGCCCTTTATATAGGGGGGGGACTCACAGGTAGGTTGGTGGGGAACCTTAATATGTATCTCGCAGTGGCCTTGTAGTACGCAACTGTGCGGGAGGGTACCCCTTAACTATGGATCTCTTCAGTGACCCGTAAGTAGCATTCACATGTAGGTACCCTTTAACTATGATCTCTCAGTACCCTGTATGTAGCACTTGCAGGTAGGTGGTAGGACCTTAACTATTTATCTCTCAGTGCTCTGGTATGTAGCAACATGCAGGGAGGTAGGTAGGTTACCCTTACATGTATCTCCAAGTGCCCTGTATGTAGCACTTTGCAAGGTAGTTCGGTTGGTAGGTTACCCTTAACTATTTATCTCTCAGTGCCTGTATGTAGCACTTTGAGTAGTTGATAGGTATCCTTTAACTATGTATCTCTCAGTGCCTGATGTAGTACTTTGCCGGTGAGGTTGGTAGGTACCATATTAAAACTATGTATCTCTCAGGCCCTGTAGGTAGCACGTCAATGAGGATTGGTAGGTACCCCTTTAAATATGTATCTCTCGTGCCTGTATGTAGCACTTTGCAGGTAGGTTGGTAGGTACCCCTTTAACTATGTATACTCTCGATGCCCTGTATGTTATAGGCACTTTGACGGTAGGTTGGTGGTAACCCCTTAGCTATGTATTCTCAGTGCCTGCTATGTAGCAATTTGCAGGTAGGTTGGTTGGACCCTTTAGCTAGTATCGCGTCAGTGCCCCTGTATGTAGAACTTCACAGTAGGTTGATAGGTACACCTTTACTATGATGTCTCAAGTTGCCCTATGTAGCACATTTGCAGGGTAGGTTGGTAGGTACCACTTTAACTATGTACTCTCAGTGCCCTGTATGTAGCACTTTTGCAGTTAGGTTGGTTAGGTACCCCTAACTATGTATCTCTCAGTGCCCATGATATGTAGCACTTTGCAGGTAAGTAGGTAGGTACCCCTTAACTAGTTCTCTCAGTGCCCTGTATGTAGCACTTCACATGTAGGTTGGTAGGTACCCCTTTAACTAAGTACCTCAGTGCTGTATGTAGCATTTGCAGGTAGGTTGGTAGTACCCTTTTAAACTATGTATCTCTCTTCAGTGCCCTGTATGTAGCACTTTGCAGGTAGGTTAGATAGATACACCTCTAACTATGTATTTCAGTGCCCTGTATGTAGCACTTTGCTAGGTAGGTTGGTAGGTACCCCTTTAAACTAGTATCTCTCAGTGCCCTGTATGGCGCAACTTTGCAGGTAGGTTGGTAGGTACCCGTTAAACTATGTATCTCTCAGTGCCCTGTATGGTAGCACTTGCGGCAGGTTGTAGGTACACCCTTTAACTAGTATTTCTCATGCCCTGTAGTGCACTTTGCAGGTAGGTTGGTGGTACACTTTAACTATCGTATCTCTCAGTGCCTGTCTGTAGCACTTTGTCAGGTAGGTTGGTAAGGTACCCCATTACTATTACTCTATCAGTGCCCGGTCTGCTAGCACTTGCTTGGTAAGTTGGTAGGTCACCCCTGAAATAGTATCTCTCATTGCCCTGTATGTAGCAATTCACATGTAGGTTGTAGGGTATCCCCTTTAACTATGTAATCTCTCAGTGCCCGGTCTGTAGCACTTGCAGGTAGGTGGGAGGTACCCCCTTTAATACTGTGTATCTCTCAGTGCTGTATGTAGCACTTGCAGGAGGGGTTGATAGGTACTCCTTTAACTATGTATCTCTCAGTGCCCTGTATGTAGTACTTTGCAGGTAGGTTGGTAGGTACCTCTTAACTATGTATCTCTCAGTGCCCTGTATGTAGCACTTCACATGTAGGTTGGTAGGTACCCCTTTAACTATGTATCTCTGTGCCCTGTATGTAGCACTTTGCAGGTAGGTTGGTAGGTACCCCTTTAACTATGTATCTCTCAGTGCCCTGTATGTAGCACTTTGCAGGTAGGTTGGTTGGTACCCCTTTAGCTATGTATCTCTCAGTGCCCTGTATGTAGCACTTTGCAGGTAGGTTGGTTGGTACCCCTTTAGCTATGTATCTCTCAGTGCCCCCTGTATGTAGAACTTCACAGGTAGGTTGATAGGTACACCTTTAACTATGTATTTCTCAGTGCCC
>CM033477.1:22167112-22426336 GCA_019447015.1 Hymenochirus boettgeri
GTAGGTACCACTTTAACTATGTATCTCTCAGTGCCCTGTATGTAGCATATCACAGGTAGATTGGTAGGTACCCCTTTAACTATTTATTTCTCAGTGCCCTGTAGTAGCACTTTGCAGGTAGGTAGGTACCCTTTAACTATGTATCTCTCAGTGCCCTGTATGTAGCACTTTGTAAGTAGGTAGGTAGGTACCCTTTAACTATGTATCTCTCAGTGCCCTGTATGTAGCACTTTGTAAATAGGTAGGTAGGTACCCCTTTAACTATGTATCTCTCAGTGCCCTGTATGTAGCACTTTGTAAGTAGGTTGGTAGGTACCCCTTTAACTATGTATCTCTCATTACCCTGTATGTAGGACTTTGTAAGTAGGTAGGTAGGTACCCCCTTAACTATGTATCTCTCAGTGCCCTGTATGTAGCACTTTGCAGGTAGGTTGGCAGGTAACCATTAACTATGTATCTCTCAGTGCCCTGTATGTAGCACTTCTCATGTAGGTTGGTAGGTACCCCTTTAACTATGCATCTTTCAGTGCCCTGTATGTAGGACTTTCAGGTTTATTCAATAAAAGTTCTTAACGTTTAAAATGGTGCTAATTTTGCCCCAACCAATCAGATGTTAGCTTTCAAATGTTAAATAAGATCTGATTGGTTGGGGCAAAATTAGCACCATTTTAAACGATAAGAACATTTATTGAATAACCCTGTTTGTAAGTAGGTAGGTAGGTACCCCTTTAACTATGTAACTCTCAGTGCCCTGTATGTAGCACTTTGTAGGTAGGTAGGTACCCCCTATTGGGTCACTGTTTATATCCAAACTCCTGTCTCATACATGTAGGGTTACTGGGTCACTGTTCTATCTCACCCTCCGGTCTCATCCTGTAAGGGTTCATGGTCACTGTTTTTATATTCTCACACCCTTCCTGTCTAATAATGTCGGGTTAATGGTCCCGTGTTATATCGCCCAACTTCAGGTCGACATAATGTCGGGTTATGGCACTGTTTTATCTCTCCACCCTCCTGTCTAATAATGTAGGGTTCCTGGTCACTGTTTTCTCTCCCTCCCCCTCCATCCTGTCGGGTTCCTGGTCCCTGTTCTCTCTCCCCCGCCTGTCTCCCTGTGCGGTTGCTGGTCCGTTTCTATCTCCCCCCACAACAAGTCTACATACTGTAGCGGTTCATGGTCCCTGTTTCAGAAACCCAAAACCAAAACCTGTCCTGCCATACATGCTAGGTTACTGTCCCTGTTATCTCTCACCCTACCTGTCTCCTAATGTAGGGCTCATGGTCCCTGTTTTCTCTCTCACATCCTTGGTCTCCTCCTGTAGGGTTCATGGCCCTGTTTTCTCTCCCCAAATCCTGTCTAATAAGTAGGGTTAATGTGGTCACTGTTTTATATCAAACTCCGGTCTAAAGGGTTGGGTTAATGGCACTCCTTATGCTCAAAATCCTGTCTAATAATGTGGGTTACTGGTCCTGTTTTCTATCTCCCCCTCCTGTCTCCTCATGTAGGGTTCTGGTCCCGTTTTCTCTGTCCCACTCTGTCTCCTCCTGTCGGGTTCCTGGTCCCTGTTTCTATCTCCCACGCCCTGTCCCTAGTGTTGTCGGGCTCCTGGTCCCTGTTTTTTTTCTCTTTCCCCACTCCGTCTCCGACTGTCGGGTCCTGGTCCCGTTCTCTCTCCCACTCCTCTCTCCTCCGTCGGGGTTCCTGGCCCCTGTTTTCTCAAAAAAACCCTCCCCTGAGACATACAACACAACGAAGAAATAGGGTTACTGGACCCTGCTTTTATCTCAAACTCCTGCTCTATAATGAGTTAGGCAGCTATTCAAACTTGTCTAATATAGGACATGGTTCACTGTTTTCATACTCTCAAAACTAGTGGTCTTAATGTCAGGGTTTAATGCACTGTTTTATAATCTCAATCTCATGTTAATAAATGTAGGAGTCTAATGGTATTGTTTTGATGGAGGGCTGCCTTAACAACTAACTGGTGGATGGAGGGCTGCCTTAAACACGACTGCTGGACTGGGCGGCTGCCTTAACACTGACTGATGGATGGTGTGAAATCAGTAGTCGGAGAAGGAGTTTTTTAACTGCCGTCCTTTTCAGATGTTCTGAAATGTTTCAACTTTGTCTCTATGGTAGGGGCACCCCTGATTCAGTGGTGTATTTTGACCGCATCGACAGTGAGGGGAGAACAGGTGTAATGGATGCATTGTTTATTTTTTTGGTTTAAAATAGTTGACACTACAGAAGAATATTTCTTGTGCAGTGCAAAAAAATGTAAAAGGGCGAGCTAGGTCCAAAACCATGGAATTTAAAGGATTAAAATGCAGCTGGTGCTAAACTTGCCCTTTAATCAAAGATGTGATAATATTAGCACTATTGTGGATCAATCTATCATCTATCTATCTATTATCTATCTTATTTCTATCTATCTCTACATCTGCAGTACAGTACAGTCTCTCAGTCCATACACTGCAGAGCTGCAGGGTCAAGGAGGGGAGTTTCCCTGGACTGTCAATCCCAATTGGAAAACCTTAAAGTGTAAACAGCTAGATGAAGAGTTCGATGCGACCCCCACCATTAAGTCACCAATTCCCCGTGTCCCAACGTTCGTGGTTCTCCCCACTCTGGGAACGGTTCCAATGTTGCAATATAGGGGGAGGTGCATGTGGAGCATCTCGCCTTACTTGTTGCAAAGGGAATTGTAGCGCAGAGTGTGAGGAGGGAGGGGAGGAGGGGGACAGTCGGACGTGGAGTGTTCGCTACCCCGGGAGTTGGCTGGGGTCTCTCTGTGTGTGCGGGGAGCTGTCCGACAGTCGCTATGGAGCAGGAGTCACCGCGGCCCGCGTTGTGGTCGCATGAAGAAGGGACGACCCAGGGATACGGCTTCATCTGCACGGGGAGAAGGGAAAGAGCGGTCAGTACATACGCAAGGTGGAGTCCGGGTCCCCGGCAGAGGCTGCTGGACTGAGAGCTGGAGACCGAGTCCTGGAAGTGAACGGGGAGAACGTGGAGAAGGAGACACATCACCAGGTAGAGATGAATCCAACGGGGAACCCCCCCCCCAGTACTTGGTACCAATACGGGAGCTGCCATACTGCACTTTAAGGGAAATTCCACCTGTCCGGTCAGTGCAAAGGCTTTAATGTACCACACTGACTGGGTATCACTGGGTGATGTGTGCCAACAGGGGATCAGTGCTATGTATGTAGTAGGTAGGTAGGTACCCCCTTAACTATGTATCTCACAGTGCCCTGTATCATGTATGTAGCCCTTCACAGGTAGGTAGGCACCCTTTAACTATGTATCTTCAGTTTACCGTATGTAGCACTTGCAGGGTAGGTAGGTACCCTTAACATAAGTATCTCAGTGCCCTTTAGTAGCACTTACAGGTAGGTGGTACGGTACCCCTTAACTATGTATCTTCAGTGCCATGTATGTTAGCACTTTGGGCTGGGGGGTGGTACCCCCTAACATGTATCTCTCAGTGCCCTGATGTAGCAGTTAACAGGTAGTAGGTGCCCTTTAACTATGTATCTCTCAGTACCCTGTATGTAGCACTTTGCAGGTAGTAGGAAGGTACCCCTTAACTATGTTCTCTCAGTGCCCTTTATGTAGGGATCACAGTAGGTTGGTGGGTACACCTTAACTGTGTATCTCTCAGGTCTGTATGTAGCATTTTGCGGGTAGGTACCCCCTTAAACTAGTATCTCTCAGTGCCCTGTAAGTAGCATTTCACAGGTAGGTACCCCTTTAACATGTATCTCTCAGTACCCTGTATGTAGCACTTGCAGGTAGGTTGAGGATGGTACCCTTTAACTATGTATCTCTCAGTGCCCTGTATGGTAGCACTTGCGGGTAAGTAGGTACGTAACCCTTTAACTATGTATCTCTCGTACCCTGATGTAGCACTTCACAGGTAGGTTAGGTAGTTACCCTTAACTATTTATCTCTCAGTGCTTGTATGTAGCACATTGCAGGTAGGTAAGGTTAAGGTTTACCCTTTAAAATATGATCTCTCAGTGCCCTGTATGTAGCAATTTGCAGGAGGTTGGTAGGTACTCCTTTAACTATGTATCTCTCAGTGCCCTGTATGTAGCACTTTGCAGGTAGGTTGGTAGGTACCCTTTACTGTGTATCTCTAGTGCCCTGTATGTAGCACTTAACAGGTAGGTAGGTGCCCTTTAATATGTATCTCTCGTACCCTGTATGTAGACACTTGCAGGTAGGTAGGAAGGTACCCCTTAACTATGTTTCTCTCAGTGCCCTTATATAGGATTCACAGGTAGGTTGGTGGGTACCCCTTTAACTATGTATCTCTCAGTGCCTGTATTAGCACTTTGCGGGTAGGTACCCCTTAACTATGTATCTCTCAGTGCCCTTGAAGTAGCATTCACAGGTAGGTCCCCTTTAACTATGTATCTCTCAGTTCCCTGTATGTAGCACTTTGCAGGTAGGTTGGTAGGTACCCTTTAACTATTTATCTCTCAGTGCTCTGTATGTAGCACATTGCAGGGTGAGGTGGTAGGTACCCTTTAACTATGTATCTCTCAGTGCCTGTATGTAGCACTTTGCAAGGTAAGGTTGGTAGGTACCCTTTAACTATTTATCTTCAGTGCCCTGTATGTAGCACTTTGCAGGTAGGTTGATAGGTAATCCTTTAACTATGTATCTCTCAGTGCCCTGTATGAAGTACTTTGCAGGTAGGTTGGTAGGTACCTCTTAAACTAGTATTCTCTCGTGCCCTGTATGTAGCACTTCACATGTAGGTTGGTAGGTACCCTTTAAACTATGTATCTCTCAGTGCCCGTATGTAGCACTTTGCAGGTAGGTTGGTTGGTACCCCTTTAGTATGATCTCTCAGTGCCGTATGTAGCACTACAGTAGTAGGTGCCCTTAACTAGTATCTTCAGTACCCTGTATGTAGCATTAGCAGGTAGGTAGGAAGGTACCTTGACTAGTATCCTCATGCCCTTATGAGACTAACAGGTAGGTTGGTGGGTACCCTTAACAGTATCTCCAGTGTCGATGTAGCACTTTAGCGGGTAGGTACCCCCTTAAACTATGTATCTCTCAAGTGCCCTGTAAGTAGCATTCCACGGTAGGTACCCCTTTAACTAGTATCTCTCAGTTACCTGTTGTAGCACTTTGCAGGTAGGTGGTAGGTACCCCTTTAACTATGTCATCTTCAGTGCCCTGTATGTAGCACTTCCGGCGGGAGTTAGGTAGTAACACCTTAACTATGATCTATTCTCGTACCTATGTAGCACTTCACAGGTAGGTAGGTAGGTACCCCTTTAACTATTTATCTCCAGTGCTCTGTATGTAGCAATTGCAGGTAGGTCAGGTAGGTACCCTTTAATATGTATCTCTCAGTGCCGTATGTTAGCACTTGAGGTAGGTGGTAGGTACTTTTAACTATGTATCTCTCAGTGCCCTGTATGTAGACTTGCAGGTAGGTTGGTAGGTACCTCTTTAATGTGTATCTCTCAGTGCCCTGTATGTAACTTAAGGTGGTAGGTGCCCTTTAAAACTAGTATCTCTCAGTACCTGATGAGCACTGCAGGTAGGTAGGTAGGAGGTACCCTTAACTTGTTTCTTCAGTGCCCTTTATATAGGACTTCACAGGTAGGTTGGTGGACCCTTTAATATGTATCTCCACAGTCGCCTTGAGTAGCATTTGCGGGTAGGTGTAACCCCTTAACTGATGTCTCTCAGTGACCCTTGTAAGAGCATTCACAGGTAGGTACCCTTTAACATGTATCTTCTCAGTGTACCTGTATGTAGCACTTGCAGGTAGGTTGGAGGCCCTTAACTATTTATCTCTCAGTGCTCTGTATGTAGCACATGCATGGTAGGGTAGGTAGGACCCTTAACTATGTATCTCTCAGTGCCCTGTATGTAGCACTTTGCAGGTTTAGGTTGGTAGGTACCCTTTAACTATTATCTCTCAGTGCCTGTATGTAGCACTTTGCAGGTAGGTTTGATAGGTATCCTTTAACTATGTATCTCTCAGTGCCTGTATGTAGTCTTTGCAGGTAGGTTGGTAGGTACCTTTAACTATGTATCTCTCAGTGCCCTGTATGTAGCACGTTCAATTGTAGGTTGGTAGGATACCGTTAAACTATGTATCTCTCGTGCCCGTATGTAGCACTTTGCAGGTTAGGTTGGTAGGTACCCCTTAAATGTGATCTCTCAGTGCCCATGTATGTTATCACTTGAGGTAGGTTGGTTGGTAACCCCTTAGCTATGATCTCTCAGTGCCCTGTATGTAGCACTTTGCAGGTAGGTTGGTTGGTACCCTTTAGCTATGTATCTCTCAGTGCCCCTGTATGTGAACGTCACAGGTAGGTTGATAGGTACCCTTTAACTATGATCTCTCAGTGCCCTGATGTAGCACATTTGCAGGTAGGTGGTGGTAGGTACCACTTTAACTATGTATCTCCAGTGCCCTGTATGTAGCACTTTGCAGGAGGTTGGTAGGTACCCTTAACTATGTATCTCTCAGTGGCCCTGTATGTAGCACTTTGCAGGTAAGTAGGTAGGTACCCCTAAAGATGATCTCTCAGTGCCCTGTTGTAGCACTTCACATGTAGGTGGTAGGTACCCCTTTAACTATGTATCTCTCAGTGCCCGTATGTAGCACTTTGCAGGTAGGTGGAGTCCCTTTAAACTATGTATCTCTCAGTGCCCTGTATGTAGCACTTTGCAGGTGGTGATAGGTACACTTTAAACTATGTATTTCAGTGCCCTGTATGTAGCACTTTGCAGGAGGTTGGTAGGTGGTTGGTACCCCTTTAACTATGTATCTCTTTCAGTTGCCCTGTATGTAGCACTTTGCAGGTAGGTTGGTAGGTACCCCTTTAAACTTGTATCTCTCAGGCCCTGTATGTAGCACTTGCAGGCAGGTTGTTGTAGGTACACCTTTAACTAGTATTTCTCAGTGCCTGTATGTAGCACTTTGCAGGGTAGGTTGGTAGGTACACTTTAACTATGTATCTCTCAGTGCCCTGTATGTAGCACTTGCAGTAGGTTGGTAGGTACCCTTTAACTAGTTATCTCTCAGTGCCCGGTATGTAGCACTTTGAGGTAAGTTGGTAGGTACCCTTAACAGTATCTCTCAGTGCCTGTAGTAGCACTTCGATTCACATGTAGGTTGTAGTTACCCCTTTAACTATTAATCTCTCAGTGGCCCTGTATGTAGCACTTGCAGGTAGGGTGGGGTAGGTACCCCCTTAACTGGTATCTCTCAGGGCCTGTATGTAGCACTTGCAGGTAGGTTTGATAGGTACACCTTTAACTATGTAACTCAGGCCCTGTATGGTAGCACTTTGGAGTAGGTGGTAGTACCCCTGTTACTACTGTACCTCCAGTACCTGTGTAGCACTTTGTAAGAGGTTGGTAGTACTCCTTTACATGTACTCTCAGTGCCCTGTATGTAGCAAGACATGTAGGTACCACCACACAACCCCACACCCCCCACCACCCGGTAGTACCCCACTGTAACACACTAAACTCTCTTAGTGCCCTGTATGTAAAGCACTTTGCAGGTAGGTGTGGTAGGGTACCCATTTCAAACTAGTATAACACAAGTGACCCAGCTAGCATATTTGAGCGAGGTCAGTTGGTACCCCTTCAGAGCACATATGTATCTATCTAGTGCACCCTGTATGTACGCACTTCAAAGGTATGGTGGAATAGGTACACCTTTAAACTATGTATTTCCCAGTGCCCTGTATGTAGCACTGGCGGTAGGTTGTAGGTACCACTTTAACTATGTGTATCTTTCCGTGCCCTGTATGTAGCAATACACAGGTAGATTGGTACGGTAACCCCCCTTTAATTATTATTCTCATGCCTGTAGTAGCACTTGCAGGTAGGTAGGTACCCTTTAACTATGTATCTCTCAGTGCCCTGTATGTAGCACTTTGTAAGTAGGTAGGTAGGTACCCTTTAACTATGTATTCTTCAGTGCCCTGTATGTAGCACTTTGTAAATAGGTAGGTAGGTACCCCTTTAACTACTGGATCTCTCAGTGCCCTGTAGTATGCACTTTGTAAGTAGGTTGGTTAGGTACCCCTTTAACTATGTATCTCTCATTACCCTGTATGTAGGACTTTGTAAGTAGGTAGGTAGGTACCCCCATTAACTATGTATCTCTCAGTGCCCTGTATGTAGCACTTTGCAGGAGGTAGGTTGGCAGGTAACCATTAACTATGTTATCTCTAGTGCCCTATGTAGCACTTCTCATGTAGGTTGGTAGGTACCCCTTTACTATGCATCTTTCAGTGCCCTGTATGTAGGACTTTCAGGTTTATTCAATAAAAGTCTTAACGTTAAATGGTGCAATTTTGCCCCAACCAATCAGATGTTAGCTTTCAAATGTTAAATAATAAGATCTGATTGTTGGGGCCAAAATTAGCACCATTTAACCGATAAGAACATTTATTGAATAACCCTGTTTGTAAGTAGGTAGGTAGGTACCCCTTTAACTATGTAACTCTCAGTGCCCTGTATGTAGCACTTTGTAGGTAGGTAGGTACCCCCTTGACTATGTAGCTCTCAGTACCTTGTATGTAGCACTTTGTAGGTAGTTGGTACCCACTTGACTATGTATCCGCTCAGTGCCCTGTATGTAGCACTTTGTAGGTAGGTAGGTACCCCCTTAACTATGTAGCTCTCAGTACCTTGTATGTAGCATTTTGTAGGTAGGTAGGTACCCCTTGACTATGTATATCTCAGTGCCCTTTATGTAGCACTTTGTAGGTAGGTAGGTACCCCCTTAACTATGTAGCTCTCAGTACCTTGTATGTAGCACTTGGTAGGTAGGTACCCCTTGACTATGTATCTCTCAGTGCCCTGTATGTAGCACTTTTAGGTAGGTAGGTACCCCCTTAACTATGTAGCTCTCAGTACCTTGTATATAGCACTTTGTAGGTAGGTACCCCCTTGATATGTATCTGCTCAGTGCCCTGTATAAACACTTTGTAGATAGGTAGGTACCCACTTAAACTATGTATTTCTCAGTGGCCTGTATGTAACACTTTGAGGTTAGGTAGGTACCCCAAAATTCTTTTTTTCTCTCACTGCTATGTATGTAGCACTTAAAAGGTAGGTAGGTTACCCCCTTAACTATGCATCTCTCAGTGTCCAGTATGTAGCACTTTGTTGCCTGACTAGGAAAAAAAATAGTGTCGAGTATCTGCAACCAAGGTGCCTGGGCATAACTCATTGCCGGGCATGAACCACACTACTGCCCGATTACTGGGTGTTGTTCAGTGCCTAATATTTATTTTCTTGCCTCCACCCAGACTGGGGATTGCTCAGTGACCAGAAAGTGCCCCCTTTCACTGGCATGGTTTTTACATAGTGCCCTCCAATGTATTTGTTTCTAATTCCCTAATTTCTTGCCATTGATTGCTTGCTCTTCCTTTTTTCCGACTCCTCAAATTGGTAACATTCCAATTAACATATCTGTTGTATTCAATTAGATCAACTGGACTTGAAATGTAGTTCTTGAAGACGTTTCGCTAGTCATCCGACTGGCTTTCTCAATTCAGAATGACTTGTACAAGAATCTGTGGCAATTATGTACCCTGGAAAATCCCAATTAGCATATCACAGCCAGGTGTTTAAGGGTTGTGTGATTAGATAGTGGCTAAGAGGTGTTATAGGAGACGCCCAGAGTAAGGTGTTAAAACAGCATTGGACATGGCAGACAGTTGGTGTCGAACCCCCCACCTCTATTTAGGCTTGGTTTCTTTATTTTCACATAAATGGCCTCCTTAAAACTCTCTGAACCAGTCACGTTCCTCGCCAGTATGTAACATTACAACTTCAAAGGTATGTCCTTTATCCTTAAGATGAAGATACACGGCTGAGTCCTGCCGAGAATTGGCTCTTCTGGTGCTGGGCCATACGTTGATGCAGTTGCTGTTGGTCTCCACCCAACATACAAATCAGAGCATTCTTCACTGACTGCATGCATATATGATGTCGCTTTTTTGTGTTTTGGTATTGGGTCTTTCGGATGTACCAATTGCTGCCTCAGTGTGTTGTTCGGTTTAAAGCAGACAGGGATACGATGTTTTTTGAAAATTCTTCTAATTTCTCGGAGACCCCTGCTACATATGGGAACCATGTTCTTCCCTGTCTTGCTTTCCCCTTCACTGTTGGTTTCGTGTTCTTTTCTTCTTCACTTCTTTGACAAAGGCCCAGTCTGGGATTCCACAAGTTTTAAGGCTCCTCTGAGATGGATTTCTTTAGCCTTCGCCTCTGTGCTAGTGGGGATGTTCTCGGCTCTGTGTTGCAGGGTTCTGATGACCCCAGCTTGTGATCTAAAGGGTGGTGGAAGTCAAACATCAAATACTGATCTGTGTGTGTGGTTTTCTGGAAACCTCTACTTCAGTTTACCATTTCCTTAACTTCTACCAAGCAGTCCAAGAAAGCCAGTTGTTGTTTTGTACCTCTTCCCTTGTGAATTAATGTTTTGGTCCACCGCATTAATGTGTTTGTTGAAAGTTGTACTTCCTTCTGGTGGATTTAAAACCCAGGTGTCATCAACATATCTGAACAGTGGCTGGGGCTAATGGCCCGTAAGTATTAGAGCGCCCTGCGACAGGTGGCGAAGGAACGTGACTGGTTCAAGAGAGGTGTTAAGGAGGCCATTTATGTGAAAATAAAGAAACCAAGCCTAAATAGAGGTGGGGGGGTTCGACACCAACTGTCTGCCATGTACAATGCTGTTTTAACACCTTACTCTGGGCGTTCCTATAACACCTCTTAGCCACTATCTAATCACACCCTTAACACCTGGCTGTGATATGCTAATTGGGATTTTCCAGGGTACATAATTGCCACAGATTCTTGTACAAGTCATTCTGAATTGAGAAAGCCAGTCGGATGACTAGCGAAACGTCTTCAAGAACTACATTTCAAGTCCAGTTGATCTAATTGAATACAACAGATATACCATGACCTGGATGAATGAGAACCTTCACAAGCATTCCAATTAACATTGCAACCCCAACCCATTATAAGACTTAAAATGCATGGAATGTACAAGGTACTGCCCTGCATGTACCACCCTACTCTTTATAACTTTTCTGACCCATGATTTTATGTGGAACATGGTGTTATTGAATGACCTGTAGGTGCCAACCTGTTGCTATATACAATCATTTTATCCTGTCAATTAGTAATTGGTTACTGGCCTTACTTGTAGCTGATTAGCCCACCCGTTATCTGCTATTTGGGTTGTTTTAAAGCACAGTCAACCAGGTTTATTGGTACATTGGTCTAGTTATTAAAATGAGAGAATCGGATATAAAGATTGTTGCCATTCTTAAAGCTATAGCCTGAGCCTAAGGTTGCAGAGAGTTGCGGTTTAGCTGCACCTGCTGTGACAGTGAATATCCTTGACAGGTATTCTGGGCCTGTACTCAATGTTTGTAATTTAGTAGTTCAGTGCAAGCAAAACAATTGCAATTTAACCCATTGATTTGTTATTCTGGCTTTTGCACAGGGAACCTTGAATTATAACAGGTCCCCCAACTATATATATATAAAGCCATGAAAACTTCCAGCTCCCCCCAACTCAGTTATATAATGTACTGCTCTCCTGAGTCCTAGATTGCATTGAGATGCCTTCGGCTTTGTAATCGCTCGCAGCTCATTGGAACACTGCATAAAGCTGAACTGATTTTCACACCAGTTACACTCCTAACATGTTTATCCCATCTCACGGATCAATTTCCCTTCACACATTTGTGTTCCCCATCAGAACATCTTTTAACCCCTGTGCAAAGATCGTTTGCTCCCGACTGTACATCATTGATAGGCAACCTAGTAGAACTCTAGGGTCCCTGATCCGTTATTAGAACTGCATCCTACATTTTAAATCCTTGTCTGTGTTAGAAGTCACAATTCCTATATTTGTTCCAGTGACTAATAGAAAAGTCATCATTATTATAGGTGGAGGTACCCTACTGCTTTCTATTTCAGGGACTACTGTATACAATTAAGCTTTGCCCAATTGGTGCTCTACAAACTATTTAACATATTGCATGGGTTTGACTATCAAGTCTTTCAATCTCCCTGCAGTCTTTCAACTGTCAGACACAGAAATGTTCTATCCATACCGACTCACCCATCCACATATGCAGACTTTGGTAGTTTGTCAGCATCATGGTTGGTCATTTTTTGCCTAAACACCTTGCCAGTATTGGGCAGATTTGATGGGATTTATCAAAAGATTGGCAGTGTGTATGGTCACCTCTATACTAGAATTCAGTATCTGACATATATAACAACTGGGCAATGCGTTGATCAATCGCGAGCCTTTATTGAGGTCATTCAACTTTTTTGTACCTATAAAACCGTTTGAAGTTAAAATGCTCCACACCACTATTAACTAATCAATATTAATGTGAGATATTTAAAATAAAGGGCATGTTCACCCCTTCTAAATCTTTTACACATAGAGAAATCACCCCCCAAAAAAGTTTTCTCAATACCTTTCTCACCGACACTCAAGAGTCCAGAAAACTTCCCTTGAGTTCCTCTGGTCCCTCGCCGCTGCTCTCTGCTCCACTTCCGCATTGCAGACGTCGGGCAATGTCTTATGATGACTGGAATATTACATAGCTAATGTGTTTCTCTGTCAATATTTCTGTGTCCAAAATAACTGCTAACTCTGATTTGCTAAATTCTGTTTATTTGTTTTGCATTATCAACTACAAACCGAATATTGTACATTCAATTCAATCTTTTGTAATTGTTTGGGAACTTGTAATGAAATTTTAGTTAGTAAACTTTCACCCATTTTGCACCTTAGCACCAGGAATACAACATTGCTAATTGGACAGCTTCTCACTGAGCATGTGCATCCCTTGGAGAGGAGGGCATAACTACAACCTCTGAAACAGCAGTGGTGGCAGGGGGCAGAGGGACTAAGAGGGCCCGCAGACAGCTACCAGAAAAGTTTGTTTTGTTTTTAAACAGCTGGTAGCACATTTATAATTTAAAGTGCATGCAATCAGCTGTTTTAAACTACTGCTGGTCCGGTACTGATGTTTTAAACAGCTGATCATGTGCACCTTAACCTACATACACTCAATCCAGCCTGGCACTGGGGAGGGGAGGCAGGGGTGTCAGGGGCCAGAAACTTGCAGGGAGGCTCGGCTTCTGCAGTTTCGCTCCTACCTTGTTCAGAAAGGCAGGAAATATATGCTTTTAATAAGCAGTTTATGGGCTATTAGTTGGGCTAAAATGTATTTTAGACCATAGTACTTGTTTAGGTCCAACATAATTATACTAATTTGTGATATGCTTTCCCTGTCTCTAAATGATACAGAATGTTCATCTCTAATGATTCCTTTTTATCCAAGTTTAAGCACAACATAATTATACTGAGCATTTTCACATGGAGTTCTTTCTCTAAATGTTGCAGTGTGTTCATCTTATTGATTTAGTGCTTACTCTGTGCTTTTACTTTCATGGAAGGTTTCTTCAGCAATAAAAACTCAGGGGTGGGACAAATCACCAGAGCCAAGTAGTAATCCGCCTGGAAATTTATGTCTGGCAAATCATTTAATATAGGGTTTTCTATTGATGTTTATAGACGACAGCATGAAAAGGATACATTGGCTTAGAATGAAAAATAATTTAAAATCCCTTTTTAAACTTGGTCTCGGTTGTATTGCACTCATCTGTAAATTTTCCTATCTCTGTAAATGGTTCTTCAGTAAGTAAGATTGAAAGAACATTTCCGTAGGGACTTGGGTCCCAAGGTAAATCCAGTCTCATAAGGATTTGTTAAGAAACGTCACAGCAGCTTGTGAGCAGTAGTAAACAGAATTCAGCTGAGATATTTACACGTTCAGCACGCCTGCTGGGTTTTTTTTTTTTAATTGGTTTTGGGTCTTTAGGAAACCATGATCCCTGTAGCCCTCTGCCTGCAGAGTAATTAATTTAGCAGCTATACTGTTAGAGTTCAGTTAACAAACTGCAGTGACAGAGAACAGGCCTGGGTTTTTATCTCCACCGAGGTACAGCTGTATATGAATACATATTGTTTTCCTTGATGAGGGGCATTTTCGGAATTAAATCTTAAACGGTCACTATACTCGCTCAAACAACTTTACATCTGAAACTACAATTTGAGAGAAGTGAAATGGTGGTACTCACATATTTATCTGGGGTTGCTTTGTCATGAAATTATTAATGTTTATTGAGTGCTCCTAATTGCCCCCACCCTCCCTTACTCACTGCCTTCTTGTAGTGTCTGCGACACTTATACGTTCTGCACAGCCTCACCATAGACACTGCTCTGCTTACACATCTCCCCCTCCCCTTTCTTTCTTTTCTCTACTGATTCAATTAATTGTTGCAGAAAGCCAAAGATCCTAGTAAGAGGTCAGGGATAGGGAACATATTATATCTGTTGTATTCAATTAGATCAACTGGACTTGAAGTTTAGTTCTTGAAGACCTTTTGCTAGTCATCCGACCAGTAAAGAATATTTTGACCAGTAAAGAATAAGATAGACTTGTTAATATGTATGCCAAATCTATTGTTCTAGATGAAAAATGTACTACCCCCCAACATTCCCCTTTTAATAGTTACTTAGAAATGTATCAAACATGGCGCAGAGCTGCAGGACGAGGATAATGAACCTGATCTCAGCCCAGCTCTGTGCAATGAATGTCTCATCAGAGTACCTATTTAAAGGTGAATGTTGGAGGGTGTGGTTATAGTGTGGGTTGGGTGAGAGGGTTCCATTAACATTGCTGTATGTGTGTGTGTCCATACGCCCCAGAGTATAGGGAGGTAGATTGTTGTAATGTATTTGGAATTTGTGACAAATTCACAAGCTGATCCCAGTGTAATAAGGGACTTTGCAACAAATATGTATGTGTAATTCCTAATCAATCCTTTCCTTGTGTGAAATAAGTACTGCTTTAAGGCTTGTACCAACGTCCAATCAAAGCAAGTGATTGGCTGTAATGAACGATAATCATGTGTGTTTTTTCTGTTTTTTATTCTGCTGGGTGGAAAACCAATGACACTGACTGAATGACCACAAATGTACAATAATTATTCTGTTCATCAGCTGTTTGTTTGCCGGCAGTCACGTGCAGTACGAACCTTAACGCTACAGAGAACCTTGTAGTTACTTTTCCTTTCCCTCACACTCTTCCCACCTCCCCTTAGCAAAGAGCAATTCAAAGTTGCATCTCTCTGTCCCTGGGCAAGGCAAACTGAGCACCAGTGGCCTGGAAGCAGTAGGAGTAGGTACTTGTAGAGTTTAACTTAACATGACCAGAAAGGAAGTAATTAGATTTAATGGTGAGTTGTATATCAGGGGAAACGCTTTTTAAGCTAAATTCTAATTTCTGCCTGGTTTATTCACATTTAAGAGGAAAAAAATTACAATCTACTTTAGGGAAATTAATGCCAGCCATACATGCCATGTTTATATATCCTATCATGCCACTGATCTTGTTCTCATCAATACAAAGTCAACTGAGCAGGCAGTGAGCAGTGCGTGGAGCTAGAAATCCAAGCTGATTGAATGGACTATAAATATCAATACACACGGGACTTGTGTAATTTGTAACACAATCCAAAACATACATTTCTACCTCTCATTAAAGCATTCATCTCTCCGTCTATTTATCATAATCATGTCACTTTATCCACAAGAAAGTTACACATGTTTGCTGTCCAGATGTAATGTTAATGGGGGTCTCTTCCACTTTCCTTTTTCTATTCATATTACAACTTGCAGTACCTTGGGATCTGGTTGAAATCCTTGAATGGTTGTTTTCCCTTTAAAATGGTTCTGTTGGGTTAGTATGGCTAAACTGGAGGATGCTGAGAGTTGTAGATTAGTTCTGTTTGTAGGCCATCAGGCAGCTCAGTGGTAGAGTAGAGTATAGTGCGTAGGTGAGCAATTCTTGTTTGTACTTCAAGCTTCTATTGTTCCATTGCTTGGAAAGCGTCTGTTGATCTGTATACCTGTTATGCCTGTATGATATGTAATACAGAATGTGGTGTATACTGTATTCATCGTAAGATCTGGGACATTTCCCGGGCTCCTCCTCTGCTGTCTGCTTCTGACTGAGAACTCAGTCACATAGTGTTTGGCTTAGATTTCGCCATTGATCTTTTAAGTCTCTTCCTTCTTCAGTGAACTTTGGTTGGAATTTGGAATTGCTGACCTGAATGAGGTTGTTTCACAATTTTTTGGGTGGGTGGATAGGTCGGTCTTGCTTCCTGCTGGCCCATCATAACATACCTGGACATCTTGGGTTAAGCAGGTTACAACCCTCTGCATAACAGAAAACGTATTAGCTGATTTAGGTGGCGGTCACACTATCAGCGCAAGTAACACAATCACACAATGCAGCACATTTCACGCGTTACCATGCATTTGCACTGCGAGTTTGGTAGAGCGCATACAATTTGCTCTAAAAATGTCAGTCACATGCACTCTGAAAAAGATGGTGTGTGCGTGCTGCGATTGTGCATAAAAATTGCAGATCACATGTGCTCTGATTAGGGCATCTAGTGTGGTCACAACAACTGGCCAACACTAGTGTGCACTTTTTAACGCCCAATCGGATGGCAGTGTGGCCTAGCCCCAATTCTAGGATAAAGGATAAAAGACAGTTCGCACATATTGTAAAACAAATGAAGAATGTTGGTTTCCCTTTCCATATCATGGAATAGATATTCATAAAGTGACCTCTTCACCTTTCAATTCCTTACAAATCCGTCAGGGATTTTCTCTTGTATTTCCCTCTCCATAGATTTCTTCCGTTATTCGTTTATGTTTGACCCTTAAAGTGTTGTTATTCATCAGAAAGCCATTGTGACTAATAATTATTTAGTAGGTTGGCTGGGGAACGGCTGTAGTAATAAAATAACGTCTGCTTAAGTTACCCTGGTATAATCAGCATCATTAGCCAATAAGGTGATAACTGACAATATTCAGACTGCATTATGGTGATCAAAACTAATTCCTGATTGGTCAATATGGGTTTCCCGACCAGGTAAAACTCGTATTTATAAACTTGTGTGATTATGATTATTCTGCCTCCTGCAAAGTAGCCTGCACTTTTCCCCATTCGTTACAGCACACATTATTAACCCATTTATCACGTGGTCCTAACCATCTATATTTATAATTACTGATTATACATTTACTAATATTGGGGGCATTATACAGAGCTGGGCATGCTTGTTGTGTATGGTTGAATATAGACAAAGTATCCTAAGTTACATTACACATTGTAATGTATTGTACAGTAGATAGTTAGGAAAGTGTTGGAACTCTTCACTTGTTATACAAACTGAATTGAAAGGTGAGTTTGCACATTGAGTTCAATAATATTTTCCTAATCCTTCGGTGTGAATAGACCAGTAGGACCCTTTAATGTGGGCTGCTTGCCCAAAAATGAAAAACAAAAGACATTGTCCCTTGAAAGGATATTTCCACAAGGGTGTATACAATATCAGGGATCCCTGGGGAGTATAGCTATGCACACACAGTACATGCAAACAAAAGCACACAAACAGCGAGCATACAGTGAACCACTGTACGGCCCTGATATTAATCTAGAGAGAACATAGCATGTGTCAACCAAAGTTTGAATCTGTGTGTATCATATCTGAAAAGTGTTTTCTTTTCTGTCGGTGTATATGTATGTATTATTGCCCAATATGGAGCTAAAAAGGGGAGAATTAGTCACATGTAGATTAACCAGCCTTCCTGCAGGTGTGGTGCCAACTACTATAGTCAATTTCATTAAACAGACACAAGGAAATGCAAAATTGTTTAATTAGCAAATTGCATAGGATAACTTGTAATTTGGATCCATGTGTTCCAGTGTATGCCATGTGACCTGATGTGTAGGTGGAGACTGTCTAGTATCCAATCGGTGCAGGGGTGAATCCCACCCCTCCGCTATTGCTCCACCAATGCACTACGTCCCAGGCATGCTGGTTTTTATCCTCCTACTTGACAGGACCCGCCACCTGCTGCCATAAGGTAATCTACAAACACTGTTAGGGAGTCCGCTCTGCACTAAATAGACCAGAAGTTCAATCAAAAAACAACTTTATTAACGTACATATATTTAAAAATACATATATATGTATCAAGGCACATATCAGGGAGGTGTAATAAAAGCTCTTATCGTTAAAAATGGTGCTAATTTTGCCCCAACCAATAATATATTATGTACTATTTGAAAGCTAACATCTGATTGGTTGGGGCAAAATTAGCCCCATTCGTAACGATAAGAGCTTTTATTGAATCTCCCTGTAAGTGTACCACGGAGGTGTACTTTGATACATATATGTACTTTAATAAAGTTGTTTTTTTAATTGAACTTTTGGTCACTGTAGTACAGAGTGGTCTCCTTCCCTGTGTTTGGAGACTGTGTAGTAGTTTGTGAGAATCTGCAGACGGGAGATTCCGAACTCTGGAGAAATAAATAAAAATTCCTGATAATTAAATAAAGGTCATTAATTAACCCGGATTTTCCCTTTTCCGATCAGGTGGTACAGCGCATTAAGGCCATAGAGAATGAGACACGATTGCTGGTCGTAGACCGAGAAACAGACGAGTACATGAGACACTCCCAAAGCAGCTCACCAACTGAATCCAACCCCAAGACAAGTGCCCCTTCCTCTCCTTCTCCTGGCAACAACAATGGTGAAGCATGGAAACCGAAAGAAGACACCACCCACCAGGACCTGCTGCACATTAACCACAGCACAGAGAATGGGAATCAGGTATGTGAGCAGGTGTATAGGGCGATATTCCCAAGTACAGGCAGCGTCCTTTGCAGTCGGCTACCAAGATGGTCTGAAACATATTTGGATGCTACGTTTCCACTACAATCTATTCATACTCTACCCTTTATTTTTAGGACTGTGTGTATTGCAGTCAATCAGCTGTTGGCTTTTGTTTGTTTGGAGCAGATAGAAAATGTAAAATACACACCTGAAGGTTTGCTGGCAGTTTCTAAGCAAATATTTGCTGATGTTGTTGCATAAACAACATAACACTGATTGGTGTTTACACCTTTTATTATTAACCCCGATCCCTCCCCCCGGATCCTGTGGTAACCCATAAATTAAAACATGGAAACATGGAATGATCATCTTGTGAGTTGTGTGTGTGTCAGGGTATCCTGATCATTTTTTTCTTCCAACTCCTGTTGTTCTATAATAGTTATATAACATTTCACTAGGAGCTCCCCCCCCCCCCCCCACCTCACTGCGTTTTACACATTTAACCCTTTCCTAGCTGTTGCCTGGATACCGGCTGTTTGCTCTGGTAACATATCCAAAAAAGGTTGTAACACTATCAACTTTAAAGATGTGATGTACCCTGTGTTTCTTAGTACTGCTTGACCTGAGGAAGAGAGAAGTGTATCGCTCAAAAGCTTGTCTGTAAAAATGAACTGTTAGTCCGTAATAACAAGGTATCACCTTATCCTACTCATCTCTTTGTAACATATCCACTTCTCCCTTTCAGATCTTGTGAGTTTGGGAGATCTCTAGTGACCCTGAGGTTTTTGTACTTTTGTTGCTACAATCTGTTTCCTTTATTCCTTCCTCCCCTTTTCCTGATTCACAGGACTCATGTGCTTCACTCTCATTGTTGGGAAAATTGTTACCAGGGCTATAAAATGTAATAGTGACCTAAAGCAGACGAAAGATGGTTTGGTTCCAGACGGCAAAGAGAAACAAAGAGTAATAATTGAATTTGAATATAAAATCTACATTGGACTGTGTTATTTGCTATGGTTCATTATTATCAATAGTAGTCAAAATAATATCATAATATTATTAAAGCGGGTGTTCATAGACATTTATCTGCCCTTTAATTGTCCATTACATAATTCTGACATTAACATGCTGTTACTCACCATACAGATCTAGACTGATCTCCCCATATCTCTGCATAGGGGTCAAACCATTCCGCAACATTTAATCAATATTTCCGGAACCACCTTTCGCCTTTTTACTTCAGTCGCAAGGTCCCTCCTGGCCCATTCATTTTGCGGTCACTTTATGACTTTTGGGCAATGATATGTAAATAGAGAGTATATATGTTTTTTTCAGTCCCTGATGTCATCAAAGCTATAGAAGCAGGAATACAGGCTACGTTTCTGCACCATACCTTCCTTTAGTGCTAATGAGGGATATACAAAGAGTATTTAGAGTCATTTCTCCCATCCCAGAAAAGCAAACCTTGTTTAACCCTGAATGTCGGTGGGCTAGCAATAGGATTCATGGACCTTGTCTACTGAAAGGCATTTAGATTGTATAAACCATAAAAAGCACCATTTCCTAGACTTGTTACTTAGGAGAGATGTATTTTTTGGTGCTTGACATGTTGATAGTGGTGGAGATAAAACAAGCAGATGCAATTTTATTTAGCCCAAGTTCTATTCTGAGGTGTTGGTGCTAATTGTTTCTCCAAGGAGCCTTGTGTTAATGATATGTTGTTAGAGGAACCTTTACGTATTTGTTTTTATATCTCTGGGTGTAAATTCCACTCACTGGATATGGTTTTAGGTGTTGAAGTCTATTGTTTGCAAGATGGATGTTAGACAGAGATCATTATTGTAAGTATTGTGGTTGGTTACGACGGAAACTTAAATGGCAAGTTTCAGTCACTTATAAATGTTTTGCTTTTAGTGCTGAGAACTATAAAAAAAATGTTTTTCTCTCTGTCAACAAGAGCATCAATATTGTGTGCAGGCTGTGGTACCAGCTTGTGCCTGTTCAGTGCCAGGGACTTAGCTCAGCTGCTGTTGGCATCACAGAAAGCATTATGTCCATGAATGGCAGATAGAAGTCTCATTGAGGATAAGGGGCTTGCACAGAAGCTGATTGAGGGTAGTAATGTAGTTGAAAAGCACCAGGGCAGTTGACCGCAAGTGTATCAGTGCAAATGAGTTTTAACACTGCAGATACCTGCTCATACAGCTGTGACATCTCTTGGGGACACCACATTTTAAGACTAGGCTTTGTCCTCACCCCTTGGTTCTCACTATAGGATCTGTATCAAGCTGTCAAAGTCTGACCGCTGGCACTGAAGTCTCACTGCGTTCTGGTCTATTTTGAGATTTGGCCAATGGGAGGATTTGCTCTGTAAGGAGTGTGTTTCCCAATTGGCCAGTCCAGAAACAGTCCCAGACTAAGGGAATGGGGTGCAACACAAGGGGACTTTGACAGCTTTAGCACATCCTATACCCAGTGGTGAAGACTCCTCACCTTGGGTACTGTCGGGGTAAGAGGGGATGATATGGTATAAATGTCCTTTAAATAAAATCAGCATTTAAACAGTGGGGCACAATAATGCAAATATTTAGCATACAGTAGACATGATAAAACCATATTTGCCTTAGGTTTCGTTATATGTAGCTGTCCCTTCTGGTTACCACAGTCTGCAAGGATAGGCCAGCAGGTGACTTGCGCTCTAATGATAAGAGTTTAAAAAGAACACAGTGCAAAATTAAATGATCAATTTGTCACAAGTAATCAGCAGATTAATATCCCTTTGTGTGGGTCAGAAGTGACGTTGTACAAGGTGTATCAGTTATGTTTATACTGTGCTGGGAAGAAATAGTTTAAATTATTCCAGTCCCTAATATGAGTTATTCTTGTGTACAGTCTTCTGTAAAATAATTAGAGCTGTCAATGGTAAACCCAATCCTGTTACCATGTTCCACTGCTCCTTCACCGCTGCTGGACACTCAACCGGAGTGGGATGTTCACGCTTCACCTGAATTGTTTTTGAATTTTGAAATATTAGAGCTGGTTATAGGCCCTGGTTATAGGCCCTTCAGGCTGTTACACACATGCAATTTCTGCACACAACCTCTGCTGAACGAACGGCATCAAACAGCCGTAATGAATGATAATCATGCGCGTGAGGCAGCTCTCTTGGGTATCGTTCATCGATTCACTGGGGCAGATTAACAGTGATGCCACACATGTACGATTGTCGTCTGGAATGCCTGTTCGCTGCATGTTTTAAACTACAGAATCCGTTCCTCATATTTTGAACTGCCATGGAGACATTTGGAGATATATTATTCAAAGTGACTCCTCTGCAGTAATTACATTTAGCATCAATATTCTTTTGGACCTGGCCTTTTCTGTTACATGTGACTTTATGGGCATTGAGGTGGCCCTAATAAGACTCTCTTAGGGCTATTTCACACCACACACAGACCACAATGGACAGTCTGGTTTTTTTTAGTCCATTTTTGTCTGTTTTCCGTATCTTTTTAATTAAACATGAGCGTTTCTGGACAAATATTGTGAGCTCATTGTTTTAGTTTTGTATAGAGATCTAGATCTGATCAAGGAGAAGTGACTCTTGTTCCACCCAGGATAGGGTGTGCACCTTGCCTTTTATTGTCATAATTAGTTGGGAAGGGAAGACATCCTTGTTGGCCATCGCCCAGGGCTGTAACAAAACTGGCCTTAGTCCAGGCCCCAGATCTTATCCTTATCCTCCTTAATGTAGGGGCCATTGTGCGACTGGAAATCTTGTGTATGACACTGACAGACTTGCAGTGGAAAGTATCTAAACACCTATCAGGATGAAGTGCATGCAGTTCAGCTGGCGAAAGCCATATGTTTGTCTTACTTGATACCTGCTCTGTCATGTGGTAATCCCAATTGGGGTATTTTATTATGAAGACATAATAAAGAGTTCCCAAACTATATGTGATGAATAAAAAATCTGCCGAACTCCCACAATCTCCTGAAAGCCAATTGATGGGATTATCAGATCTATAAAAGCTTGTATGACATGGCATATCTGTTTTAAACAAATTTCAGTTGAATGTGCTCATGGATTATCTTTGATAAAGTCCCAGAATCCTCATAGCTAGGTCATACTTGATGATGTACTTCAGTAACTGCAGTACAAAGGCTCTCCTTTTTTAAGAGACTGCTGCTTAAATCCAGGTGTCTTTCATTAAAAATAAGTGCTGTAGCCCTCCTGCAGACACATGTGTTAACACTTTGCCAGCTCAGTAATGCTTTTTGGTGGGTGTTGCCTTTAGACTGGGAAGTCGTTTTGCTTATTACTAAATGTCTTCCTGACCATTCTGTGTTCTAACATGTCAAGGAAGAGCTGGATAAGAATGAATTAGTAATTACTTCCACGTGTTGGAAATCAAAACTCCCAAAAAACTGTATGACTTGTCCTTTAGGCTGGGTACACACGGCCGGACTATTTGTCCCGAGCGAGCGCTTAGCCAGGACAAATGTCCGTCGGTCGTGGCAAATTCGGCCATCGCGAACGATGTCCCCACACCAGCCGATATTTTCAGCCGACTGAAAGTGCTGTGAATCGGTCGGTCGGCCGAAAATATCGTCTGGTGTGTGCCCAGCCTAAAATGTATAGAATGCAAAGATCTCTGTCTTTAGGAATGCTACCTTAATCATATAAAGTGATCATATCACTGTGCAAATGTCGCTTCTCCAATGTAAACAGCCCTAACTTGTCTAAGGCTGCCTGCATATTCAAGCCGCTCCATTCGCCTTATTATTTAATTGCCCTTCTCTGAACTCCTTTCATTTAGAAGATGTCCTTTTTGTATCTGGGATTCCAAAACTGCACCGCATATTCCAAATGAGACCTTTTGAATCTTTTCCCCTCTTTATACAAGACAGTATCTTGCTAAAAGTAGTCTTAATCCAATCCTGTTACAGACCAGTTTGGCCTGGGAGCAAGGTCAGGAGGTGTGGTTAGAGAGTGCACACACAGTTATCTTATCCAGTTCTTCAGGAGGCTACATTTTCTGCAAGGCCTGGTACATCAGAACACATACTGTGCCAATTTCTTAAAAAACTGATCATTACAAAAGAATAGGCTTGAGTGTACCAGGCCTAATTAAAGGAGAACTATTCTCACCTCCCCTTCGTTCACTTGCATAGTACCCAGGGTGAGGACCTAAAGCGCTAGGACCTCGCTCCTTATTCTTATATAAGTTTTTACTTATCTAAACTTTACCGATCAGCAATTTTCCCCATTGTGAATGTGCAAGAGGGACTGGAAAGGAAAGTCTAGGTAAGTAACCTGCTTCTTTGCTAAGAAGAACTCAGCAGTGAGGACCCAGCGGTTTAGGTCCTTATCCTTGGTACATTCCATGGAAAGGAAAAAGGGGGGTTGGCAGTAGTAGAATTGTCTTTTAAGAAATTGTGCATTTTAAAAAAATATTTTCCAAAGATATATGAGTAACCTGAAATGCTACCTGATGTCCTGATGTCCATATTTTTGCTTCCTGGCTCTTCCAGTTTGCTACTAAATGCTAATCCCCTAGCTGCCTCCTCTGAGCTGCTCATATGTTAATGTACAGATATAGCCATTAACACAATATAATTTCACAAGGTTTCCAGGAGCATAGCAGGCATAAGATAATAATCCCAGAGAACAATGTAGGATACCAAAGGGACAATTCTTTCTAAAATATGTCATTATGAGGGTGGAGTTGTCCTTTAAATTGTTTCCCAAAATTGAGGTTTCACCTGTAAGTAGCCTATGGCTGTGATTGTCCCCCAAAAATACAGCTGTTGGCATTATAGTTTGCTTGGGGGATTCACTGGAGTACCAGCAAAAAACGACTGAGGTGTCACCTGATGAAAGGGACATGGTCATCCTTGAAACGTTATTGATGATGATGGTAGAGGTAGCAACTTCTAATATATTGGCTAATAGCCACAGAGAGTGCCTGGGCCCAAACTCATACTGTGGATGCACTGGAGACCCTGTTTGTATGTATGTATTTCATTTCTTATATAGCGCTACATATTCCGCAGCGCTTTACAATTATTTACTCAATTCACATCAGGCCCTGCCCTGAAGAGCTTATAATCTAATCACTTTATGTACTACACATGCAACCTATCAGTATGTCTTTATGATTGTGGGTGAAACCCGAGTGCCTGAAGGAAACCCACGCAAGAATGGGGAGAACATATAAACTCCTTGCAGATGTGTCCCAAGGGTGGAATTGAACTCAGTGCTGTAAGGCATCAGTGCTAACCACTGAGCCACCGTGCTGCCCTATTTGCCAATGGCAAACAAGCCAGTTATTTGAGACCTCAGCTTAAGGCCAAGACCCCACTTGAGTGCACATAAAAATGTTTAAGTATCGACTCCCCAGAAAACATTTGTTCAAATCCATACAGACTTTTCTACCGAAGTCCATTTTATGGTGCATATCCGTGCACACGGGAGAAACCAGAATTTGCTTTAAAAAGTGTATCAAGATCAGTCAGTAGCACTGGATGCAAAGTATTTTTATGGCAGTTGTAAGCTACTTAAAAGGTATGTTATAATGGCACCATCTCTGTTTATCAGGGGAAGGCATAAACCCCCATTAGATAAATCAGCCATTATGATAGGAAACTTTTACACTTTTTTTTGCACTTTTACAGGACTGAATGCTTCTTTATTTAATCTTCCCTCTATAGTTGTGTAATATAAATCAATGCGCAATTCTGTTCTATTGCAGGGATTTCCCTGGCTACTGCGAAGATTTATTCTGCTTTTCTCTGCAGTTGATTGTATTTGGTTCGTGCGAGTAGATGGCTCGGCACAGTGGAATTGTTTAACTTTAATCTAATGACGTGGTTGGATTCTGGATACATTTCCTTTCGTGTTTGGGCCTGGGAATGTTTGTGTTTGCTGCATTTGGAGCTGTTAATACGATATAACATGCATGGCATTTAGTACATGTAAGAAACACAAGAAATGGAATTTAGCTCAGATGCTGAATACGGCTTCCCTGTCATTGGAAGTGTATGTCCCTGTATTCATAAAAGGACTAGTAATCATGATAGGAATTGCTTTACATTCACATGTTTCACTTTATATTGATCTACAGTTTTGTACAGTTTGCTTTCAAGCCTTCACCATTCCTGGTTGACTTGCCCTTTTCTGTCTGTGTACTGCAGCATATTTACGTGTGACAACGTTTTGCAGTTGCAAAAAGAAGTGAAAATATCAAACGGTGAAATGATTGTGCGTCTGCTAAAAGTGAAGTGATGCTGCTCTGTCCAGCTGCATGTCAGAGGGCCTGCGGAAGGGCACGAGGACCTGGGAGACGCTCTCCTCCCAAAGATTTCTGCTAAAAGTGAAGTGATACTGCTCTGTCCAGCTGCATGTCAGAGGGCTTGCGGAAGGGCACGAGGACCTGGGAGACGCTCTCCTCCCAAAGATCCCATTTCCTGCCCACAGGCACTAAGTAGGATTTTGGGGATTAATAAAACTCTGGCCACTGTGCTCATAAATACTATTTTTTTTGTCTACTTGGAACTTGCAATTAAATCCCAGACTGGAACATACGCAATGTGGTGGTGTTTCCCATGGGGTGTGGGTAAAGCGAGCCACCACAGTCAACTGCACTAACATGCCCAAAGCAGAGGGACATGTATGTCTGGTGGCTGCTGTTGACCTCTCAGAGATAAGTAAAGGGGGTGTCTACCTTCTTCACCATGATGGTTCCTCTTCTCCCTGGGTACTTTACCTAATCAATTAAAAAATACACCCTTTCTCTTCTTTTATTTTGTCCACCATTTTAGTGTGCCAGCCATCACCTTGACCATAACCGCACACCTGTAGGTGACATGTACAATTTATTATGACAAAGCCACACACACTGTTTCGAGGGAATAATTCTGTGAAGTGTTCAGCTAATTCCTATTAGATATACCTGAGCAAAATATTTTAGTCCTGCACCTCTCTCTCTCTCTCTCCCCTTCTGCATTTCACATGGAAATACAAAGAAACTTGAACAGAATCTCTCTGTCCTTTAGTGAAGCATAGTGGGCATGCTTGAGCCAGTGGCTTGGGAAGAAAAGGTTAAAGTGACTGGAGGTATTGATTTCACACACATCTACCATGTGCGGGGGCTCCCATGGTCATGGAGTTGCGGGGGGCTCTCCATAGTAAAGAACAGGCTGCTCTGCACTAGATTTAATAATTTTAAGCAGCAGTTTGTTAAAACTGTGTTTTAAGATGAAGTAAAATATCCCTTTAATGGTTAACAAGTTTCTCATGGTTGATATTAAATACTTGCATGTTTTGGTAAGTAGAAAATACCTTTTATTGTGTTGGATCACATATTCCTTGAACGTGGCTTCTAGCTGTGCATTGTAAATTGTTTGTACTGTAAATTTGTCAGTACAGCTGTGTTTTGTGAAATGATCCTGAATGGCTGATATAAACCCAGCTCCATATTTTGCACAGGACCCCATTGTGAGCTGGTGGGGGGGGGGGGGGTTGCTGTAAAAATGAATGAGAACCATGTTTAAACTGAAGATGTCCATTGTGTGGAATTCCAGATGTTGCCAAACTATACTGCACATCGTCGTTTGGCAAAAGAAAGAACGGCTAGAACAAGATAGTAACAATTCAGAATAATTTAGCAGACAAACAGTTGTTGTCTGGCTCCAGGCTAGGATTAATGACTCACTGCAACTGAGTGACTCACCTGTTCGAAGCCAAGTATAAAACTGATACTTTCTCTGTTAAAGCCCCTAAGGCCTTATGGCGGAGATTGTGATGTGCAGGTAAAGCAGTGTAACCCAGTTGCTGATTGAAATAGCAAGCGCGAAATATTTTATGGAACCTTTAAAATATCTTCCTGTACCTAATAAAATTGCTCTTCAGGATTGCAAATAGAAAAAAACAATCAATAAGAAATTTACATTGTTATTTTGATATTATTGTGTGTGGCTCCAATCAGAGCTTCCCTTCCTGCACTCAAACCTCAAACGAGTGGCCCGAAGGTTCAGATCAGGACTGACTGGTCTTTAGTGGAACTGTGAAATCTAAAAGGTTATGCTAGGTACACAGGAGGTAATATAATATAATATAACAGATTGCTCAGCCAACACAACAGTTCGGTTGGTGTGGTCAATATATCTCTCGTCAAGAAAGTAGCCACAGACAATTTTTTCCGACACGACGATCTGGCGGCTCAAGGAAGAAGGCACAATTGGTCGAAATGTACCAATATGTCTGAAAGAACTTTTATCCAATTTGGACAAAAGAATGACCGAGATTGGTTGGTTGCATTAGAAAAATTGGAATATTAGTCATCAGGTTGACAAATCGCCTTGTGTGTAGCTAACCTAAAGGTTCATACACGTGACCACTAACAAATGAGCACCCGCGATTGGCTATACCAGTTGATAATCAAATATGTGTGGGGCATCATTGGTTGTCCAACCTGGCAGATCAATGAATGAGGCCAGACTTGAATGGCCACACACATTTACAATTATTCCATCACACACGAGCGTTAAGACAGAACTGCATGTGGCCAAATAGAAGGGTAGTAATTCTACCCTTCTGTGCTGATTAATGGCAAATGTTAACTACTAAATGAGTAAATCTAGATTCATTGTGTAGATTGTGTTTTCTGGTTTGCTGAATAATGTTTAGTAAAAGAGAAACCATCTTGGTAAAAATGGATTTAGAACATTGCTCCTTTTGTTATATTGACTGGTCTGGGACGTTCAATTGGTCAAACGTCAGATGATGTCATACCACATCTAGCTAGACCCCCTTATTTATCAATAAAGCCTATCTCATAGACAGTAATTTTAGTATGAAATAAGAGTTTGTAAGGGAAGGGGTAAGAGTCAGCAGAAAGATAACAACACATTTGCAGGGGGCAGAAACACATGCAATAGGAAAATAATTACACACGGTATTTTTCCATTTGATTACACGAACAGGAAAAAGAAATCAACAAGTATTTCAGTGTTACAGAGCTATATCTGTTGAGAGCCACGTTGGTTGTTTGCCATGGATGCGATGAGAATGTTAGATTTCCTCAGTATTGGAATTGAATCCAGTTATTGTGCTGATTACTTGCAGTGACAGAGGGGAATGGGTATTGCAAGGCTTTGTGGGATGTATTTAGGCAGTAGGTGGAAAGCGTCAAATTCCCGTAATTAGAGCGCAGGAGGAAGATTATTTAATCAGGGTTATTGATCTCCACCGAGATTCAGCAATGCCTGTGTATGGTTAATAAAGCTTTTCTGTTCACATGCTCTCTGCTTTGCATTTGTTAAGCTCTGATATTTAATCCTTTTCCTGCCTTTAGCAAACACAGTGTGGGAATTTAAGGGAGCACAGTTTGGGGCCATGTTCTTGACAATTTGAGCAATTAACCCATTAGGAGACATTAGAGAAGGAGAAGAACTAGATCATATTTAGTTCTACCTGAAGTTATTAATAAAAACAAAATCAATAACCAACGTTTTATAATTATTGTAATGTTTGTATTTTAATAGCTTAAACATTATTTACCAGTGCAAAGGGAAAAGTCAAGTTGAATGTGTCACATGGTTTCTTTAAACCAATAAACTCAAAGAATATTTAGATATGGGGTACACCAGAGATGACCTACTTATTATTTAGTATTTGTAATTTGATTGCTCCTGTTTAATGGAATTTCATTAGTACCTGATGATGACTGGGCCCTTTAGGGGTTTATCCAGTTCCCTGATGGTCCAGACTAACGAGGTTTGAGTGCTTCGCAGTAATTACTCCTAAGAACCAAGTGAAGAGTGCAAAACCTTTTCAACATTCCGTTCAAATTTGTCATAGAAAAGTCACCTGTTACCCTTCAAGTCCCTTTAATGGTTAAAAGAAACTCAGCTGACTACTAGTCATTCCCTAGAAAGGACAATCCGGCTTTGGTTATGGTTTAGTCTCATAACAAGCGGCTCTACACAGAGAATTCTTTGTCATGCAAACTTCCAGAGCAGGCTTTTTATGGTGGGTGCTGGTTTAATCTGGACCTTTCCCCCCTGTGATCTTCAACAGGGCAAGAGTTTTACACAAACTGCGTGTTAAATTGAGAATGAAGAAGGGCTGTGGGTGGCAATCTGCTATTTAAACCTTATTGACATGGTGAATCAGACCAATTGAATTGGTTTTATTTTTGCTTTTTTTTCTTTTTTCCCTTGAGCTGATTCCACTATTACATCCCAATAATACAAATGAATCAGTTTTTAGCTTTTAGCACAGACAGCGCTATTCTCAGAAGTTTAGTAATTGGTCATCATTAAAAAAGAAATTTGGAACGCTGTATTTTCGCTCAATTTAACACTAATTAGTAATTGAAAATTTCCGCTGGCATCTCATTAGAAAACCTGCAATTTTAGTCTATTGACTTAGCTAATGAAAGGTAAAACTTCTATAAGTTCAATTCTAAAATGTCTTGGTTATTCCTCTAATATCACTAAGTCCTTTTCTAACAGGCCCTACAGATGTTGTAAACTGCATTGCCCAGCCTACCGCCAACAACTGGGGGGATGCCCAGAATCCCCCCTTTTAGCTAGTTTATGGTTAGCTGCAGTTCTGGAACCTTGAAGTTATAGAAAAGTGAAAGGGGAGCCAAGTTACAGACATGAAAGATAAGTTGTTTGGGGACAGTTGTGAAAATGATCACATAGGCAGAAGCCACACAGTAGTTCAAAAGGAAAGGTACAATTTTAAGGCTTACATTTCAAATCTTTTACATCTTGAGATACTATATACATACCTGTGCCTCGTACTATTATATGGTCATGGGACTTCTTGGTAAATTCTTATATTCCTTTATTTTAAAATAAAGGGGAGAGTTCTTCATGGAGCAAAAAGTCAAGGGGCAAAGAAAATATAGTGAAGGTATACTTTAACATGAGAGTGGCCTTTTCAAGAGGGTGTGTCTAAAATGTTGGTAATGCACTAAGCTCACCACTATCTAGGGTAACCCTTTTAGGGATCCCGCCCTTGTAATTTAATTATTCTAGATGGGCATCATACATCTCTTATTTCAAGGCTTTGTTTAAACCACCAGTGATAATATTCAGCACTGTACCATTTATGGTTGTAATGAAAGAATTTTTACTGATACGCTATTCTGACACCCAACAACAAGGTGGCCGTAGTTTCAACTATAGTCTTCCTGCCACCACATTCCCCTTCTGCCCGGACCGGACGGGCTTTTTTAGTCTCCTTTCCTCCTTTAGGAGCCTGGTTTGTTTTCTGTTGGTGGAGTTAGCAGGATGTACCTCTGTCAGAGGAAGAGTCCACGCCCGAAGTGAATTTTCCCCTCTGTGTTTATTTATAGCTCATCTTGGGAATGACAATAGAATCTTGATGCTATATCAGATAAGAATCTTAATTCATGTTTATTTATAGAGATAGCTTACGTTATAAAAAAAACTACAATGCAGTAAAAAAAGAAAGATTGAAGATCTTATTATACGCCTCATCTGTATATTATACGCCTCATCTGTACAGATTCCCAGACCTAGTTTCTATAACTAAATAATACAGAGAAAGAGGTTTCTTTAGCTAAAACCCTACCAATTGTTTTAAAAACAATGTAAATATATAAAAAGTCTTAAACGACAACTGTGGATTACTTTGGAATATTGTCAGAATATTAAAATACTGTGCTCACATTAATATCAATACTGTGTGCAGAGAACTGTCAGCAGGGCCATCTTTCACTATGGATATTGGAATTGTAAGTAAGAATAGGAAGTAGGAGTAACGTCTTCTACCTTCCAGTAAATTATAGATTTAGTTTTCTAAACTTGTTTTGTGGGTGTCGCTTTAAGTGTTTCCTGTTAAGTTTAGATATAATTAAAAGACAAAAACTGCAAATCCAATTTCCTATTCCAAATCGAGTTGATGATCTTGGAATTTGAATCTCTCTCTTTATTTTTCCATTTATTCCCTTGGAGCAAGCTGTATATCTGCAAGGAAGCCAAGCCAGATAGTTGGTCAAAGCCAAGCCAGATAGTTGGTCAGTATGGTCTGTAGCCAAGGTTCGTGCTGTTCCTATGCGGAAGAATATTTCATAACATTTATCATCATGATTTTGAAATTTTCATGGCTTTGCAGAATGTGATATTAGAAATTTAATTGTTAACTTTTATAGTCCAGTAAAGACTTTTTTTTGTAGCCTTGCAACTTGGTATTGCTGTCCATTCTGCTGAACCGGAAGTAAAACCAACATAACATGGAAATGTTATCCACAGGTGAAAGATCTTTAAAAAAATGACAGAGATTCTGCAAGATTCTGTCATTTTATAAAGATCCCTCTACACACAGTGAGTTCTGCCTATGTAAAGCATAGTCGGGACTGCAAATGTTCCTCTACAGCGGGCAACTTCCTATACTTTATTTAAAGGGAGATGACTGTGGCAGAGGGAAATGTTAGTGCATATCTGAACGATCCACTGGAACAAACAAGGGTAAGTGCACTCTAACCCAGCGAATGGATACAGACACCTTAATAGAGCTCCTTCAGGAACCGCAACACCAAGCAAAAACGAAACGAGGGTCGCTCTCCAAGTGAGAAAACATAATTTATTTGAAACCACACATCACACGTTTCGGGGGGGCTATGGGAGGGGAGTAGAACATAAAACATTATACACCTTTATATTTAAAGTTGTTTTTATAGTGTACACACCCTTTAAATAGATTAGAGATATCTATCCGCATATCTATGACCGCATTTTACAAGCAGCGGTTTTATCTTGAGATAATAGGTTGGACTTGATGGACGTATGTTACTAATGTTACTATAATCCCATCTGGCCCATTCATTTTGTGATCTCAAATTGATTGCATAAAAAATGGGCTAGGCGGTTGTTCGATAGATTGGACATTTGTCTAGTACAGTGGTGGTGAACCTGTGGCACTCTCTGTGTTTTTCTTTTTTTACCATAATGCTCGGTCTGCTCCCATTACTGCAATTCAGAGCTGGAGAAAGTCAAGCGGCTGTCTGTAGCAGATAGAGGTCACGTAAACATCAGTCTCTTTCTCTGAAGTTACGGAATCATGATGTTCAGTGATAATAGGTTTAAAACATCACTTTGTTATTCATAGACAAGGGAAACACCTGATGTATTTTGTGCTACATCGTATTACAGTTTAGGGCATATTTACTGTATCTGTCTGTGTCTATCTGTTTGAGTTGTTTTTTCTAAAGTAAAACGTCAGTATTCAGGTTCAATTGTCGTATTGGCACTTTGCAACAAGTAAGTGGATTTTGGGTTGCAGTTTTGGCACTCGGTCTCTAAAAGGTTTGCCATCACTGGTCTAGTAAATGTCTAAAGCCTGGTACACAAGTTTAAATTTTTCCTCCTAACTGACCAGACTTTCGACCGGTTGGCCAGGAGGAAGGACTGTCAGTTGCGGCAAAAGCAGCCGCGTCCGACAGTAACCGCTATGGACCACACGATCGGTCATGGTTTTCCGACCCGTCTGATTGGGCTTTTGTCCATTTCGGACGAGGGAACGACTGAAAAGTCCGTCCTTCGGGACGAATTATTGTATGGTTTGTACCCAGCTTAAGGCTGGGTACACACCAGCAGATATTTCCGGCCTACCGACCAATCCACGGCACTATCGTACGGTCGGCCGGATATATTTTCTGGTGTGGTGCGGTTTGCCACGACCGAGCTCGGTCGCCCCTTCGTGGGGACAAATAATAGGCCGGTGTGTACCCAGCCTAAGTAGTGTTATTGTTAGTGTTACTGTACTTCAGTGTTGCCATGAAATGTACTAGGTATTTCCAGGAGGTTGTTCTGTTGTTAAATTGTGTTGGGAACTGAGAGGGTATTTGGTAACGGTATTTTCTTTTAGCATATAGAATGTGTTTTAGCCAGTGTATTTATAGGTGTGATTCCTGCACGCCCTACCCTGTAGCTGGCATTACCGTACAGCTATATTTCTTTCCAACCAGCGCTTGGCATTGCCTGGGATTGCTTAGCGATAGTCACTCCCATATAGAGTACAATTTGTATGATTTATATTTCTTTTTACCATCAGTTAAAGCTTTTGTAAACCTGCCATTTAGCTGTTATATCTGGCATTTGCCAGGTGGGCCTCCCTTTAAATCCTTCCATTACTGACTGTTTGTTGACTGTACCCGATCCAACAATAATTGGCAAAGTAAAATATATGACACCTCTTACACATTGTTGGTTCACCCTCTTCCATTGGTGCCTGGCAAGACCAACAACTTTCCACACCATTAAAATCTACCACTGAAAACTGCTGAATCAGCTGCAAGTCTTAATATGTACAAATTCTGCTGTCATTTGTGTTTCTGACTCCATAATTAGACTCACGTGGTAGAAAATATGTGCACTTTCTAGTTTTTTTATTTGATCTTTCACAATATATTTGGCACCAGCCTAAAAAATTTTTGTTTTTTTTCCTGTTGATCTCTATTTTCTTCTTAATAAGCCTGCTATAACTAGGGTTGCCAAATCTGTGAAAAATCAGGGGATGCTTAGTAAAATCACATGCAACAAGTTTTAGTCCACTGTTATAGAGTTTAAATGCAGTCAGTGAATTCATGTTAAAGGGCAAGTTAAAGGTCTCTAAATAAGTTAGGGTAAAATTAAACAGGCTTCCTTTTAAAATGAGTCCTGAATCTCATCTCTGGCTGCAGCCTGTGAGAAATTATAATGGGAGACTGTTCGAACCTGCTTCCAGTAGCTTGAGTGACATCACCTGACACTCTGATCCTCCACTCCAGGGACAGAGCATGCTCACAAAAGACTTACTGCAGGGAAAAACAGGAAGTACCTGCATAGACTTTAAAAATTCTAAAATCTTTAAAAAAAAAAAAAAAAAATAAAAGGAAGACAGATTAATATATATATATATAGTATAGTATATATAATATGTAATATAATATCAAGCAGACAAAAAGCAGGAATTTATATTGCTAAACTATTACAGTACTTTAATTCTCACAAGTTTTACCTAAACATGTGATTCAGGATTCATTTTAAATGTATGACAGATGATCAGCCATGTTGAAAATTATGGCCATGGCAGTGAATTGAGCTTAAATACTGACCCTTGGATAGTTACTATGAACTTTTAATATTTACATATTTATAAAACAAAGCAAAAAAATCAATAATCATGAATATATATATTCATATACCAATTGCATATTGGTACTATGCCTTTAAATACTATGTACATGTTAATATTATCAGTGGCTGATCTTTTGGCCCTTTCCATTGCTTTAGGGGATTGCTATGTCCTGCCATACAAAATGCTTCTCTAGGCAAATTTTGTTGCATTCAGTTTAAACCGAATGAACTGTAACACCCATTGGTTGTGTAGAGTTATATTTACAAGTCAGTGACCTGCTATTGAGTTTAGATACCTGAAAGCCAGCCTGGGGGTGGGGCCACCAGAATCTAATATTTGTCATGCATACAGGTACAGATACATATCTCTGTGTCCTCTATAACAAATCTACCTGTAGCCAACTGTACCGCTCAATGCTGCAGGTCAAGTATGCAGGGATGGGCCATGTGTCAAAGTCAAATTTACAACAATTAAATAACAGTGTTATTCTAAAATAGGTTAGTGCTGTTGTGAATAGAAGTAGGGGGGCACGGACTGTAAAATTCATTTCTCTTGCAGTTCAGCTCCCTGCAAAGTCATCAGAAATGATCCTTTCACATACAGAGAGGTGGAGAAGTTGGTGTTCTTGTTATACCTGTTCCCTATATAGGTATAATACAACCCTGGACGTCACGGTAGGAGCCAACCTCCTTTGTTTAATAGCCGTCTGACTGCTGGGAGGAACATTAATATAAACAAGCCGAAAGTTATTTAAAAAAAGAATTATTAAATGAAATCATTCTATATTGAAATAATTAAAATAAATGAGCGAAATGGTCGATCTGATGATTGTAAAGAGATGGTCAATAGTTAAAGCTAATAGGCTAAATAGGACCTATGCACTGAGAGGAGCGAACACCGCCATCATAAATCCACGCAAAACGAGTGCACCCAAAATTAGAGCTTGACATGCTAACAGCAGTGATTAAAGCCATGCGAGAGTTAGGATGGCTTGGAATGCACAGAGAATGTGAGTGTTTTACTAAGGAAGTAAACAAGACTAGGGATGATTGTGTCACTGAGGTTTTGTTTTGGGCTCAGATTTAGCGATTCGTAAAAATCCAATCATGTTTCAGCTTTGCATTGCCAATGCGCCGCCCTGTTATTGAAACGCATGCACAATGATTTGGCATATCACATGGGTTCTAATAATACTGATGTATAGAAATTCTGCGCACATCCTCACAAATGAAAATTGTGCCATTGTTATGGTTACAAACCTTACAGGCGTCCAAGATTCTTAAACAGTGTGCATCACACAACAAAAGATACAACATTCACTTGGAGTTGTATGCATGTCGGATGTTTGTAACATGGGGGCTGCCTGTAATGTTTCTTAAAAATGCTATGATATAGGTTATTTAGAGAAGCCTGCGCCTGTGTATTGCCTGATCAGCAAGTTCCACCCACCACTACTTTCCAACATGTGCTACTTTCCAACATGTGGATTTACTTGAGATGGGAATTTGGTTCTGCTTCCTGCTATGGAAAATAATCAGCATGTTTAGATGGGGACGTTGTAGTGGTTTTGTTACTATCAGACTTTCAGATGGAAATGTGTATCTCTTAGTGTATAATTTACAGTAAAGGTTCGTACACCCAGGTTGGAGGTCTGATGGAAAATCGTACTTGCATTGCTTGCATTTATGATCCTCTGTACATTAGAATTGTTAAACATTTTTGCATTTTTTAGTAGCATAGATCGTAGTTCCTGACCCGTTTTAATCTTCAATGTGCAACCTTGACTGAGGTTTAGTGGTTTATATACAGTTCCCTTTTAGCTAAATGTATTGCTGCTACACTTCTTTAATTCCTTCAAGCCTCAGTTTAGACAGAATTAGATTTACTTTAGTTGACATCAGTGACCACTTTCATAAGAATGGCACAGGGGCAACAGCATACGGTAAACAACGATGTGATAACTTTATATCTTGTGTTTGTGTTCTGTTCATTGGTTCATCTGATCTTGCTTGTTAGAACTTTTTAATCCAATTTGCCAATGTAAAATGTAGGAAGGTTTTTTCTAAAGATTCAGTTCAACAAATTGGTTCCATTAACACTTCAGTTCAATAAACCGCTTGTCGGATAATTTATCAATCTAAACCTGATTGGACCAGTTTGAAAAATTTCCAATGATCATATTTGTGTTTACAGAGTCAGTTAGCAACAGGCCCCTACCGAAACAAAACAATAGTCTCCCAAAATGATATCTGATTTTACCTGTCTCAAAAAGAAAAAAATTACCTGAATGGGTGTCTCTTTGTTTGGGCACCAGTAGGTGTGGTGTATGATGGTATCATTTTCCTGTCAACACCCAAAATGTCACCTCCAATATTCAACCATTATGACATGGATCATGGCCAGTTACCTTGTCGTGCTATGTAATTTCCTACTAGGTTATAATTAGTAACGACCCAAGGCCATTTCTGCCAAAAATATTCTCTGTCACTTCTAAGAGACACCTTTGCAAGCCTGATTTGTTGTTACTGCCTGCCAAAACAAGACATAAAACTTGAAGAGTTTTGGATTGTAGGACTTGACTTAAATTATGTGTGGCTCTGTAGCCTTGTGAGTATCCAAGTCCGACTGATTATCCTTGGCTAGTTAATGACCTTTCACAATTTATTATTCAATCGTAGTGTATTAATGCAGCAAGACAAAGACTAGAGCTTCAACCCGATAGAAGAAGAAAATTGTGAGCAGTCTCTACTACTTGCCAAGGGGACTATTTCTATAATAAAGAAAAAGAAAAATGACTGGTCTGCAACACTATGAGCAAAATACCATGGCAGTGTGTGTATGTAGCAGTGTGTGTGTGTACATATACATATATGTGTGTATATATATATCTATCTATATATATTACTCTAATATATATCTATATAGATATTACAGTGGTGTGAAAAACTATTTGCCCCTTCCTGATTTCTTATTCTTTTGCATGTTTGTCACACTTAAATGTTTCTGCTCATCAAAACCATTAATTTTAGAGTCAAGTACATATGAACACAAAATGCAGTTTTTAATGATGGTTTTTATTATTTAGTGAGAAAAAAAACTCCAAATCTACATGCGCCTGTGTGAAAAAGTGATTGCCCCCCTGAACCTAATAACTGGTTGGGCCACCCTTAGCAGCAATAACTGCAATCAAGCATTTGCGATAACTTGCACACAGTCTTTACAGCACTCTGGAGGAATTTGGCCCACTCATCTTTGCAGAATTGTTTGTAATTCAGCTTTATTTGAGGGTTTTCTAGCATGAACCGCCTTTTTAAGGTCATGCACAACATCTCAAAAGGATTCAGTCAGGACTTTGACTAGGCCACTCCAAAGTCTTCATTTTGTTTTCTTCAGCCATTCAGAGGTGGATTGCTGGTGTGTTTTGGGTCATTGTCCTGCGCAGCACCCAAGATCGCTTCAGCTTGAGTTGACGAACAATGCCGACATTCTCCTTCAGGATTTTTTGGTAGACAGTAGAATTCATGGTTCCAACTATCTCACAGCAAGCCTCCCGTCCTGAAGCAGCAAAACAACCTCAGACCATCACACTACCACCACATATTTTACTGTTGGTATGATGTTCTTTTGCTGAAATGCTGTGTTACTTACTACGCCAGATGTAACAGGACACCGCACCGTCCAAAAAGTTCAACTTTTGTCTTGCCGGTCCACTAGGTATTTTCCCAAAGTCTTGGCAATCATTGAGATGTTTTTTTAGCAAAATTGAGACGAGCCTTAATGTTCTTTTTGCTTAAAAGTGGTTTGCGCCTTGGATATCTGCCATGCAGGCCGTTTTTGCCCAGTCTCTTTCTTATGGTGGAGTCGTGAACACTGACCTTGATTGAGGCAATTGAGGCCTGCATAGATAGATAGATCTCAATTAAGTTATTTTTTAACTTATTTTATAAGGGGGGCAATCACTTTTTCACACAGGGCCATGTAGATTTGGAGGTTTTTTTCTCACTAAATAATAAAAACCATCATTTAAAACTGCATTTTGTGTTCAATTATGTTATCTTTAACTAATATTTAATGGTTTTTGATGAGCAGAAACATTTAAGTGTGACAAACATGCAAAAGAATAAGAAATCAGGAAGGGGGCAAATAGTTTTTCACACCACTGTATATATATATATATATACATATATGTGTATAAATATAGGCTTGATAAAGGCTCCACTCACAGAGCCGAAACATTGTCATTATGTGCTATGCTCCTGAACTTTACCGAAGTCTATCTTATTAATCTACAGGAGGCACCCAGGTTTACAACTGAATATATTTGTGTTTCTGAGTGCCACTCATATTGGTTGGTATATATATATATACCAACCAATATGAGTGGCACTCAGAAACCAAATATATTCAGTTGTAAACCTGGGTGCCTCCTGTAGATTAATAAGATAGACTTCGGTAAAGTAAAGTAAAGGTAACTTATGTATAGATTGGTATAATGTAGGTTGTGAGGAGTATTAATTATTATATAAGTAGGAAAAGTTGGAGACAGTAAAGTTGGAGAAATATAACTGTAAATGTAGAATTTAGTACTTATGTAAATTTATATATTATATATATAGTTATTCCAAGATTGCACTCACACTCAGGCTCTCCACCGCCCACCAATACCAAACACATACGGGCAAAAAAGGTGCCCTCCAGAGGTCTTCCGATAAAAAATGAATAACTTTTATTAGATGATTTAGAATACGCTGCTACGCGTTTCGGCCATCTTGATGAAGGTGCTAGAGCAGTGGTTCTCATAGAGCAGTGGTTTTTCAGATCGCGGCACACTTGGCAAATTTTTCTCGAGGCACACCTGTGTTGTTAATGTTGGACTTACCTTTATTTTATGCACATTACAGTGTGTACTGTATTAGTGTATAGTTACACTACATTGACTGTAATTAAATTTTATCATAATATACAAAATGTTACAAAATAAAAAAAGTTATACTGGTGGAAAAACCTCCACTACAAAATTTTTGAGGCACACCTCTGGCTCATTGAAGTCAGACCAGTGTGCCCCAGAACACACTTTGAGAAACCCTGAATGTCATTTTATTTCAGCCAATAAAGGTTTGAAAAGAAGTGCACCGTTTTATCTCTCTACTCTATATTCTTGTATACTTCCCTATAGGTAGCACCGGGCTTTAAGTGTGAGTGCCCATTGATATGGATATATGCATATATATAAGAGAATCTTCCCACGACCAGTTCCCTGGGAGGTTAAGTCACATGGCTAGAGTTTGACTGAACTTTAATGGATTCGGATGTTGTGAAATAGTCTGCTCCCTGTCACAGGATTCTATGATGTATCTGTTTTTTTTATTCCCTTATCTAGTGCTTTTCCAGCAGATCTTCCCAGGGTGCTGGAGCCTGATAAGAAGGGCTGGGCTCCTTATTAAACCATCACTCTGAAAATAAGTTTAAAGGGGGAAAAAAAGTAACTGTGTTTTTTTGAAACGTGATGTTCTATCTTGTATAGTAATGTATTTATTTTCTTCCATCCTATGAATGTGTTTAAATTCATCCACAGAACGTTTTTGAATTACAAATCCAATCATTATACCAAAGCATTTTTGGTGTTATTGACCTCTAAACTACACATCACATACACTCTGTATTGCCTTTTGTACTTCTAGTTACATAGTTGTGCAGGTTAAATAAATACATACGTCCATCTAGTCCAACTTTTTGAGCCTAGAAACCTACCCAATAGATGATCCAGAGGAAGGCAAAAACAGTATGAACGGGGGAAAATCCTTCCTGACTGCAAATGTTAATCAGAAAGGATCCCTGGATCAACAAGAGCTATTTGCACTAATACCATTCATTTTTAATATTTAATGTTATAAATGTATCCAGTCTCTAGGGTCTGTCCAATGAACTTGCCATTACCTGCTGGAAGACAGTTTCTCCATTCTCACTGTAAAGAAACCTTTCCTAATCTGAAGATTTAGGCTGGGTACACACTAACAGATTATTTGTCCCGACCGAGCGCTCGGCTGGGACAAATGTCCGTCGGTAGTGGCGAATTCGGGACGCGGGCGAATTTGCGAACGATCCATTGTGCGGTCTCATAGGGAACTGCATGATCGATCGGAATTTACCGACATGTCTGACCGTTGGTTCATTCGATCCGGACGAACGATCGAGGATGGTCGCAGCCGACCGCCCTACACGAGCAGAAATTTTCGGCCGACCGAAAGTCCTGTGAATCTGTCGGCCGGTGGAAAATATCTGCTGTTGTGTACCCAGCCTAAACTTCTTTCTAATCGTTTGTTTTTGTGTAGTCTGAAATGACCTATTGGCACTGATGGTAAATCCATTCCAGCACCAGTGAAAAATATAATTGCCTGTAATGGTTGTACTATTTCTGTTTGGTATTTGTTAAATACTGAGATACGAGCTCACACAAGTGCCTGGTCAGCAGCATTAATTCATTCATTGTCTATGATGTCATCTGTCACAGCCGTGATTGGTTGTTGTGCTTGGGAGAAATCAGAAGACTGTTGAAGGGGACTGTAGGGTACAGGGTAGTTAGGAGGGGTGTACATGCCCTTTAATGGGCAGCACAGTGGCTCAGTGGTTAGCACTGATGCCTTGCAGCGCTGAAGTCCTGAGTTCAATTTCACCCTTGGACACATCTACAAGGGTTTTTATGTTCTCCCCGTGTTTTCGTGGGTTTTCTCCGGGCACTCCGGTTTCCCCCACAATCATAAAGACATACTGATAGGTTGTATGTGTTAAATAAATGTGCTTAGATTGTAAGCCTGATATGTATGTATCCATGTAATTGTAAAGGGCTATGGAAGATGTTGGCGCTATATAAATCCATAATAATAATAATAATGGCCGCCATAGAAACATGGAAATTACCCATAAGTCTCTCCCTAACCCACTTTATGCATAGGTGACATCTATCGAATGGCACTTTACTATGCAGACCAGAGTCATACGCTTATGATGGCTCAATAATTCCAACACCAGTCTGCTGCTGTAACTTTGGGCTCAGGGAAATTAGCATTTACTTTAGGGCTACCATGAAAACATGGAATTTCTTACAAGTCTCTCCCCCCTTATTTACACGAACACACATACATTTCAGGGGACATAGAAAAATTGTATACGCAAATGTAACAGTAGATTTATGTTTCAAGAGAAAAGTGAGTGTCTCCAAACAAGATGCATAATTAACTGTGTATTTTAGCAGGAGGAGAAGCTAAGCTTCCTTTTGGTTGTAGCACCCTCAGCACAGTAATTAAGGTAAGCTTTTACGTGCAATCGTGGGTGCCAACCTGCTACGCACGATGTGTACGATGGCCGTTTCGCCCAAAATGGCCGCTCGTTTGGGATCATTGCCCAATACGCCGGATCTCCAAACGAGCGGCCGTTTCAGCAGTGCCCATACACCGGCCATACACGCCCAAAATGCCCGTTCGTACACATAGTGCGTCGTGGGTCGGCACCCGTGATCACATGTGTGTACGAACCTTAAGCATTGGATCGGAGGACAAGTAGGTGGGGACAGCAAATGCCTATTACACTAATCTGATGCATTGGTCATTGAGAAGTTTTCCTAGAAACTAGACCCAAGGTTACTAGATAGTTTGATATAGGGCCATAGAATATGCATTGTGTGTTTTCTTTGTTTTCATTTTGCATGTAGAATATCCCTTCGATTCCTTTGATTGCTAAAATACATCTGCAAACGACTTCACTAACGATTTTCACGCAACCATAAAGCAATCGAGCAGTGCAGCCTTTGTAAAACTTTGGCCGTGACATTACCACCGTGGCCTTGACTGACAATTGCAATATGGAAGTGCGGCAGAGGGAGCAGAGGAGTTCAAGGTAAGATATCTGGAGCATTAAGGTAAGTATTGCCAGAACCAGGTTTGGGGGGTACTGAGGCAATTTCTTGACGTTCCTGTGGGGGAAGAACATGTCCTCTAACCAATCAAACATTATTAGGGATTTCTGCAAAACTAAAATTACGGTAATAGCTCTGCAAAGAAACTCACATGGCCATAAATTGTGTCTTGTGCCCCAGTACTACATAGTATGTCTTGTAGCATTGTTAATAATCTGTAGGTTCGCTTTTTGTCCCTTGCTAGAAGCGAACGCTCGGCCTTGACAAATATTGGTTTGCGGTAATAGTTGCTGCAGCCAACATTCGCACAACTGATCATGTGGTCCCATCCAGACGAACAAGCGACGTGACCGAAACCAGCTCAGATTTTTCAGCCCCAAAAAATCTGCCTGTGTTTACCCAGCCTTGTGCTTCATACACACGGGTGATTGCGGGCTCGAGGTATGAGTGTGTACTAAACGGTCGTTTTGACCAACTGTCATTCAATGTGATCCAAACGTCCGTTGGATGCCCAACTGAACTAATGTTTTTCCCAACCGAGACTCCAACCTAAGCTAAGCGATAGCTGGGCGCAAGGACAAATTGGGCAATCGCACGTGTGTACAGACTCCCCAGTCAGATTGGCCTTTAATATTAAAATACTGACATGTCAATCCACAGGCAGTCAATTGCTCCACATATCTCTCTCTCTATGTGTAGTTTTATCTGCAGGCAGTGTAACTGGGGCCTACAGAGCTTTCAAGATAACATACATTATCTAGGAATAGTGGTAGTATATTCTAATTAGTCCAGTATCTCATTGATTAAAATTCTGTTTGGTTGTTTTCAGTTTATGACCTGCACGGATTTTATCATCCTCGAGAATAAATAAAGATTCTTGTTGAAGACAAATGCTCATACTTATGTGGTATCTGTGAGCCGTCATTGTAGCAAAAATGGAACATCTTCCCAAAACAGACACACTAGACAAGAAGGGGAAACTATTGTGTGCAGAAAGGCCAGTGTTATTTAATATTTAATATCCAAAGGGGTCCTTAAACAGTGAATACAGTAGACTGTCTTCTCTCCTTTTCCATTACTTCAAGTTTGGGAAAGAGTCCATGTCTGGAAGTTTATTGGGACATTATTTCCAGGACTGTCACCTAGTTCTGAACATTGCACTTGTTGTTTGCGCATTATATCTCCAGTGGTTTTGCGCTGGCACGCATGGTTGAGGACATGAATACTCTCCATACGACCTTTAAGGCTTTGGAACCAGATTTTGGAAGGAGGAAACACATTTTACTGCCACAACAAAAAGCATATTGTTATCTGAGCTTTATTTTCCTATATTTGGTCTGACTGCAGCATTCACTGTCATTAAAGGGCAACTGTGGTCTCAAAGCAAGTTAGGGTTAAATGAAAGCCTGCAGTATTTCCTTTACACTGAGCCAACAATCACATCTCTGGCTGGAGCCTGTAAGAAATTACATTGGGGTGAATGTTCAAACTTCCTGCTTCCAGTAGGTTGAGTGACATCACCTGACCTCTGCCAGCCCTTTTCCCCCGGGGGGAGAAGCATGCTCAGTTAAGACTTATTGCTGGGGAAAGTTGAGAAGGGGAACCTATTAATCTAGGCAGAGCCTGGCCACATGACTACAAGCTGATCACATGGCTAAAAACAGGAAGAGTTCAACCAGGAATTTACATTGCTGAACTTTTGCAGCAATAACTTCTCACAAATTTTATCTAGAGATGTGATTTAGGTTTTATTTTGAAGGTACGATGGAAGGATTTTTATATCATTCTTACTAGTTTGGAAGAATTTGAGACCACAGTTACCCTTTAAATATAGATTTAAATAGTTACATTCCAATATGGAGGAGACAAGATAAACGTTATTGTAAGAAATTAAACTTGCGGCTCCACACACATTAATATAAATGGCAAGTCTAAGAGATACCCGAGAGTTTTATAGGAATGTAGGACATTTCTATATTTCGGATTTTCTTAAACATATTTTGTATGATGTTTTGTTTTAGAGACGGTACCCACTTTGTGGCTGCCGTGAGGTTACTGCCAGCCATTCGCTACAGATGCATGATGGTTATTCCCTACCGAGTTTCAGATTTCAGCTTGAAATCACCTAAAGATATTACACCTGCAGATCGGCAAAATATATTTTGACAGGTCTAATTCCCTTCTGCTTGATAAACTGGCACTCTATCAAAAAGAATAACAGATTGAGCTCAAATATAAACCCATTTGTGGCTAACTTAAGATAGTATTGTATGGTTGGCCTCCTCTATGGGATATATAGATCCAATAGATGTCTATTTAAGGTTTGGTTAAATATGAGCCCTAATTTCAATCCAGACTGTTCACTCCTGACTGGTTGGTCTGAATAATCAGACATGTTGTAAATCACAGCTGAAATATTGATGCAACCACTTTAAATCCGGAGTGCCAGGCTACTGACCAGTATTTTGATTGGTTTGTCTGTTGTTGCAGAAAATAATCTAGACATAAAGGCTTAAAATTGGGCTTAAATCTGGAAGCACCAATCATTTTCATTGTGGTGCATTTGCAGGGGTGTGTTTAGGGGGGTATTACTGGTGCCTGGAATCCCCCCTTTTCTGCCCAGTGCAGTCTGCTATTCCACATTTCCTGGTGTCCATAGACTGTTACATAGATTGTTACATTGTTAATTGAGCTGTGAGTGAGAAGCAGCATTTTTTAATTTAAAATGTTTTCAGTCGGCCCTGTGATTGACAGCAGCATAGAAAACCGTATCATCATTAACCCTGCAGCTGCCTGAGGTGATTGCTGAGACTGGGTTTATATCCAGAACTTACTGTACCTACTCCACTGTGATGGAGCTTAGTGAGCAGGAATAGGGACATTAGGAAATCCTGGTGGTGGTTGTATAGCTGATTGTCAATATTGCATTTGTTATCATCTCTCTCTACTTTATTAAATGGAAACGGTAATGGAAATTTTCCATCTTTCCTGATAGGTCCCGATACTGACAATATTCAGCCAATTCTGTCAGATTCGCTGTCAGTGTCCCAGCTCTGACTTTAAAATACACTAATGTTAATGTAGTGCAAATGTAGTAAAACAGAACTGTCCTCTCGACCATTCACAGATATCAAGTGGTCAGGTGGGACTAAGCACTGTAGGTCACAGAGAATGACCGCACGATTGTCAGTGATTTACGGACATGTCCAATCCCATGTTCATCTGTTTTTGGCCCAAACACCCGATACATGAAAATATCAGTCGGTAGGGACTGTGTACCCAGCTTTAATGAACTTTATAAGAAAAGTAATATCTGTATTGTCTAACTGTCATGACAATGATGGCAAGTAAAGAATATATATAATATTATTATATGATCCATGTATAATAGAACACATGGATGTATTTGGTCATGAACTTCCTACTGGGCTTGTTCAGTGGTAACCCATTCAGGAATCCCCCCCCCTTGAAAATCCTGCTCTTGCCTAAGTTGGCTTCGGTTTACTGTCAAGTCTGATGGTTGATTTTTGTCACAAATCATAATATCACAACCACCAGGATATACAGGTTTCCAGCTGTCTTGCTGTCAAAAACAAAATGTTTTCATGACTCTATCAAGTACTGGAGGAAGCCGAAATAGAAAGTGAGACAGATCTCTCTGCAGGGAATTAATGGAAGTCAGCCAATCTACAGATAAGAAAAACCCATTTAGGGCTAGGCCACACTGGCGTCTTTATAACACGTTTAAGATCGTGTTTTGCGATCCATTTGCATAAGAGAAATGCAGAGCAGTGCATGTCAATGTGTGTGGCCAAATTTACTGGTCTCAGGCGTTATCGTGGTTTATAGCTGACTGTGTCACATGATACATGATGACTTTTCCCTAAATAGACATGTAGTTTCAGTAGAACACCTGGAAATCACCTCCTGCAGAGTGAAAGGGAAAGGAATGCTGGTGACTTGTGTTTTGAGGTCTCCAGTTATGGGAGAATATTTCTGGCACATTATAGCAGCAGTAGTGAAGCTTTGATCCATTTTTCAGCCCTTGTTGATCCACTGGCCCAGTCTTCAAAAAAGTTTGTGTTTTTACGTGTGAGAGTTTCTTCTTACGATCCTTAAAATGCTGATACACACAATACAAGGATTGTGGAAGCGCTCCGTAGAGTAGACTAAATTACAACTACATTTAGCGTAAGTGCTACTCATCTGGTCAAACATTTAAACAAACACAGAAAAGATAATCAATGCACATTCCAGGGCCCCATACAATACCATATTATCTGCACACTGGCATACTTTATAAACAAATGGGTTTTAGTATACATTACTGTGATCACATGAATGAAAAGCCTTCCAACCACGTCAAGGTAACCCCAGTCTGGAAAGTCCTAAGTCTGGGTACACATGAAGGGACTATTTGTCCCGACTGAGTGCTCGGCTGGGACAAATGTCTGTCGGTCGCGGCAAATTCGGCCTATCGATCAGGCGAATGGATCGGATGAACGGACGTGTCGTAAAATCCTTATCGAGGTCGGTCACGGCCAGCTGCCCCACACCAGGAGAGCGACCAAAAGTGACGTGAATCAGTCGGCCAAAAATATCTTCTGGTGTGTACCCAGCCTAACTTCTAACCTTCTAACCTACTTCAATTACGATTAGTAAACTGATAGGTGACTTGTATTGTAAGAAATAAATACATCCCAAGAAAGAGCCTAAAAACTTTTTTACGGTATACTGGTGGATGTTTCTCTGTCACAGTTAGGGCAGGAAGATAGCCACTTAAATGGAATTACAATTAACAATCAAAAAGAAATACAACACACACTCAATATGGTTTAGGTGAGTTTATCCTTGGAATTTAACAAGTCATGTGTTCTGTTTATAATCAGTATTTCATGCTTAGATTTTGTTCCTCCAATAACTTGTGAAAATCTCTAGAACAACAGAAAGACGTCATGTGTATTTTATTTCTGTCTCTTGCAAGAAATGTTCTGTAATTCAATCCTGATTCTCCAGGCACAAAAATATATCCAACTCCAGAAATTGTTTTTAATTTGAAATGCTGGTTTCGTTTGTATATAAGGGATAATGCGCCCCTTACGGTGTAATATAAGGATATTATGTCACGAGGAGTTTCCTACCATATAAAAGCACAAGGCCGCAGGCTGAATGCTTTTAAACAGGACAGGGAACTCTGAGTTGGTGTAATATCCATATATTACAATATTAAGGGGCGCATTATTTTTTATAATACTTAAAGGGTATGTCCACCCTTCTAAAAAACATTTTACATAACATTTCCCCTGTCCCCCCAGCCCTAACCGCTATATTTGTATTATCAGAAAATGCCCAAAACATTACATACCTTCCCTCTTTCCTCCGCTGCACTGCCAGGCATTTTCTCGCAAGCAGAGGGGCGGGACCGGCAGTCGCGTCTGTGATTGGCTGAGCGGCAGCCAATCACGGACGCGGCTGCTGGGAGTTCATTGCGGCGGAGGAAAGAGGGAAGGTATGTAATGTTTGGGGCACTTTCTAATAATAAAAATATAGCGGTTGGGGCTGGGGGGAGGGAATCCTAATCAGGAGGGAAAGAGGGAGGGAGGGGGAGAAGGGCTGCAGTACGCATGCCAAACTTCTCCCGGAGGCCAGGTAGGAGGCAGAGTCCTATATGGACTCTGCTATCCTCCTGGTGGGCAGTTTTTGGGACTTTGGGGGGGGATTACAGGAGAACCATATGGAGCTGGGATGTGAGGTAAGGATTAAACTACACTACAAAATGGGGCCAGTAGTGGGGGGATTATAGTTTTGGGGGTGGACATGCCCTTTAAGGTTTAATTATTTTAAATAATTGGGCTGTGTACAGTCTTAAATAAGTGTTTTTTTTAACAGCTCCCCACTAAAGTTAAACGCATCCTAATGAAGCTGGAGCATTTTTATCTGCCTGTGTCTGTGATGGCCCGAGAGATCCAGATGTCTTTCCTTTGAGTTATAGGAAGGGGTTCGGTCTCCCAAGCTGCACTGAACATAGGTTCATCATGGACACAGGCAGTTAAACTCATGAAAGGGAGAAAAAGCTCTGGTGCTGCTTGAAGGGATTTTTACTGTTCAGGTCTGTGCCCTGGTATATGTTTTTACATGGAATCTATTGGAATACTTTATTGTTAATGGTGACAGGCTGTCAATGGGGAGGTGTAGTGGGATATATTCTTATAAAAACCTCTTAACTACATAGCCAAGAAGTGTTTATAAGAATAAATTCCACTGCACCTCCCCATTCAAAGTCCATAGCCTTATGTTTTATACCACTATTACCTGATGGAACGCCAGTCTTTGGCATACTGATTCGTTGTATAGATGGACCCCTCAATGTTCCAGATTGCCACAGGTCGTTATCCCCACTAATGGCAATAGGGAGTATAACCTTGTAAATAAAAACAATGAAAATCCCAAATACTTGCATACAGCCCAGTAACCTAGTGGCACCATTCATCACTCTCCTAATGAACGCAAATAATATCTCAGGCTCTCGGGTGAAGAGAAACAAGTGTCCCACCCAATTTAGTCCCTACTTTACATTAAACTCTATTTGATCTCTTCCCTTTAATAATCTCTATCATCCTGGAGGAAGATAATGCACTGCTAATCCCGCAGAATGATCCCGTTAAAACAATGGGGGCTTTCACCGTCCTTCTTATCACTGGAAAGTTTAATTTGCGGTTGGCCCTTGTTGATGGATATTTTCTGCAGCAGAAAACAATTAATCTTTCTGTGCTTCTCAATCACCTGTTGTCGCCCTGACCTTGTCAGCTAACATTCATTTCCAATCGCATGCTTGGGCTTTATTAGATTCTTACGGTTAATCTGCCTGAAATCACAGCTTGTTTAAAGTTTATTTTCCATTTAAAATAAAATACATGGAGATCCGGCTTGTTGTATGCTAAGATCTTTCCGACTCTAATGGGAGATGGTTTAAAGAGAATGAAACCTACTACACACAAAGACCCATTGCTTCTATTCATTATTTTACAGGGAGATAGCACTGGGTTGGAGTAATAGGTAGCCAATGCGACAAGTAATTTTTAAAGAGCAACTGACTTTGCAGGGTTTTCTGGAACTAATGTGTTCAACCATGAAGTCTGTCACAACAACATAGTACCTCCCAGTTATTAGTATTAAAGGGTAACTGGTCCAAATATGACTTTTGGGTAATTTGACAGGAATTGTTTTGCTGAGTATTTTTGTATCATCACCAGATACCCTGAACTTCCTGCTCTGAAACCATGTGACAATTCCTCTTCCTGTGTCTCCTCCTCCTCATGTGCCCCCACACTCCCTGCTTTCTCCTGCACTGAGCATGTGCCAACCGCAAATTAGAAAGAGGAACTAGTATTTGTGACCGCAGATTCAGAACCTGCCCCCTCCTTCTGATCAGTGATCTCTTCATATCTTGGGCTGTGCAGCATGTAGAGAGGGGTTGATGGCTCATTTTAAAGGTAGGAACCTGGCCTTTCATTTTGCAGACAACAGTTCCCCTTTAATGTAGATTCGCTGAGCACGCAATAAGATAAGAATTGTGTAAAATATTACACTACAGCAAGCCCTACAATTTACAATTCCTATTTAGCATTCACTACCCCAACACAGGATGATGTGATGCATTGGACACATCTCTCTTTTTCTGTGGGAGACGCATACTGAGCATGCCTAAACCAGTGGTGGTTGGGAGAAGAAAGGGGTGATGAATAACTAGGAGAATTTATTTCAGACAGGTGTATCTCTGTTTAGGAATCAATTAGAAAGATTGGTTATACAATATTTTTATTCACAGTTTCTGCGTTATAATTAAAAAATGCATATTAAGCCTCAGGCAGAGCACTTTGACATATAAGCTGTAATCTGTGTCTTGCCTATTATTTTGATGTGAGAGTGTAACTTACTTTACTTACTAACATGGGGTTTGTGCTTTATAACCCAGCATTACAATATCACACACTCACTGACCTGTTCTTCGCATATGCCCACTTCTGAGCTACTGCAGGAACATGTGATAGTAGGTCTCACCCACTAGCATTCTCGAGCCAATCATGCTACAGCAAAGATTAGGCAAGGGAACATATGACTTAAGCTGGGCACACACAGTACCAATCTTTGAAAGATGTGACTACACACAGTCACGAGAGTTCCTCCTATATAAAGTATATTGCTTCTTTGCCTTTTGGCTAAGATCAAGTGTAGTATCTGTTCTTACCAGGAGAGAAGGATGGGAACCCCTTTCCCACCAGGGGGAGAACCATCCAGGCTCCCTGGTTTGAGCGGTCTGTAGGTTACACGTATTTGGTCGAAATGTCACTTCCTGGTTGGGTTTGGGTGTTAGGTCCATCTTTTATCTGAGGAGCAGGGTTATCTCCCACCACTGAACATATGGGACCGATCACACTTGTTTGTGTCCTTAAGCCGGGGGGCGCCGAATGCTCGGGCTTCACTTAATGCAATACTGTACACGGGTTATCATGTGTTTTTAAGCACTCACTTTACTTCCTGCCATAGCTTCGGCAATGGTGGAACAATTTTTATCTCCTAGCCAAATAGGTCCTATTTGGCCCACACTTTATTTATTGCACTAGGCACAATTTATTTACGGGCTGTATCACATGCATTTATTCTTTGTTTTTGTAGACATTTGTGGCAGGATTGCCTGGGTCTTTATGATCTTCAGGCTTATCCTATTCTAGCTCCCCCTGGATGATTCCTGGTGGCAGCTGGGAGTAGAAAGGGAGGGCATGTTTGGAATGGTTCCTGAGGTCTACTGTCCCGAGGCACCTATGTAGCCTCTCTCTAGCCCTACGGCCTACCGTCTATGGGCATAAGGGAGAGGCAGATGGATCCCAAACCACTTGTGATGGTATCACAGAAAGTACGTCCTCTGGCTTTCGTAAAAATAAAAAACAGGGAGATCGCTTGTGACTGCAATACAGCTTAAAGGGCATGTCCACCCCATTTATACAATATTTCTGTAGTGTAGGGCTCCCTCAACCCCAAACGCTATAGTTATTTGAAGCAGAACTCCACTGATCATTACTTACATTGCCTCTCTCCTCCGACGTTCAGTCCTGGCCCTCTGCTTGCATGAAACTGCAGGGGGCCAGGCCGACAGCCACGTCCATGATTGGCTGAGAGGCAGCCAATCAAGGACGCAGCTTCCAGCTGTACTGAACGTCGGGGGAAAGATGCAATGTAAGTAATGATCGGGGGAGTTTTGCTTCAAATAACTATGGAGGTTGGGGTTGGGGGAGGGAGCCCTACACTACAGAAAAGGGGATTGGAGCTAGGGGGAGGGAGAGAGAAACGAGAGAGGGAGGGAGGGGGGGGGCTGCAGTGCGCATGGCATAATTCTCCCGGAGGAGAGACAGGAGGCAGAGTCCTATATGACTCGTGTATATGTCGAGGGTAGAAATTATAACCACTACTGCCTTCTGATTTTGTATTGTTTTGAGGCTTTAGTTTCCCTTTAAATGGACAGCAGAATTCCCACACAGTAAGTGTTATACTGGATTTGGCTATTACTCTATGGGACTACTGTATGGGAATTCTGCTGTCCATTTAAAGGGCAACTAAAGCCTCAAACAATAAACAATACAGAATCAGAAGGCAATCTTTAACAATAGATACCATCCTCCTGATTCTGTATTGTTTTAAAGCATTAGTTGCTCTTTAAATGGAGTAACCCCACACAATAACCCCAAATTCCTTGCCACTCTAGATGTTTGGAAACTACAACTCCCAGCATGCTTTATTTGCTGGGAGTTGTAGTTTCCAAACATCTGCCGTGGCAATCACTGCACCCCCCCCCCCAGTTCAGTGGAGGAAAGGACATGCCTTGTGAATCCAGCAATCCGGCTGCATCGGTCAGCAATTCGGCTCCGCAGGTCGAATCTACTGTTCTGGCACCTGATGCAACCACTCGGCGAGGGAAGTGAGACTGGCGCAGCGTAGTGACGTCAGTGGCCAGAGGAGTGTATGTGGAAGCGAACGTCAGGCAACAAATGGAGAACTAAAACTATTTAGTTCTACATTAAGTAATAGTGTGTTTCAGTGTCTAGATTCAACCATGAAGCATCCATAGGATGTAACAACTAAGTCAGTGATGTCAAACCATGGCACTCTAGCAGGGTTATTCAATAAAAGTTTTTAGGCTGGGTACACCAGCCAATATTTCCGGCCGATCGACCGATTCACGGCACTTTCGGTTTGGTCGAAAATACTGGCTGGTGTGGGGCGGACGGGCCATGACCGACCTCAATCGTCCGGACAGGACGTACGGACGTGTCGGAAAATCACGATCGATCGTGCAGTTCCCTATGGAGCTGCACGGTCAATCGTCCACAAATTCGTCCGTTGCCGAATTTGCTGCAACCGACGCACATTTGTCCGGGCCGCGCGAGCGTCCTCCATGTGTAACCAGCCTTATCGTTTAAAATGGTGCTAATTTTGCCCCAACCAATCAGATGTTAGATTTCAAATTTTAAATAAGATCTGATTAGTTTAGGCAAAATTAGCACCATTTTAAACGATAAGAACTTTTATTGAATCCCCCTATAATAAAAGTTTATTGAAACTACATTCTGCTAACAAAGCATTCTGGGAGTTCGAGGGTTCGAGTTTGAGTTCTAGTCCATCTCTAGTTACCGGCAATCATTGCTGCAAATACTATTCCTTCCTATTTCTTTCAAGTGTTCACTGTATTTGAGAAAACAAGGTCGCCACTCCCAGACTGCACCTCTCCTGCTGAAGGGGTTAAACCAACACTCGCAGATGTTCTGTTTCTCAGGTAAAAAACAAATGATTCTAAATGAGGAACATGAACTTCCCAGCTACACAACTCTTGTTCCTGAGATTGTGGGAAATGGACTTGCCAAAAGTTCCCTTGTTTCATATCCATGTACAAAGATTCCCAATACATTTCATAAAGCTGAAAAACAAGGGAATGTCTACAACCCACCTCAATACAACCCCCCCACACCTAGATTTCTTTATACTTCCTTTCCAAAGGCCCTGCCCTGAAGAGCTTACAATCTAAGCACATTTATTTGACACATACACCCTATCAGTATGTCTTTATGATTGTGGGGAAACCGGAGTGTCCGGAGGAAACCCACGCAAGCACGGGGAGAATATAAAAAATCTTTGCAGATGTTTCCAACAGGACTTCAGCACTACAAGGCCTCAGTTCTTACCACTAAGCCACCGTGCTGCACCACTTCTTGTTGCTGTGCACACATGTAAAAAGCACATAGCAGCAGCAGCGTGTACCTGCCAGCGAGGGATGGGGTTCTGTGAGTAAGTTTAGAAGCACCTTTGGAGAAATTAAGTATAACGAAAACTAGGATTGGAGGGGGGGGGGGTACTTAAGAGGTTAACAATTACCTTTACCATAAATATGGTTACTTTTTTTTTGTAACAATTTGAATTTTGGCTATTTCTTGTCCATTGTGTTTTGTATAATTAATGTGTATCTCTATATACATTGACTGTATAGTACTGGATATAATTATGCTACTTTAATAGATAACTTAGGCCGGAGTACTAGTGAAGTTGTTTTCAGTGGAATGTACTTTAAAGATCCCCCTGACTCTCCCTGTTACTGTACACTGACCAGACAGGTGCAACGCTGCTCTGACTCACTGCTGACTGACGTATTATTCGGGGAGGCACTTGTACCTGTGTTGGTTTAGCTATGATCCCCAGGAAGTCAAAAACCAAAGCATAACCACTTAATTAAATGTGGGAATTGCTGGAAGTCAACAATGGGGAGTTTTGAATAAAGGTGAATGAGTCAACAGTGTTAGCTACCGTATTCATTTGAATAAAGCAAAACCACAAGGAATGCATGGCTGACACCACCTTTGGCTGGGGCTTTGTTGGCCTCCATTGTAAATAAAATCCTGCCATTAATATATTAAAAATGGGGAAATGCTACTGCGGTGAACATGGTCTGCCACCTCCTCGTTACGTGGAGTAGCTTCCTGAGAGGAAATGCTTACATTAGTGGTGTATCAAAATGGCTTCCTCATCACTCGTCCTATTTTTAGTGCCTTTAATGAGCCTTTCTGACCAGCATCAGGCTGGAGAAGTTAAATGAGGCAGATATAGAAAAGAGCAAGATGACATTTTGCTGGTTGTCGTGCCTCTGTATTAAAAGCTTTTAGTCTATTGTAAATGAATTGATATTGCAATCATTTTGCAAGCAGGGCAGCCCTGCTAAATTCAGTTTAGTAATGTGTACCCCTCTCAGAATAGATGATCTGGTAACCCCAGTCTGGGTTTCATGATCGCTCTGTGTCCACCAGCAGGTTTAAATTAATAACGTTGTTTCAAGAACGACTTGTTCAATAAAGTTAATGACTGTCAATCAAAAATTCACACACCGGAATCACAGATAGGACAGTGGCAATCTTGCAGTCCTGGGTTCAAATCCTCCCACACATCTGCTAGGAGTTTGCGTTCTCCTTGCGCATGCATAAAGACATAGATTGTGTGTGAGATGATTAGATTGCAGGAGTGTAACAACAGGGGCCTGGGCCCTCCAGCAGACTTGGAGACCGGGCCCCTGACACACCCCTGCAAGGGGGGGCTGCTGTAGCAAAGTCTGTACTGTTAGATTGTTAGCTCTTCTGGGATGGGCCAGATGTGAATGGAGTACTTTGTGAATGGGCCTTGATTGTTCTTGATCTGAGTTCTACTGTGGCACCAATGGTATAAATTGTAAATCGGTTGGGTAGGGGTAGATCATTTTGCAGATTGTCCCTTTAGATTTTTAAATCCCTTTGACAAACAGATGCATTTGCTGCCAGAAATCTCTTGACGTGTAATTGACTCCCAGAAGATTAATAGTAACTAAAGAAGAGAGATATGGAGTTCCGGTTATAATTCATCTGTCTGCTGCTTATCACGGATCGGTGACAGGCGGATCAACGAACGACCCCTGACCGAACACATACACGCTGATGATTCTCGCCCGAAACGGGCGCTCTTCACGTGTAGCGATCGGCCGTTGGGGGTCCTTGCTCGCTCGGAAATTGAGCGTGTGTACGAACCTTTAGAAAACCTGCAGTTTCAGTCCGAGTGAGTGGACCTGGTAAAAAGCTTGGCTGCTATTGTTTGAGTAGAGAATGGCAACACTTGTAAGTGGACCCTTCAGAGCAGCTGAAATCATGAAGGCAGATCTTATACTGTTTTCACAGCTGATTGTGGCCTCTTGGAAAATGATTTACAAGAAACACAAGCCAAACTGTTTACCCTGGCAGACGTACAGCTCATCAGTCAAACACAGGCACATATTCCCACACTAGAAAGGTACAAGTACAAATACACCTTTTCAAAAGGCCTTCAGGGATTAAACTTTTCATTTTCCCCCAAGATAATACACCAATGCAGATCATCTGGATAAAATCATTTGTGTATACTGGATGAAATGTAAAAGGAAATACACATCCCACCAGTCATGTTTATATTAAATGGGAAAAGCTGGCATTTTAATTCTTTAAGGCAATTAGATCACTAGTGGTTATGCAAAGAAATAGTGTCACTTGCATGGAAGGAAGCAGTATGGCAGGCACCACACAAAAACCATGACCAACAAGAAAAGTTTAGTGTCTAGTAAGTATCCCAAAAGAACTTAAAGGGAAACGGGTCTCCATACAAGTGGCCTTTATTAAAAAAGCACACTCCTACCTTTAAAATGAATCCAGGGTCATGCTTCTAGGTGGATCATGCTTCTAGCTGGATCATGCTTCTAGGTGGATCATGCTTCTAGGTGGATCATGCTTCTAGGTGGTTCATGCTTCTAGCTGGATCATGCTTCTAGGTGGATCATGCTTCTAGGTGGATCATGCTTCTAGCTGGATCATGCTTCTAGCTGGATCATGCTTCTAGCTGGATCATGCTTCTAGCTGGATCATGCTTCTAGCTGGATCATGCGTCTAGCTGCAGTCTATAATAAATTAAAGCCGTAAAGGCTGTTTTCTCCTGCTAGTACTGTGAGCTGTGACATGGTCAGCACCACTGGCCTGCCCCAAAGTTTAAGGTTGGAGCATGCATATTGCTGGGACAGAGCAATATCCGTTGCATCATAAACCTTGCCCAGGGGCTTCTCTAGGGTTTTTGCCACCTGAGCCAAACTTTTGAATGCTGTCGCTATGTACCACTGCGTGCCATGAAGTGCGCCTTTGCAACCAGTTGAATGGCTTCCTTGATTGGGGGTGGTTAAACATTTGGACTTTTTAAACTTCACATCATGACGGCATTTATACAGTTCCTCACAAAAAACATCCATACAAAAATACATTTATCCACCATAATGCCTGTAGAATAAAAGATTTTTTTCCAATTTGTAAGCCTGCCACCACGTCAAGGTAGATTTTTCAAAAGGGCCCTAACTAACCTTACGAAGTTGCCCTCACGCCCTGCTTACATAGTTGGGTACATATAAGATGCCCTTATGCCCAGCTCACACAAACTGATACATACAACATGCCCTAATGCCCAGATCACCAAAATTGATGAAAAAAAATGTGCTCAGCTCTGCACACACAAATAATTACCCACTTACCCTATGACGATCAATGCAGGACCTGCATGAAGGCGGCTGTTAGGGCAGAGTTAAAGGGGAAAATGCTCATGCACCCGCAATTTTATTATCCTTCTGAGCTCTGCCTGCTGCCTCTCTGATATTTAGTCCTTCCGACTTGAGCATTTTGCTTATATTGCCTCATTAGAGCGATTTCCCTGGCCCCGCCTCTGAACTTCTTAATCATTTTTTAAGATAGCCTCAAGCCTGAAAATATTTTTTTCCTCTCCCTAAGGCATCCATAGGACATAGAATGGTTGCAGGTTTGTAACTAGCTTCAGAAAATATATTTTTTTTTTTACACATCCGTCACAGATTCAGACAGACTGGACGGACAGGGAAGTATAACTTTACATGTCTTTAACTTAAGATCCAGAGAAGCTAAAGGCTTCAACCTAGGCTGGTTTGAAATGTATGGTAGATCTTAATTTAGATACTTGTATGGAGACCACGGTTACCATTTAAAGCTCCCAGGACTAAAGCTGGCCATATACTACCTCAATATTATGGATTCAACAATTGATCCAAAATGAAAATCCAGTCAATTAGTAATGTTAAGTAAAACAGATGTTTTACTTACCTATGATTAGTTATTAGTTTTTAATATCATAGAGATGAATAATCTCTGATATGTGAAATATATAAGTTGTCCATATACTACAGACTTAATTCCCAATTTTCAACCGTGCGATGTTCCATGTTGAAGTTCATGTATAGAACTAACCTGTTACGCTGCAAAATGTTTTTCTCCCCCTTCCATCTGCCTCTCAAAAGGTTCCCAACTCCTCTACAAGCTCTTTTACAAGCTCAGACATGCTCAATGGAGGCAACTAGTTGAATAGCATTTAATCATTGATGATGTTGACTGTCGCATCCATGACTGCTAGCTGTTAACCAGAAGAACCAGGAAGCAGAAAGAGGGGTTACAAACATTGGCCTGCATTTTAGGTTACAGATTTGAAACAAGGATACTTTTGGAAAAATAATCTCTGTACTTCAGCAGGTTTCTAACTGTTACAAAGTAGGCCCTGGTCCCAGAAGCACGTGCACATGCTCTGTGAATTATCTCCCCTTCTCCTCCCTCTTACCCCTGCCCTACCAGAGCTGTCAAGTAACTACTGGGTGATCTGTCTAGGATCTCTCTGTAATCAAAACTGAGCAGTGAGAAAACCAGTTGTTTGTATGGAAGGTGGGTTGAAGAAACTAGGAAATGCTATTGATAATGATTTCACTAACAATGCTGCAGATTTCAGAGGTTTATTATCTATTCTGGTGCATTCACCCTTTAGTTTTTAGTTCTCCTTTTTTTTATAGACCTGAATTTTACACACACCTACACCAAGATTGTACCATGTAAAACACAGTACCAGCTGCTCCTGGCCCTCCCAGCTCTGTAAAGGTTCATTTGCTTTCATTCCTGTGCTGTGGAGGAGGCTTGTATACTTCCTCTAAACTGAGTCCATTCCAGGCTTTCTCACACCCCCAGAACATAGAACACTGAATTTCGGAGTGTTCCACATATCAGCGTTTAGTGTGCACGCCAAGTGGCTGTGTTAATCTGTGGGAGTGTAACACTGAGGGAATGCCTCCCTCTGGGGTCAACTCGCATTCCACGAATCGCTGTCAGCTGCTCAGAATTCTGCTCTTCTTAATATAAATATTCACGATTTTCCAAAGTCTTTATACTAGCCTTCCCAGTTTTGATAAACCAGTAAAAGTTTCAGTTGGACTTAATAGTTATAGTTCAGCTACACCTGGCAGCCAGTGGGTTACCTTCCCCTGTTAATGTGATTTTGGTTAATGTGTATGCTTTCTTTCAATGTGGTGATGCCAAATTATCAAATTACCGGTATCTTTATACTAGCCTTCCCAGTTTTGATAACCCAGTAAAAGCTTTAGTTGGGATTAATAGTTATAGTTCAGCTACACCTGACAGCCAGTGGATTACCTTCCCCTGTTAATGTGATTTTGGTTATTGTGTATGCTTTCTTTCAACGTGGTGATGCCAAATTATCAATGATGAAGGAAAAACAAATTTAGGTAACTGCCCACAGACGATGAGAAAAAACTCTTGCTTGGTTTCCCCCGTGGCCTATTAAAAACCAATGCGGTAGCGTGGTAACATGGCAGTCCATGCAAATTCATGTACCCGTAGCATGAAACAATTTCCAACATTCCACAACAACTTTGTTATTAGAGAGGGCTAGAATCTGTAGGTGGCCTATGGTCAACCTATAACCTGTTCTCTGTTAAAATGTTACCGTCAGAATGGTGCTGCCTCTAAAGGGTTCAGCCAGAATCTGTTTAGTGTGGCTCATCAAGCCAATACAATTGGCTGGTGTAGCTTTCTGTTAAAGTCGGCAATAGGATGCCACTTGGCAAAGCTTTTCTTTTTATAATCTGAGCAGGAGACATAGCCAAGAGCAGCTGTTCTACAGATAGGGTCCATGGATCCTGAAAGGTGTTTGAAGACAGCCAGGGATGTCTTTAGGGATATCTTGTGCTAGCACTGACATTCTGCTTTCATCGGTGCTGCGGTAACATTATAAACAACATTATCCAGTCTGAGGTTGGTTGTTTAGTCAATGGGCCTTTAAATGGAACATCCGCAAAGGATGTGCAATGCACACAAGCTAGAACCTAACCATTTAGATTTGTGGACGTCAGAGATTAAATATATGATTTCCTCAAAGAGAAAGAAAAACAAATATTCACTGATTTCTACCAGTGTATAAGTGTGTAATAAATAAATAAAGCTGGCTGAGAAGTAAAGCAACACTAAAGCATTCTGGGGTTGCCTAAGAAACGCTACACCTCATGCATCACCACATGCAGGCCTTGGACCTCTTAGCTACCTGAGAGCAATATAATTGTTGCCATATTTACGTCACAAGCAATCAAGAAACAATCTGAGGATAGGCAGTGTCTGGACGCTTCATTAACTCGAGTGCAGTGCAAATAGAAGCTTGGAGACAGGAAGCCTAGCTTCACCCTGAAGGTGCCACAAGCCCGTGTAAGAGGGATTTCCTGGAGAAATGAAAAGTCCATTTGGCCTATGTAACATTGGCCAACGTTTGCACCTCTTGTTACCTCAGGTGGGACGAGACTTACCCTTTGTGCGGTCAAATGCCTAAACCTAACTATCATGTACAATGGACTTGGGCAGTCTGGCACTTTCTATTCTGTAGCCTGTATATTATATAGTATTATAAACTACAGCCTCGTTCACATGCAAGTTTCCCCGATGGGATTACAGTAAACATAGCAGCGGAACAGTAAACAGGAATGTAACCGTTTTGTTTTTAGTAATAGGGAAATGTTTTTGTGTTCCCTTTTGTGTTTTAATTTAATGGTAATGTGGTGAAATACTAAAAGATAAGTTTTATCTGCTTTGTGCTTGGGTTTCCACATGAGACATTTGTGGCCGGATAAGTCCAATTTCAGATGCTGTGCACTGTCCTGAAGTCAAGTACAGGACCCTTTCGCTGGTGCTGACCAATTCAAGGCAAATTGTAGTAAACTCATTAAAGCATGATACACACCATGCAATTTTTTGGCCTGATTGACAGATAGCTCAATGTATCAGTTGATCAGACTGTATTAATGGCATGGGTTTTAGGCCGTGACCAAGCGACTGAATGAACGATTGCCTCTGGTTTTTGGACATGGTGGATTGTCCATTTTCGCGATTGGTCGCGGCAAACTGTTGGTCATGCCAATATTGAGAAAAGTTGCAGAAGTTATCGAAACTTCTGATGGTTTCTGCAAATTAATAGCGATACCTCTTATTGCATCCACCTCTTTGTATTTTCTCTCCAGTCACTTTGTTAAGGTGAATTATTGAGAAAACCAGGTTTGTTTAGAAACTGGGATTCATCACTAGTGAGAACTGCCAGGCAGGTTGGGGCGATGATTATGTTCAATAGACTGGAATGAATGACTGCCCACTATTCACCAATTAGATAAGAAAACCAATAGCCTGTTTGATTTTACAAACCTTTAACGCTTCCATTTTAATTTTAATACAGTGAATTGTGTTTCTACGCTGTAGACAAATGCCATATGCATTAATTCCCCTTAATGATGAAATGTGGTTAAGGTAACACGCTGAATGACGTTGTTTTGTATCTACAGGATTTCAATGGGCAGTTAATAGACAGATGCCCTCGTCTCTGCTATTTGAAAAAGAGCCCGAATGGTTATGGGTTTAACCTGCACAGTGAGAAATCCCGGCCTGGACAATTCATCAGGTCTGTGGACCCAGGATCACCAGCAGCCAAGGCCGGACTGAGACCGCAAGACAGATTGGTGGAGGTAGGAAACTGGTTTGGTTATGTAGCATGCCTTGTGTTCTGTTTTCTGTAGAATCCCATGTACTGTAACAAGCAGTGTGTCTTCTCTTAACCATTCTGACTGCATTGCAATGTAATACCCTTCTTTGTTTTACAATAGTAATCCAAGAGCAGCTTCCTGTTTTCCAGAACATGAAGTGACAAATGTAACTAAATAGAAGATTATTGCTTTCACTAATTTAAAAATGGGATATACATACATTATGGGGCTGACAGGCGCCTTGCGGTTCACTTTAGGTTCCTTTAGGTAAACCCTTTAGGCTTTGACTGTAGCATGACGTTTGACATCATGTAGGAGGTCATAGGTTGACTATCTTTATCTTAAAGTACAGGTTAAAGCACACAAAAATGTATGAAATGTTTTACCCAGGAACGTTGCAGCTAATATAGTCCTCTAAATATAAAGGAGCAGAGCAAGCCTCCCTGTTTCTTAATGGGGTGATGTTGGCAGGTAAAACAAATGTACTTTCAGCATTAAAATTATATTGCATTCTGCCAGGATATAATCAGTTTACTTTGTTGAATAATCTTGCATGAGTTTGCATTGTTGACTTAGTGGTCCTTTAAATCATAACTGTGTTGGTAACTGGTAATACAGGCAGGAGTTATGAGTGTGCATGGGGGGGCAGGAAATTGGAACCTGCTGTAGTTTGGTGGGATGGCTTTCCTATAATAATGTGATTTGTGCAGTGACTCAGGTCATTTGATCTGATTTGGCCTTGCCCCGGAGACTGATGAACCCTGGGTGCCCTCTGCCTGGTAGATCTGTCATTTCTTTGCATTGTAAGTTCTACATGTCCTGTCCTGCCATCCAAGGGACCTACTGCATATTTAATGTGCCAATGCAGCCATGCGAGTGGGAGAGTGTGCGGTGCCCGTGAGGGGCGGATCTCCCTTCCTTTTTATTCTCCACCTCCCAGCAAACCACCTGGGAGAATTAGGAACATGATCCTTCTAAAAACCTTGCAGACATTCTGTGCCAGAGGCTTCTATGAATAATTCATACCGAATAGTGAGCAGGAGAGGAATCCCAATGGGGGGGTCTGTTTCACAGGCGAAGAATTAAAAACATACTATTCCTTCTGTGGCAGGTTCCATAGGGAAATTCAACAGACAATACATATGGAAATTCTTTCACTTGATTCTGCCGTTTTATTGTAGCTTTAATGTCACAATAACGTATCCGTTACTACTGTCGAATACAAAAACACCTTCTAGAACGGTTATCAATAATAAATCAATTCTGATAATGATGGTTTCTTATTGGTTGTGTGCTATCCCAACCACTATCCTCCACTAAAAAAATGTAATAAACATTCAGGGTTATTCAATAAAAGTTCTTATTGGTTAAAATGGTACTAATTTTGCTCCAACCAATCAGATCTTATTTAACATTTGAAAGCTTACATCTGATTGGTTGCGGCAAAATCAGCACCATTTTAAACGATAAGAGCTTTTATTGAATAACCCCCTTTATCCGGTTTAGACTTTGGACAATTTATAAACTTTTTGTACTTTCTGTAAACCATTATACTCCTGTAGGCCACAATACCTTTATTCGGAATAATGGGGAACCTATTAAAGGAATTAAGAGAGGAACGTAACATGTAAAGTAAGCTGAAGTGTTGAAATGCATGAACAAAATTCGATCCACCGCAGTGTATAATTAGGTCTGTAATAATTACGAACACTTAATGTTAGTGTTAATGAAGGGTTGGGCTATAAAAGTAGGCCAGGAAGTTTATTATTTGCACTCTGTATTGTATCCAATTTCTGGTGTTTTTTTAAGCAGGAAGCCATGAATGCAACAGAAATTTGCTTCCCCTCAACTTGTCGGAGACCTTTTAGAACAGGAACTTTATGGAGATGTATTAAATGTTGCATTCAAGGGAAACAATGGAACAGTGTGTGATGCAGCCTGCACTAAACACTAAGTTTTCCTTTATTTTAATACCTGCCTAAAATGTAAACTATCCCACAGATTCCCTGTATCCAAGTGGATGGGGGGTCACTTGGCTCGGTGAAGTTTGCAAGTTCCTTAAATATTTACTGATGTTTTGATAAGTATGTATGGGGGGTGAAATAGATTAAATGAGCTGTATTGGGCAAATAGAATAGGAAGCGGAGAAGTCTAAAGAAGCGGTGGTAGAATGCAGAGGGAAATTATACAAGTGTCTCATCTGTGAGAGGTGAAGAAAGTAAATAAGCTTTAAGTTGTAAAAGTAAAAAGAAGTTGCATAGAATTGTGGGAGGGGGCTACACAGGTCCAGTAGAAGCACAAAGCAATTGTCCCTGGAAGGGGGGGGGGGGGGGGGTTAGTGGTTTCCAAGCAACCAGGAAAAGAGACCCTGGTGTTTGTTTTCATTGCAATGGTTGAGGGCAAGGAGCAAAGGAATAGAAAACAAGGGGGAGTTTTTACCCTTGCAGTGCCAACCTAGCGTGCTTTGCAACATAATTATTCCAATGGGGGAGGAGAAATGGGGGGGTGTACTGTTTATGTTTAGGCTCCAGATAAATAAGCAGTTGATAATTTGGTGAGGGTGGTCACATCTACATTAGATAATGGAGTGACTAGCTCAAGGACCTACTCATCAGCAGAGTACTTAGAGTTGTGTAACCAATAAGAGTGAGTTTATGGAGTGTACAAAGGAAGGGGGGAGCTGTTCAAAATGAAAAATGTCCCCATTAAGTAAAAGTTGAACAAGTCTCAATTAAGCCATGTCTCTAACTGTTTTAGAACTGCAACAAGCAGTTAAATTTCAAAGGATGCTGAGCTATGGTTCCTCTGCAGCTGAAAAGTCAGAAGTTAAACATTCCTAATGTCGTCAGAAAGTGGACTATAATTCTGTCTGCTAGCACCCTGACAAACAAGTCCACCTTACATGGAGATGATCTAAACAATACATATGCAATTAAACACTCTAGAAGCAAGAACCCACGTTGACTCCTTTTTCTATCTGCTAAAGGTGGTTAAGCACAGTACTGATAAAAGGTCAATCGAGTTGAACTCAATGGGATTGGCCTGTTTATCGTCTAGTGGAAAAATAGTCAATCCCTCGGCTGCCAAATTACCGCCATTGGCTGCAAGATTTCTCTGCCACAAACAAAAATTTCCAGCAGTCCCTATACTTTAGTATAATATTTAGTACAAGAGTCATCGTCTGTTAATGTGAAATGTGTGTACCCAGCTTAAATTGGCTATACAGAAACCAGAAATATGTGGTAGATAAGAGCTTTTGATGTATTATATATCAAATATCGAACAAAATAAGATCCTTGTTCGGTTATCTGTTTGACGAACGTGTTGTTGAAACCATTGGTTCTTTCTCTGTTGCAACTTGAAGATTTTTATTTTAGGTGAATGGACAGAATGTTGAAACCATGAAACACACCGAAGTGGTGACCAACATTAAATCTAAGGAGCTAGAGACCAAGTTACTTGTAGTCGACCCAGAGACAGATGAGTACTTTAAGAAGTTGGGTATCGTCCCTACCGAGGCGCATGTTAAAGGTGAGTTTCACCAGACTTGGGACACAGACTTACAGACTACTGATTGATAAATTGATAGTATCCTCATTTCCTGCCTAACTGTTGATCCAGAGGAAGGCAAAAAAATTTCCCTGGATCAACTCTACTTTATGTATCAATACCAGTAAACCACACTCTTGTGTACATGCCTGGGTTACAGAAAAGTTCATGCTAAAGCAGAATTAATCATTTAAAGGGCAACTATACTGTAAAAATGACCTCATCTTAATCTATAAATAAATACATTTAATTAGCCCACTAATCTGAGGTGTGATTTGCTGTATGCCTTCAGTTCAGTACTTGTTTTGCTCAGCCTATGTATTCTCCCACTCTTAACTGATTCATTCTTCCATCTAACCTGACTTTCTGAGAAATCAAGCAGACTCAGTAGTCACTGTGCCTCAACCCTGGTTTCCTTCTATACTTTCCGTCAAAGTTTCTCCCCACCTCCAGGACTGTTCTGTGATTTGGACAATGGTAAAAGACTCTGCAAGGAGCACATCTCCCCATTCCCGCCAGTCTGGAACAGCCTTACACTGTGGGAGGGGGTAATGGTAAACGGGTAGATTTTGATGGCTTAGTATACAACGTATAGCAGAAACCCAGGGGAGGGCTGGCTGTTGGGTACATTAAGGTGAGAGGGAGGTTTTTACCATGTTAACTAATAAGGAATGCTGTTATATTTGCATTAAATATTTCTTCCAAGATAAAACTACACGGTCTTGTTTTTTTTTTTTTTGTTTTTTTTAAATAGAATTAGTTTTTTTTATTTAGAAGGGTTGTTCTGTGTACAGACTATTCTGTGCTTTCTTGGGAATAAAGGATCCTTCTTTTATTTGTTCCCTTCAGGAAGTACTCCAAGTACAGCCGACTGATTGGCAAACCAGTTAACTTCCTGTATTGTTTTTTTTGTTGTTTTTTTTTAGGCTCCGTCCCGCAGTCCCTATCCAATGGGTTGACTCAGACACAAGTGAGTATCAGAGTCTTTCATTTGTTCCTTTGCAATGCCAAAGGCTGCAGATGTACCTCACTGTGATATATGTACTATTTCTTTTTTTATTTCATTTGTATAGCAACAAAGGCCTTAAAGGAAAACTATGACTTATAACTGAGAAATGGCAATTAAAATGAGCCATCAGTTGTATTTCTAAGCAATTCCTAACCAAAAATATACATACCTCTGTATGCTTGTGAAGATTCTCATTCATCCAGGTCATGGTATATCTGTAATATCAGTTAGATCAACTGGACTTGAAGTTTAGTTCTTGATGACGTTTCGCTAGTCATCCGACTGGCTTTCTCAATTCAGAATGACTTGTACAAGAATCTGTTGGCAATATAAGTACCCTGGAAAGTCACAATTAGCATATCACAGCCAGGTGTTAGGGACCTTCTGAATGCAAGGTATGGATACATTTAGGCTAAGGGGTGTTATCGAAACTGCCCAGGGTAAGGTGTCAAAACATCATTGTACATGGCAGACAGTTGGTGTCAAACCCCCCACCTCTATTCAGGCTTAGTTTCAACAACACAGAGCTGAGAACATCCCCACTAGCACAGAGATGAAGGAAAAAGAAATGAAACATCTCAGATGAGCCCTTAAAACTTGTGGATATCCAGACTGGGCCTTTGTCAAAAGAAGTAGAAGGAAAGAAAAGAACACGAATACCAACAGTGAAGGAGAAAAGCAAGACAGGAGAAAGAACATGGTCATCCCATATGTAGCAGGGGTCTCCGAGAAATTAAGAAGAATTTTCAATAAACACCGTATCCCTGTCTGCTTTAAACCGAACAACACACTGAGGAAGCAATTGGTACATTCGAAAGACCCAATACCCAAACACAAGAAAAGTGCCATCATATATGCAGTGCAGTGCAGTGAAGAATGCTCTGATTTGTATGTGGGGGAGACCAAACAGCAACTGCATCAACGTATGGCCCAGCACAGAAGAGCCAATTCCTCATGTCAGGACTCAGCCGTGTACCTGCATCTTATGGATAAAGGACATACCTTTGAAGATTGTAATGTTAAAGGGCATGTCCACCCCCAAAACTATAATCCCCCCAACTACTGGCCCCACCATGTAGTGTAGTTTAATCCTTACCTCACATCCCAGCTCCATAGGGTTCTTCTGTAAACCCCCCCCCCCCCAAGTCCCAAAACTAACCACCAGGAGATAGCAGGGCTCTGCCTGCTATCTTGCCTCCGGTAGATATTTGCCATGCGCACTGCAGTCCTTCTCCCCCCTCCCTCCCCCTCCCTCCCTCTCCCTCCCGTTCTACTATCCCTCCCCCTAGCGTCAATCCCCCTTAATATGCTGCTCCCCCATGTCCCCCAGCCCCAACCGCATACTTTTTTTTTTTCAAAAAGCTCCCCAAACTCTTACTTACCTCTCCGCTTTCCTCCGCTGCACTGAATGACCGGCAGCCGCGTCCGTGATTGGCTGCCGCTCAGCCAATCACAGACGCAACTGCCGATCCCGCCCCTCTGCTTGCATTCCCGCAAGCAGAGGTCCGGCAGTGCGGCGGAGGAACGAGGGGAGGTAAGTAAGAGTTTGGGGGGCTTTCTGAAAAAAATATTTATGCGGTTGGGGTTGGGGGACATGGGGCAGCAGCATATTAAAAATGAGTTTATGGGGTGGACATACCCTTTAACATATTGGCAAAGGAACATGACTGGTTCAAGAGAGGTGTCAAGGAGGCCATTTAAATAAAAATGAAGAAACCAAGCCTGAAAAGCGGTGGGGGGTTCGACACCAACTGTCTGCCATGTACAATGCTGTTTTGACACCTTACCCTGGAGAGTTTTAGTAACACCCCTTATATTGCCAACAGATTCTTGTACAAGTCATTCTGAATTGAGAAAGACAGTCGGATGACTAGCGAAATGTCTAACTAAACTTTAAGTCCAGTTGAATACAACAGATACATACCTCTGTAGTCAATTCTTTACTGACCTTCTTGCAGGGTAATAGCAGCTGTTCAATTACAGCTCATTTCTAGTGATTTTATAGGAGCTGGTATTGAGAAAGTCACACAAAAATGCTGCAAATCGCATGTGGTTGTATGCGTGACATTTCCAAAAACACAACACACAGCTGCAATTCCCTTGTCGCACTTTCCCTTTGTAAATAGGATATGGTGACTGTATCTACCTGTCCTAAGGTGAGGAAGGGAATGAAGTAAAAGTAACTGCTGCTGTAGTGAAAATCTTTTCTCATTTTACACATTTTAATTAGCAGTGGTTTGCTCGACCTCTCAGTGTAATAATTTGGTCAGACACAAAGAAATATTTTCTGGAATTTTCGTTGAAACTGATTTTTTTTGCCTCATTTATCGCCCAAACCGTTGAAACATGTATCAGACATATCACTGATTATCCAGCCACACATATTAATAATACAGAGCACATTCCATCAAATCTTAACGAATGCCGTCGGCATTGTAGAAAATTTCCATCAACCCCAATGAGCTCCTTTGACTGCAAGTAAATTGTATGGGCACCTGGTTGACCTTCCCTATATGGAACAAGGAGTCGGGTGAGATGGAATATGCAACAGCAGTCACATCTGTATGACCAGCTTTATAGTAAATTCCAGAGTGTTTTTCCTACCCCCAGTGGTGTCTTGTAGAGATTTACCAGGACCCTGCATTGTGCACAGTACAAGCATTTTTAACCCTACAGGGAAGTGGAAGAAAAACAAGAGGTTGTAACATAATTTCCATAGGGCTTCAGTCTCTAAAAGGTTCTATCTGAGCTGTAAGCCTGGTTTTTAAATATAACAAATGGAACTTCTCCATTAGTAATCATCCACCCATGAATAAGCTGTCAGCAACTGCAGGAAATATATCCCCCTACCTGAATTATATGTTTAATGCTTGTGGGATTAACCTTACCAATAGATTAATTCCATTTGTTATGGCTTTTAAAAATAGCAGAACAGCAGAAAGGGGCTGAAGTTAAGCCTCAGCTATATTGGAAATTAAACTTTACTATAATAATGTAAACAATAGTGAAATCCCAAGGCTGCTTGCTAACAGTTCAGCATGTTCTGTGCATGTGTCAGAGTTTCTGCGTTTTATATATATATATAAAAAAAAGCAAAACAAGAACAGTCGTGAGATTCTTCACATTCTTAGAATGGAGAATCTGGCATGAGGAATTTATAGTTTAAACCATGGGATATAAGGAACTGATTAGGAGGGAATGTTGGGAGAGGTTCTGTAGACCCAGAATTTGGAACTGGTTCACTTTGATTAAGTACTTTCTCTACTCCCATCAGCCTTTGGTCCTGTGTCATATAGATAGTATTACCTTCAATGTCTGCTTAATACCATAATAATCATATATCATAATAAATCTCAAGACAATAGGGGAAAAATATAAAAAATGCTGAATGTTTTCTTCATTAGTCCACTGGCTCAAGAAATATCATATTTTAATATTGGGCTAATGTGCCAAAAGGTTCAAACTTTTGCCTGCACTAAATCTGTGGCAACCAATCGGATACTATCTAATTAGAGAAGACCAGCAAGAAGCCAATAATCTAATTGGTTGTTACAGATTAACAGAACAGGCAAACGGTAGTACATACCATCTTAGTACAGAAGTCCAAAAGACCCACATTGGCGAGACCCGACAAACCTCAGTATTGGCAAGGTGTGGGGTCCGAAAACAACAATGATGCCAATAAACTACAGCCATCAGCACCGCTTTATGTCATTGTGAACAGAAAATGACCATTGGTCGGTATAGGCTGACTTTACTATAGTTGATGGAGCCTATACACGCGGCTGTGTACGTCTGTGCATACTCCATTTTCCCTGGTTATACGGGAAATAAACAAAATAGGCACGCGTGACATTGAGATGAATTGCTACCGGAAAAAAAGTGAATCCTTGTCATATATTTTTAACAGTTAGTGCTTATACTGTAAATTGTTTTTCTATCAAAACATCTTAGTCCTTTCATGGCTTGCGACCCAGGAATATATACCAGCCATGCCAGGAAAAGTTGAAAATCCTTGCCAAGGCTGCCTGACTGTCGGTTGATTTGTATCCACCTTACTTAATTATGGATTTTAAATATTTTGCGGTGTGACCCTGGCAGTCGTTAAACACTCGTTTTATAACGCTATGGCCAATAACATTCGAATAGCTGATGAGACCCTGTTTTGTGCGTTTTCAGACAGCTGCTTTGGGAAGTAGGCTGGATTCTCATACATTGTAACTGATTCTCTGACACTGCACTTTGTCAGCATTCTGTGAGAGCACCACATGGGTTTATTAGGAAGTCCCAGCATTCATAGCCAGTCGCAAGTGCTGTTGACATTCACAGATGTAAACACACAGTTCTGTTGATGCCGTAACATTTAATTGTTTAATTCCAATTAATGATCTTGATTATATTGTATTACTCTTGTTTTATAGCTAAACGGAGGATCCTCAACCTCTTCATCTCACAGTGACCTGCAAAGCCCAGACAAGGACTCCCAGGTAAAGTGCTACTTTAATGTAATAGAAAGAGATGGTCATTAACCAATCAAAGAGAATAGTTTGTTATCCTTATAGAATACTTAAAGTGACTTAAGGTAGGCTACTGCAATCCAGTGGTTGGGGCAGTCAAGAGACTGGAGAAAGCCAAAGTTGATGTTAATCCAACAGTGTCAAAATAATTTATTGGAGAAATCACATGCACAACATGTTTTAGGTCTACGATCGGTCCTTCCTCAGGATGCACTTGACAAAGGACCAATTGTAGGCCCGAAACATGTTGTGCATGTGATTTCTCCAATAAATTATTTTGACACTGTTGGATTAACATCAACTTAACCAATCAAAGAGACTGAATCCTCTGGTGTTGATGTTACAAGAGGTGTAAAAGTTTAACCGTGCTATTAATATGTAGGAACCCAGTCCTGGGTCGCTGTAGTCCCGTAAATCTGATTAATAGCACAGGAAAACTTTGCATCTCTTAATTTATTGTATTGTACTGTATGTTCTTTGCAAACCTGGCACTTCAGATATATTGCTTTTCCAGGTTAGCAGGTAGATTGAATGGGACACAATGAATTTGATTTCTCTTCCCGTCAATAGGAGGAAGTGTTTTATTTTGGTAACGTGTATAAACATGTAGCAATCATTCTATAAAGTCCAACTTTTCTGTACACTTAATGAGGGAGTTGCAGTTAAACACTGGATATTAAAAGATCTATTGTAAATGAGAGAATGTTAACCAAAAAAGAACCAAAAAGAAAAGAAGGCAGCAGCTGACTACTCTAATGGTTATTTATTAAAGGAATAGTTCACTCTCGAATTGAACTATTCCTTTAATATACTGATTGAAGATCGGGGGGTTAAGGAGCACTACCTTACCTCCCGATCTTCAATCAGTATGCAGGGCCCGAGAATGAAGATGGGAGCTAACTTACCTTTTACGCGATCCACCGCGGCCAAGCTGGAATCGCCGACCACTTCAATCCCTGTACTGCATGCGCGCTATGGCTGTACAGGAGATGAAGCGGTCGGAGATTCCAGCTTGACCGCGGTGGATCGTTAAAAGGTAAGTTAGCTCCCCTTCGTTCTCGGGCCCTGCAATACTCATTGAAGATCAGGAGGTAAGGTAGTGCTCCTTAACCCCCCGATCTTCAATCAGTATATTAAAGGAATAGTTCAATTCGAGAGTGAACTATTCCTTTAAAGGTAATGTTCAACATGAAAATTTGTATATAGCTTTATCACCCCCCAAACCTAGACATCGCATGGGTTAAAGTTCACGCGAGGCTTTGAAATATTCTTACCAGCCCTCTCTACTGCTACTGTTCCTTTCCATGCACAGAAGCAGCAGGAGGGGCCGGCAGCCACGTCAGTGATTGGCTGAGACATCCGGCCCCAATAAATATCAATAATAATATATGTAGTTGAGATAAGATTAACCTTGCTTAAAGGTTCCATAAACAGCTCTTGGCATAAACAAAATGGAGAAATAAGTTGATATGTAGTAGTAAGTGAATATGATACATAAAAATTCTTTTTACCACCCAACTGCCCATGTTACCAGACCCCAAAGACGAAATAGACAGTCAGACATTTCTTCAATAGACTTTTACTGTGCAGTGTATGATTGAGACAATAAAAAATCTCTCCTTTTATTTATGTACCCAGGCAGGAGATCTGATCAGAAGGGATCCATTTGAAGAAAGTGGCCTGCGCCTTAGCCCCACAGCAGCTGAAGCAAAGGAGAAATTGCGAGCCAAGCGAGCTAACAAGCGTGCGCCACAAATGGACTGGAACAAGAAACACGAGATATTTAGCAACTTCTGAACCCAATCTCCCTTCAAGCCCATTGCAACAGCCGTAGAGTTAGGGTAGGACTTGCCACCTTTAACGTATCCCAGTAAAACCTAAACATCATGGATTAACAACCACAATCTGGCTAGCTAACAAGAGGATTTGACCAAAGTTGTAATTTAACCGTTTCAGTTCCAAGGCTATTGAAACCAATATATATATATTTTAACCATCTAAAGCCTCTTTCAGTAGTTCCTGGAAAATCAACTGTTTGATTGTAACGGCAGATGTACGGCTTAAACTCCAGTCTTAAGTTCCGGTCTCCCCAAATAAAAAAAATTGTTGCTGGTGGCTTTAAGATAATGAATGCAAAAAACTCTGTCAGCTTCCGGATTCCAAGGAAAGTTGTGAATATTGATAGCAGTCCCAGAGAACAGACCGCAAACAGCATGAGACTGAAGGAATATCCAAATGTATAGGAAGGGGGGGGGGGAATGCTATCACATTCTCTTTGTCTCTGCTGCTCCCCCCTTACAAAAAGAGAACCAACCTACACAGATGCATTTCTGATCAAACTCCTGTGTTTAGAGTAATCTACTTCCCCATCCTTCCTGTGGGTTCAGCGAGGATTAGAAAATCCATTTCCTCTGTTACTGGCTTCTGTGAATCTCTGGATGAGGGTTGCAGTAACTGTATTATTATCAAGTGCGCATTTGGCACTGGGCACATCACTCTATAGCGATCTGTAGGCAGAACACCTGAGGTCTGATTAACCCCCAACTGGAACTGACAAGAAAGAGAAGCAAAGTCATGTAAATTGTTGTTAAACATTCATTGTTCAGGGCAGAATCATTCAATTCTCATGGGATTTCCTGATTGTTTTGTTGGTTGGTAGCAACCTATAGGAAATGAAAAGTCATAATCCTATATTGACATAGACCCTCTGTATAGGACTCTGATTCTTATGCCACTATTATGTTTACTCTTCTCTGATTGGTAAGACAAAATGGCAGCCACTATTATGGGCTGTGGTGCATAAACTGCATAATGTTTAGTTGATTTTTCTAGTGCAATATTAATAATTTTAATAGGCTTGTATAATGCAGTATAACTGCAGCGTCGTGGCTGAAGGCACACTGCAACGCACAGGAATTGCGCACAAAATCGTGAGCGTTATCGCGCGCGATTCTTGTGCGTTTTGCGCGTGCGATTTTGCCGTTATCTGGAATGGAAACGCATGCGTTAACGCACCAAAAATGGTGAACGCATGTGTTATTTTTTGGGTGAAAAAAAAGGTGAATTTTTTGCGTTCCCCGGTTTCCGTTTTAGCGAAAATACGGGTGGGGGGTAACCCACTTAACCACATAGCATCGCTGATGCATTCTAATGTAGGTGTAGGTACAGAGGTGTAACTGTACTGGTGCTGGTGATGTGACGGAGTGTGGTTTTAAAGGCTATATTTGTTCAGGACATTCATGGCTATGATAGTGTTAAAATGTCTTGTAAACAAATAATCCTTTGCAGTAAAATATTTCCAGCAGTAATATAAACAGATATTAAGGAGATGCCTTCCTTGCGGTCTTTCCAGATGCTGTTGTGATTTTGCAACAGCTGTTGTGAAATGTTGCCTTGGATGATCTGTATAAAGGTATGAGTCCACAGGATGACCAATCACAGAGCACAGTTTATGGCTGTGGCATATGTTAAATCCATTTTTAGAGTGATTTTGACGGGATCATATATATTTTTCGGCCTGATTGACTGCCGCAACCAAAATTTAGGTTGAAAAATATCCATATGTACACAGCCTGACCAGTAACAACCAATCAGATGTTTTCTAACTGCAGAAGGCTGTTAAAAAGACTTGCTCATCATTGCAAATCCCTTTTGTGTTTTTATGGCCTGTAGTCCCTTCTTTTTATATTCACAGAACATCTCCTTGACTACTGATTGTTTATACCGTGTTTATAGTCATTCATTATCCTGTAAATAAATCAGCTTATTCTTTTTTTTTTTTTCCACACTTGGCCTTACACAAAACTGTCCTGTCCGCAGCTTATGAAAAATGGACGTGCCAAACAAATATATATAAATATTTCCACTATAAATATTTTTGGTTAATCAGATTATTTCTCCCTGCTGTTATCCTGATTATTAACCAATTGTTAAAACGTTTGCAAAGGGTCTGAGATACAAAATCACGTTTTACTTATTTGGAAATAAGCAGCTTTTGCAGCTTTGGTTGGAACTGGGAAGTAATCGGAGAGGTTAGACTGTGCCTTGCGCGCGCGTGAGGAATAATGTTGCATGTTGAACATTCCCTCGGGGATGCACATTCCTCGCTGCAGCCCAGAAATTGATGTGCAGCTGGTCTTCGTTAAAGAGAAATATAATAGAAAGTCTGAGACTGAAGCTGTGATAGTCTCCCAAGTGCTGGGAATAAATAATCTTTTTGTGCCCAGCCTACTCTGTTCTAAGTGGGACCTCACAAAGCTCTCAGTCAGCTTTCATACTCATCTACATAAGGACACTGAGAGGGGTTTCAAGTATCTGCAGCTGAATGAAATGCTGAGAAGCAGCCGTTTGGAATGTGGGAGAAACGTTTTCTCATTGGACGAGAAGAAGGACTCTGGAGGTGTCTTAGTAACCTATATTGACAGGGTTAGCAGTGGAAATGTGTGTGTTGAAATTATACAGTTATAATTTCATCCTTTCTTTTCTATTTCTTTATTTTTAAATAAAATGAGAAAATCTGCACTTCTGTATACATATATAAAGGCCGATAATGTTTTAATTGCCACTCAAAAATTAGACTTAGTGGATGATGCAGATATTTTCCCCGTTCTAAAACGCCTCTAACCAAAAAAAAAACCAACAAATACAATTCCTTTTGTTGCTTCACTTCCTTTTGTTGTGTCACTATTAATAATGGTTGGTTCATTAGTGCCATCTATTGGCCATAAAGAAGTTTCACACACTGAAGGCAAAGAGATTATTAATATGAAGGGATGTTAAGAATCCCACAGCTTTGCTTGTATTTCACCTTGTGGAAAACTGCTTTATGACGTTTATTACTCATTTAAAATGCATTTAAGGATTTTTGGAAGTGGCAATTAAGGAGATTTTTAAGTTCTAACATTTTTTTTTACATCTTTGGTTTTTTTAATTTTCCATTATTGGAAACTATAATTCTTTCCAACTATCTCTATCTTTCCCCCCCTATTTCTTTAGATATCCACTCAAAAAACTTATTTATCAACATTTCAGCTGCCAGTCAAGTGCCTAATTTTCATATTTTTTTTCTGCTGTGTTCAGTTTTGATGTAATTGGAATGGTGACAGTTGGTATGTGAATTACATGGTGGGAAATTCTCTCTCCCAGTGCTGGCTCATAGGGCCCTATTTATAAAAAATCGTTATCGTAAAATACCGATCGTTATCGTAAAATAACGACCGGGGTTTTACCGATAACGACCGTTATTTACCGATACCGATTGATTATTCCCACCTCCCAATATTGTTTTGTTGAGGAGCTACAGCGCATACAGTTTTCATCTGCCAGGTTATGGCCCGGGGCCATTCTATATTAAAGATAGTACTGAAGCATACAGGAAGACTGGCAGAATCAGTTTTCTTTGTCCTGCTGCTCCTCGTAGAAATAAAATTGGGAGGTAAAAACACCAATCCTACCTCCCTGCCTCAGATACTTTGTATTTTAATATTTTTTAAAAAAACTCTATATGCACTATAGTTTCCCTTTAAAGGCATGCATCAACACCCACACCTCTGAGTGAGGGCTACTTACATGTATTTATTTATAGCTTGAGATGAGGCATTTTTCATTAAGGAACCTGGTATTGCCCTGCTTTGACATAGCAGGTTCCCATGAGGTGTGAGATAAACCAGACACAGAACATCACATGCACTGGTGGGATTTTGCTGATAGGTGGGGAATCTGTAAAAGATCTGTCATCTCAAGTTCCAAATTCCATACTTTTTATCATCAGTAAATCTTTCTAGCGTGTTAAACTGTGAAACTAGAATGTCATTGAGAATTGTTTTCTATTGTAATCACTTTCCCCATTGCACAGACAGCAATAAATTCACTTCCTGGATGCTTTCATGATCTGTCAGTATATCACAGATCAGTTTTGTGTATTAAACTGCAGCAAGGGGGATTTTGTCAGTGACAGAGGACAAGCTTATAATAAGATATATTATTTTTATTATTTTAATGTATTTTAGGGATTCAGAACCACTGAAATGTATTTTTTTGTTGTTTGAAGCAGAGCATGTAATTTGCCATTGTAGCATTAAGTGGGTAGTGCACATTCTAGTACAGCAGTTAGGAATTCAACTACAGGGCTCCTGAGCCCCCATTCTGAGGGGTCACTTTAAATATACAAACAAAAAAACTCCCAATAGTGACATGTGAAAATAGTTGCCTACCCTCCAAACTTTGCCCTTTAATCTGTACACTTTTAGAAACATGGCGCAGAGCTACACCTGATCTCGGCACAGCTCTGTGCACTGGGTTTCTCAATAGTGTACCCATTAAATGGCGAATGTTGGAGGGTATGTTGTGTAATAATCATTTAATTTTTTCTTTGCAGCTTGTATTATCAGTGCCTATCTAATGCAGCTACAACTGTTCTATTCCAGTTCACAGCAACAGACTTAAGCAAGCGTCTAACAACCCCCAAGCACATGTGCATGGGCTACGAATGTCCGTTTCAGGCAATAATCGCACGTGTGTATGCGTCAGTCAGACGTTGTACATACCACGTATATATATCAAAGATATGAGGGGCGACTTCGTTACTAATTGAAACCATTTTGCCCTGTGTCAGTAATTGAGCAATTTATCGCAGGTAGAGCCCTGATGGGGTGGGGTTAGAAGTGATAATATTGACAATTTGCACGTTAATTGAAAAAAGGTAATGATTTTGTGTAGCGATTTTCCATAGCCAGATGTAAAGTAAAAAGTTGTGTAAATAAAATGGATTATGAAGGAATTGATTATCCGATGATGGATTTGTATGGACCAAAATTACTGCCTTTCAACAGGGGACCAGCCTGTTCTTTGGCAACAAGACCACTGAGACGAATGGACCAAACCCTGGACTGAGCCACAGCAGATTTACAGACAATGTTGTGCTTTCCACTCAATTAAAGGAGTGTCCACGGAACTCTCTCATTCCGAGAGCTTCCTGTAGGATGGACCTTTTGCAGTAGGGAAAGGACTGATTCAATCAGCGCACACACAGGGATCTGGCCTGTTGGTTTGGAAACAACATATTTTTGTACTTTAAACTTGTAATTATATAAGACACATGTATGAGGACCATTATCTATTGAATACATTTAAGGGGGAAAAAATACCATGTAAACTGCTATGTGCACAATAAATCGCTTTCCCATCGTTGTGTGTGATGTCGATTATGGCCTGTTTTACATTTGGTCGGTATTGCATTCACTATATAGATATATAATAAGTGGGATATTTTATAATGGGAGGTGCAGTGGTATATATAGTGGATAATGTAAATTATAAGGATATTATAAGTTACAGATGAGTTCTATGACCATATAAAAGCACAAGGCCGCAGGCACGGAACTCTGAGGTGACTTTTCATATCAGTATAATTTACAGTAGGGGGTACATTATCTGTTATAATCTACCCCCTAATAATTATAGGGCATCAAAACCTGGAGCAATATGTGTGCACCAGCTATCCCCTCTTCAGCTTTTAATGATCCCCCTTCCTCTTCTCTTACATTTCAACCCCCCTTTAGACAAATTCCCACCCTATTACTGTCACTACCACCTGTCAAGACAACCCTCCAGCACAAATTCTGTCAAACAACCCCCACACACACAAAATTCTGTAACTCTCAAACCCCTGCCCTCCCCCTACACCACCCGTGACACAGATCCCCATGACAAACAGATCCCCAGCACAAAGTAAATTACTCACGCTGTTGTTGAGTGAGTTCCAGAAGGGGATGTGTGCATCTGCAACATGACGTGTTATCATCCGCTTAGGAAAGGAAGGGAAGTATATCCATTCTAGCGGCTCTCGCGAGGGAAGGAATCGTCTGCGGCTCTCATTTTCAACGACTACGCAGCTCTCAGAATTCACTTGTAAGTGCGGGGTGCTTGGGTCAGGGTTTGTATTAGTGACTTCCTGGCTATAATCGGTGCGCTACTACGTAGTAGCGCACCGATTATGAGGAAATTATTTACAGATTGATCCCATTGGGATCAACACAAGGGGTAGATTATATCCTTATAAAAATCACCTAGCTATGTCACTAAGTGACTCATTTCTTATATCCCACTGCTCCTCCCATTCCAGTGTTCAAGCCTGGACAATGACTCAGCATTTTTTGCAGTGTTTAACTTCACTAACGGAACCTGCTGGAGCTGCTTCCTGTCACTTCATAACCAATGTCTCTCTCCTCCTCCACAAAGATTTGTTTAACAGCATAGATGTTGGGCTGGGATGTTCCTTTCTACTGGGTTTAAGAAGGTAGCTTGGGTGTGAATAGGGGCAATGCTAGAAATTAAAATGCGAATGGAGTGAAGGAATGAGATACTTATGTATTATAAGAAATAATGCGCCCTTTTACATCATAATATAAGGATATTAGGCCACCTCAGTGGCGTTTTATTACACTGTAAGGGGTGCATAATTCCTTATTTAATGAGGGCCATGAATTGAAGATGATAACGGTGAGTAGCGAACCCACCTACCCGTAAAGTAGTTTAAAAAATAAATCACATGGAATATAGACACAAAGGTTTGCACAAAATTGTTTTTGCATTTTGCACAGACATAGGTGCACACAGCTAAAAATTATATCACAAAGATATAAAACACATTAGATTCCCCAGACCTCAAATATACCTTTCAGTTCAGTAGTAAACTATGGAGATATTATACCTTGATGCCTTTGAATATACGCTTTTGGAACAAGCAGGTTTACACAGAAGTGTTTATATTCTAGAAAGCTAAGTGAATGACATAGATTATAACTGTCTATAACTAAAATCAATAGGGATTAATGTAGGATACAACTGGGATAATGAAATGTCTGCATTGTCTTTCACACAGAACTGACTAGTGATGATGTCTCTTAGGAGAATTGTCTGTTTATGGAGCAGATGCTGAGACTCCTGGGTGAACAGTACGAGGCATGAATGGTAAATTGAGTGTGTAGAACAAGGATGTCCGATCTGTGGCTGGTGGCCTAAGAAACCTTAGTGGAAACTTATGGAACTACTGGGCTCACCAGGCCCAGTAGTAGAGCAGCACATCAACACTGCTCAGTGGATATCCTAAAGACACTGACCTCGACCTACAAAATCTGTTCTTTGCTCTAACAAACTGTGGCCAAGTGGTATATGGTCTTCGTCACAAAATAAATTCTATGAATGGATCTTCTACCACGCATTGAGCAGTTTTGCATAACGTGATTTATTAATGCATCTAGAACTCGATTTTTGAGCCTAAAAAGTTTACAAGCAAATTAACCCATTTAAAGGGCATCTATAGTGGGAAAATGTATTTTTGTTTCTTTCTATGTGTTCTATAATTCCCTCCAACCCCCAGAGTACCTTTATTTTCTTTGGTTTCCTCCTCTGTCCTAAAATATAGAAGTTAAAAGATGTGAAGATTTCAATACACCACTGCTGCTTGAGCTGCCAATCAAATCCCCTAACAGCATGACGGTGTAGTGTGTTTTACAGCAAGTCTCCCAATGACTCCTTCCTGCTCACTAAAATGCTTGGCAAATACTGGGTTAAAAAACAAAAGTAAAGGAATGTAAAAGTTCCCCTCCACAAGCTTTCACTAATTTATTGCCTGTCAAAGGGAGATCGGGCTGCAGTGATAAGGCAGGACTCGGGTCTCTCCAAACTCAACTAGAACAGGGATACTTGCTTTCTACAGGCTTACATACTGAAAAGTTTTTTTTGTTTACAAAGGTTAGCATGATGCGTCCTGTGTAGGAGAATTAATATGCATGCTTCACAGGCTTAATTTATACCGGGAGTACTTGAACGGGGGGAATGACCAGAGAGGGGAGGAGTGGGGAGCTTTGCAGTAAATAAGACCGTGTGAAAACATGGAGCCACAGAGGAAGGTGGGAATAAGGCAGAATACAATAACCTTTTTTATATCTGGATTGGAACAATGTTTAAGTTTCACTATAGATGCCCTTTAAGGAGAAGGAAATCTCGGTGCTAATACAACAATGGAGAATTCATGCTTTTTTTTTAATAACCCACAGCATGTAGAATTTATAACTTTAAAATTTCAGACCAATCATATTATAGCAACTATTTAGATACAGCCCTCAGTCCATTAAAGGGCATGTCCACCCTCCAAACTATATTTTAACCCACTACAGACCCCACTGTGTAGTGTTGTAAAATCCTTACCTTACATCCCTGCTCCAAATGGCTGCCCTGCAATGTCTGTTCAAAGTTCCAAAAAACAAAGAGCAGGAGCCTGCCTGTGTCCCAAATGGTGTCTGCCTCCTGTCTCTCATCTGGGAGAAAAATGACATGTGCAGAAAAGCCCGTCTCCCTCCCATTTTTCTCTCCCTCCCCATCTCCAAATCCATTTTCTGTAGTGTAAGGCTCCCTCTCTTCCACCCCCAACCGCTGTAGTAGTTTGTCAAAAATGTAAGCCAAACTGTACTTATACTGCCCCTTTCCCCTGGCGTTCTGTACTGCCGGAAGCCTCGTCCGTAATTGGCTGCCTCTCAGCCAATCACTGACGCTGCAGCTGGTCCAGCCCTCAGCTTGCAGTTTCATGAAAGAGCCAGTGTAAGAACAGACTTACATTTTTGACAAACTACTATAGCGGTTCATTCTGTGACAATCCTGTGACTGTGCCATTGAATAAGGAAAGCTTGCCTAAAGCTTTATACACCTGTTGAATGAATCATAGTTGGTGCAATTACTCCAAATGCAATTTACCGGGCCTCTATAATTATGGCCCACAGTCCATAGCAGGTGAATTAAGAGCAGAAACCAGCATTAGATCCAGAAGGGTAAGTGACTTCATGACATTTCATCAATCATACTAAACGTAGGCTTGATACAAGCCGTCTATTCATTGTTTCACTACCTGTTTTAATACATCTAACATCTTTACATATCTATCTGCCAGGGAAGGTTTGTTGCAATTTCAATTACCCCCCCCCCCTTCCTTTGGATCAACTGTTAAGGCAGGAAATGCAGGGTATTGCTGAGTAGGTTAAACAGGATGGACGAATGTCTTTATTCCACCTCAAATACTATACCTGATACCATGTATTGGGCAATAATAATGCTATTATATGGTGGCTCAGTGGTTACCACTGATGACTTGCTGACAATTCTGGTTCCTAGGATACATATGCAAGGTTCTCCCTGGACTTGCATGGGTTTCCTCCCACAATGATAAAAACCTACTGACAGGTTGTGAGTGCATCAAGCATGTTACTTACGCTCGTTGTGAGTAAGCTTGTTGAAGCAGGATCTGATTTAAATGGAGGATAGAAGATACAATCTTTGTGGGATACATACAATTCTCTATATCTTTGTTTCCAAGGGATTACCAAAGTGATGTCATTATAACACTCCCGCCTCATCTACATACCATCATAGTGTACTAAATACTTAAATCCGTATGTGTAACTAGCATGGGTGCAACATCTGCAACCTCAGGGGAGGGGCCAAATTTATACTCCTCTTCCCATGGATACAGCCCTCCCCAGCAACTGTGATGGGAAGGGTGTACATTATAGTTTCTCTGGTGAGACTGATGATAGAATGAGAACTCTTTCAGCTGTTGCCTTGGTAAAACTGGTGCTGCTCACCCAGATCTCAATGGCAACACATCTTTACAAATAAACCATAGCAACCTAGAATGGGATGTAAAAAATTATCTCATTTAATAGAAAACATATGAATTTTTATTAAAGAAAACTAAATGAAAGCTTGGTACAGTCTTTCAGCAGAGTATCGGTAAGTGTATGGGTGTACGGTCGGGCATCGTTAATGATCTGACCTTTTCATGCCTGTTCCTACCCCAAAGTGCGGGGTAACTTTAGACAGCAAAGTAAAATCTTTAAGGAGAGGAAGTTCCCGTGTGTTCAGAGGAAATTCTCTTAGTATTTTGCCCTGTGAGGCACACCTGTACAAAGAAACTCTTTAAGGTTCTGGAGTATTCCAAAGGCCAGAAAGACACCGTCTGTCCCATCCCTGTCAGGCCAACTCCCAGTCCAGTCAACTGCTGAAAAATATAAATTGTTCATTTTGCCTTCAGTGTTATTTGCCCTTCCTCTTGGCGCCTGGACAGATGGCCTTGTTCAGGCACTCGGAGCACTGGGGAGACACCGGAAGGCACATTTGCTGGCCAAACCCCACTAACAGCCAGTTTATTTCACTCCAAAGCTCCCTGCACAGAGAGAAGAAATAAAACAGCAGTCACTGTTAATACCTGCCAAACAAATAGTATAATGCGACAGGCCCGACAACAGGTACACCTGAATCTCCTATTCAGGTAAAGTGATATGGTGTAACTCAAACGGAATTAGCACCACATCCAAACATAAGAACAGAAAATGTACCTGATAGGTGGAACAATAAAACCACGAGATATAGAGAAATGAGTATTATTAAAACAAGCATATATAAAAACACACAAAGATCCTAATACATCATAATAACAATATAGCTGGCCAGCTACAAATCAACATATAATCACTAAAATATCTTTATAAATATATATGCCCCTCAAACAAAGACTTAAGGCCCCAGTATCAATGGATATCAAATAGATTACTATAGTAACGTAATAAAAGTGCACATGCATGTAGATGTCCAACTCATGATCCGTTTGGTGGACAAAAGTCCTATAAAAAAGGGGAAGATAGTAAGGAGGTAAAAAATATATATATAGTCCCTCCGGTGTGCGCAGCGGAGGGACTATATATATATTTTTTACCTCCTTACTATCTTCCCCTTTTTTATAGGACTGTTAATACCTGCCAGTTACCGATGAAAGAATTTGATGTTGGCTAATAAGGGGAGGAGAACCATGGTAGCCCTTAAACTATTCCATTAACTCTCATCTTGTTTGATTCCTTAAGCGTCGTAAACACGTATGATTTTACTGTCGACGCATGACCCTCGGGCTCATGTACACGCTCGATGAATGGCCCTTTCGCCCGATAATCGCACGAGCGCATGCATTTGGTCGAGCTGTGTATGCATTGTCGTCTTGGGGGGGCATGTTTATAAAGGTGTGGTATCACTATTTTGCGATACAGAGACTTTAACGATTGATCCTTTTACGAATCGTTTTTTCCCGATCAACAGAAATATTGTCTTAGTCAGAATTTTGGACCATGTGCATAAGATACACATCAAAAGAAAACCCTGTAAACATTACATATTACAAGCAGAAGTTTTTAGGTACAATGTCTCTTGGACGTTTGCGTTTGTTCAACCCTAAAATATAACGTCATGGCTAAGACAAAACAGAACTATTGGGTTTTTACTTTATAAAATGTTGACATTTACCAAATTTCTGAAAATTTTGAAATTGTAGGTGTTGCTTTTCCTATACTTCCAAAGATCCTCTACTGCTGGTTATACCAGCTCCATGCTACAAAGGATCCTGGGAAGTATATCAACAATTCGACTGGTCTTAATATGCGTATTGGTGCTTTTTAATGTTAAAAATATAAGCAGTTGAGATGCTCAAGTTTCCTACCTGGGCATCCAGTCTTCCAAGGCTACGCGAGTCTCTTCTGGGGTCTTTGTCTCTTTCTTCACCCACTTCAATCGGTTTGAAATGCGATGTACATGAGTATCCACACCTAGAGTATTTATATACTGTATGTTATATCTAAAAAGACACCTGGTTTTATCTCCCAGTTTTGCTGTAATCTTTCCTTTCCTGGCACATTCACTTTGCGGTTAAATGTAGGCAGGATAGGGCAGGAACGTTGAGAGGTAGGTTTTCTTAGCATAAGTTAAATTTAGCCCATTTTAATGAGCAGCACTATCTATGTAATTTATTTTTTTAGATACTTCTTTGTGAAGTCAAACCTTCCTTTAATGCCCTTTTCTCGGGCCGGCTGTCCAATGAGCTTACCTGCTGTAGTGAAAGATTTTACTGATCTTACACAGGTGTACTCTATATTAGGAAATACTTAAAAAGACAATTACATTTGGAGCTTCTGCCCTGTAAGTCAGGGAAAAATTTGTTTTAGCCTGAACTTCTCCTTCAATAAATATTGCATTAACTTAGACCTATGCAAGTGATTGGGAAGAAGTTGTAGCTCTAAACTTCCCAGAATGCCAGAAAATCACGGCAGTAGTTGAACAGATTTAACCCTTTATACATCTTCATATTGATAGTTACCAATTCCAGAGACATTTTTCCAGGCAATGTCCATTACTAAATGTGCCATTTTTGGTCCTACGCCAGGCAGTTTCACCAGATCTGCCACATTATCAGGGATGTCTCCACCGTATTTCTCATGTAGGATCTTTGTTGTCTGCTTGATAAACTTAACCTTATTCTGCAAAAATATAATAAATTGTTTTTTTCAGTTGCTGTACAGCAGAAAAACAATGAAGTAGACAATAATTCTAATTTGTTCTACCGGTGGGTCTGGCGACAATACATTCTACATATTACAACATTCTATACATAAAGAAATGCCAATTTGGTTGATATTGCAAATAGTCCCCAAGGATGGGGGAGCAATGGTGGATATACAGTGATGACAACCAAAAAGGGCCTATGCCATTTGTCTACCTAAACCAATCAGATGTTATACTGCAGTAGACCAGTAAAAAGCAGTAATCTGATTTGTTGCTGCAGATTAATAGCACTGGTAAACTTTTGCACCTATGTGTCCAAACAGAATGTACAGAGATGTTTCCATGTAGTTTAATGAGGTTCCGAGATGTCTTGTGTAGGAGAGTCTTTTTAGATATAGTAAAGTTAATCGTGTTTCTGAGCATTTAGTGATACGAAATAACTTACCTTCCAAAACCCTACTGGGTATATTAGTGTTCCAAGGGTGTCATCGTCAGTCTCCAGGATTTTGTTCACCGTTAATCCATGTTCCCGTAACTTGCACATTGCAGCAGAGGTCACCTGATCCTTTGTTTGACTAGAGAGCATCAGAGAGAGAAGGACTTGGTACCTCATCACCTACCAGGGTTAGAAAAAGTAAAGAAATCCTTAAGGTGCCAATAACGCTACAAGCTTACCAGCCGAGGTCCCGGCAACCGCCCGGTTGTCACTTTACCAATAATGTTAAAAAGCATAAGGGCAAACGTAAAGGGTTATCTGGCTGGTAAGCATCAAGGGAACTGCGGCAGGTAAGAAACGCTGGGGCAGCAGACTTAGCAGACGATTTTAACCACAGATATACCTGAATAAATTAAAGGAGAACTGAACAATGTAAATACCATTCCATTTTGTGTATATGTATAATTTTATTTATATAGGGCCACTTGGGGATGCAGCACTGTATATTATTAGGAATAATGCAAAAACAGTGACAAAAAAGATAAATGAATACACCATCAGCATTGGGATCATTAATCCCTAAAGATTTCCTCAGTTACAGTTGGCTCCTTGTATAGGGAGTTAGTCATGATCATGAGGGTCTATGGCAGTCCTGAACCAACTCCCTTTACTTTATATGGGGAGAACGTTTGGGACTGTGTGTAGCCTCAACTTTGAAAGACTGGTACAGTGCGTACAAGCTGAACAGTGGGTGTGACCCGCAAGTTCCTGCAATAGCTTTGGACTGGGAATGTGAGAAAAATATTAAAGGGTATCTTCACCCCAAATGTTAAACTTTTCTGTAGTGAAGGGACCTCGCTCCAACCCTAACCACCAGGTTTATAACTTAAAAAGGTGCACAGAAACAGACCTACCCACCTTCGTTCCCTCAGCCTCTGCCTTCATTGCTACTTCCTGTAATGGAATAGCAATAGGGGCCAGACCGGCAGCCGCGTCCATAGTTGGTTGAGAGTCAGTCAAAACAGAAACATATGAATTGCACACGTGATCTTCAAAGGCTCCTAATGACATCAACATTATTAGGGGCAGATGATTAAGGGGAAATCAAATGAACTTTCCCTCAGCACAGGACAAAAGGGAATTGAAACTTCATACAAATTAACTTAAATTTAAACATAAGTTTTGGCGACTTTAACACAAGCAACATTTTTACTTGTGTAGCAGTTACCAGATGTTTTCTCAACGGTCACCATTGATGAAATGCTACATGTAACTAACATCTGGATCTGCTAAGAAAAGGCTAAAAACCATTTGTGTGAATTCTGCAACCAAGGCATGCAGGGGATGTTGTAGTTTCCAAACATCGGTAAGGCTGCAGGTTCAACATCCCTGCTTTAAAAATATTAGAACTCTGCCTTACAAACACACATTTTATACAACAGGCAGGACTGTGTTTCCCCTAGGAAAAAACAGAGCCACACAGAACTATAGCTCCTTCAAAAGCTAACAGGGGATTCTGGGAAGTGTAACCCTACAACAGATATTAGTGCCAAAGATTGCTTCTCCTTGGAAGCCTATACTATATTAGTAACTAGACATTAAGCCTGTTACATTAAGAAGCTCAGAGTACCTCCTCCTCTGTGGAAGAGTCCCCCCTCTGTACCAAAGGAATTTACCTTATCTGCTGTTGGTCTCCACGCCTCCGTGTGTGTGTGTCTTACCTTTCTCCCTCTAGTGGTAAGTCCATAGGAACTGCAGTGACACACAGACACACATAGCAGTACATAGTCAGCAGTTAGGCTTTTATTATATAGGATAACAGTATTATGGCTTGTTGATTTGGTTTAATTATATGTATTGTATATAGAAAGATTACGATGACCATCCATGGCTGGGTTATACATATCTCCAGACATCTCCAACAACATCTTCCTATAATCCTTGGCTGGATCTGCCTTTTTTCTTAAAAGAGTGACAGCAAAATATTCAATATAAAGAGTGTATGGTGAGGTGTAGTACAGACATTTACCTGTGGAGCGGCGCTCTGATCACAGCACTTCTCTGCTCCCATTTGATCCACTGGAGCATCCCTACTGCTTCTCATCTGCCGTATGTTCTCCAGGTGCTGGTCCCAGCTTATTGGTTCCCATTTGGGCTTTTTTTCTGCATCTTCATCTGCAGTCTGTTCATATTCCACATGGACTTTTCTCTTCCCTTTTGATCTATGTTTAGGGAGAGGATTTTCTTCCTCTGCATCACCTGCATTGAAAGGTTTCTTAGTAATGGCAAGAGACCAGTAAAAGTAATGGAAACCAGCGGCCATCTAAAACTTCTGATCAAAAACTTCTCTGTCAATACTGGGAGTTCTAGTTTGGTATAATAGCACATGCAAATGCACAAGATCATCATTAAAACAATTATACCATATAACCAGGCATACATGTGACAGAGAGAGCAATATCACAATAAATGTATTTACTTCACCAGACAGAGTGCGTCCGAGGATCTTGTTAAATGTGTATGGCCATCTTTAACTGACAGCTACTTGTACAGTACCTGACAGATATTTGGCTCCATCCTGTCCCATTTATAAAAGGACAATTATAGTCCTATAAACTTCCCACTCCCCTTTTCAAGTACCCAGGATAACGACCTGAATTGCTAAGTCCAATGGGAAGACATGCAACAAGCCTGTCTTCCCATTGGCCAGATAATGGACAGTCTGAAAGGCGGAGTTACAATAAGGGAACAAAGGAAACTTTGGGTAAGTGGTACTTGACTTAGAAAGTGTTCCCAGGGTTGAGGACTAAGCGATTCAGATCTTCACCCTGGGTACATAAGGTAGTTAGAAGAGGAGAGGGGAAGGTGAGAATAATTGTCATTTAGCATATGCCTGCCGGTGTCAGAGAGTGACTCTGAGAAGGGGAGGATCCAGAGACCAGTCAGTTACTGCACGAGTATAGGGCAATCCCACTGATATTCATATTTGGCAATCCAGAAGTTACAATGGCTTTTCATTCCTACCAAAACTTGTGTCATTTTATGTATGTATTGCAGGTCACTACACCATTTCCACAATTGAACAACTAGACCAAATAGGCAGTTGATAAAAAAACAACAACCTACATGTCCAGTTGCATCCTGATTTAAAGGAAATCTCCAATATAAAACACATAGCCACTTAATTATAGATATACCTATAGCTGGGTAAACACTGTAACAATGTTTGTAGGATTCTGTCTGTCAGCTGTCAAAGATGTGGCTACACACAGGCCCGAACAGTCTCCTTATATAAAGTACAGGGAGATTGTTTGAGACTGCCATACACACTAACGATCGTGCCGACTGCAACCAAGGGTAATTTTACAGAAGCAGTACAGTATCGCAAAAGGACCAATCATAAACGTGTCTACCCAGCTTAAAGGGCATATCCACCCTTAAAAGAAAAAACAATGGTTCTCTTCCCAAAATCAAAAATGCTATTTTAGCATCTTATTACATGCATTTGTTATGAGATATTGAACGATTCTTATTGCATCTATTCTGGCTGGTACACACCATCAATTTTTTTATCCTGACCGACCGTTTGGGTCTTCCGACTGGTTGGCCAGGAGGAAGGACTGTTGGTCGCGGCAATAGTGGCCGAGGCCGACAGTTTATCGCAACCGACTATGCGGTCCATAGAGGACCGCACGATCGGACGTGGTTTTCCACCATGTCCGATTCCGACGAACGGTCGGTTGGACACAGCCGAAAATCCATGAAATCATTTCGGCTTGAACGACCGGTACACTGAACTATTGGTCGATCGGACCAAAATATTGCATGGTGTGTACCTGCCTTAAGATGTCTCTTTCCTCCGTGCAGTCAATCAAGGCTGTGACTGTTGTCATTGCAGTTTCGTCTGCTGCCCCCTCCGCACATGCTCAAGCTAATAAAAAGCTCATTTAAAAGAGGTAGGAGGCAGATACCTTTGTAAGAACAGAATAGAACTTATCATTAAATATCTGGTTACAAATTCATGTAATAAACTGATAAGAACAGCAATTAGGGTTGCAGCCAGATACTAAGTCACCAATTTTTTCTTTTAATGGGTATGTCCATTTTCAAAACTAAATTTTGTATATGGCCTTAATGCTGTCCATAACCTCGGTAGGTCTAAACATTCCAAATCTGCTCCTTACCAGCCCTTGTTACCTTCCTGTTTTCCATGCCTTTTTCATGTACGAAAGCAGCTAAAGGGGCCAGACTGGCAGGGGTGCCTGCGATTGGCTGAAACGGTATGTCCCAGCCAATCACAAACACGGCAGCTAGTCTGGCCCCTTCTGTGCACTTTGAGCATCCACAAAGGGATCACCGTAATTATCAAAGAGATAATTTTTCTTAAAAAGATAATGTGTCCATAAAGAGATATTTTTTCATTAAAGGGATCACGTGTCCTCAAAGATTTTTTTCCTTAAAGGGATCACCCTGTCCTCAAAGAGAATTTTTATCCTTAAAGGAAATCGCTGTCTCCTAAGAGATTTTTTTTTTACTTAAAGGACAACTCCAGCCTCATAAGAACATCTTTTAGAAAGAATGGCCTCTTTAAAGCATGTTAATATATCATAGTTTGTCCTATGAATTCATAACTGTATGCCTGCTATGCTTCTGGATGCCTCATGGAAACGGAGCAATTTAGAAACCTGTACTGAGCCTGTACTGAGCCTGAGCATGCTCAGAAGAGGCAGACAGGGGATTAACATTCAGTCATTGGCTGTGATGTCAACTGTCAAATCCATAACTGACAGTTGCTAACTGGAAGAACCAGGAAGCAGAAACAGGGGAAACAGGACATTGTGCAGGACTTATATATTTCAGATTTCAAACTATTACCGTTTAGGGTTTTGGGGGGTGATTTACCTGTATGTAAGTTTTCATTTCAGGGCTGGACTTACCCTTTAAAGGGTATGTCCACCCTTGAAAAAAATTTATATATCATTCCCCCTGTCCCCCCAGCCCCCAACCCTCTATATTTGGTATTTTAGAAAGTGCATCAAACTTTATGCTGAGGAAATGCGGGACGGCGTAAGTCGCGTCTGTGATTGGTGAGCGGCAGCCAACACGGACCGCAGGCTGCCGGGAGTTCAGCGAGGCCGGAGGAAAGAGGGAAGGTAGTAAAGTTTGGGACACTTTCTAAAATAAAAAATATAAAGCGGTTTGGGAGTGGGCGGACGGGGACAGGTGAATGATATATGGAAAGGGTTGTATGGTAGGTGGGAGGGAATCCTCATCGGGAGGGAGAGGGAGTGGGAGAGGGCTGCCCAGTGCACATTGCCAAAACTTACTACCGGAGGCGAGTACGGAGGCAGAGTCCTATATGACTCTGCTATCTCCGATGTGGCGAGTTTTTGGGACTCTTGGGGGGGACGTTACAGGAGACCCATATGGAGTGAGTGTGAGGGAAGGATTTTATTACACTACTATGATGGGACCATTACTGGGCTGGGGGGTGGATTCAAATTTTGGGGGTGGACACATGCCCTTTTTTTTTTTTTTTTTTTTTTTTTTTTAAAAGGGATTATTGCTGTAATCATGAGATTTTTTTCCTATAAAGGGATTATTGTGTAATCCAATTGAGATGTTTTTTTTTATTAAAGGATAACATGCCCACAAAAAAAAGATGTTTTTTCCCTTAAAGGATTCCTAGTGTCCTTAAAGCAGTCCCTGTCTGTACACATTGGGTCACTTAAAGAGATATCATGTGTTATATATAGAATATGTATTAAATAATGCTCATGGGGGTTAAAAACTGCCCCCGACTTAGGCCCCTTCGTCCATATAATGTATATAAACAGTGTCCAATGTATTACACTTATCCTTGCTGGGCCCTCATTCCTTGCCACCCGATCCACATTATAACCATGATCCCCTTCTTCCACTTCTGTAATCTCCTGAGAGCGGAACTCATCATTAATCTCCTTCTTGCGTAAAGACTACAAGTCCCAAGATGCCCGTAAGGCGGAGATTTCGGGCGCCTACTGAGACAGCGCGTTGGGCGTACCGTAGCGAGGTGGGCGGGCGATCAGGACCTGAAAGACCAAGTGAGAAGTGGATGAGTTGGGGGGACGTTCCTACCTGGCTTAAGGGTCCATCATTGACGGGACAGGAATTTGGCAAGTAAGAAAGTGCAGGGTGGTCCTGGACCCCTTTCTGATGGTGCCTTGCCCTGTAATGTTGTTCAGGCGTTGGTCGTAGTTGTTTACAGTACACCCAGTGCCTAGTATTAGGGGGCAAACTCGGGTCCACAGTGGCACCACCCCTTGTTACGTACCCCCATCTTATCATATCAGCCCCCATCTCAAATAATTTCTTCACTTTATTAAAGTCCCCTGGAGTTCTACACCATATGAGGTGAGGTGTTTTGGGCTATAGATATTAAGGGGTTAATTATAAACTGTAATCTGAGAATGTAGATAACTTCTACCCCTGTTAGTGGATTTATGAGAGGAATGTAAATTTAGCCTTATAACCCTGTGTTTAGTGTTGTCAAATAAGGCTTTCAACCTACCCTGTAAGTGGATTTCTATGGGAGGAACCAGTAAGGATTATAGCCTTATAACCTACCCCTGAGTGGATTTCTATGAAGGAACGTAAGATTATACGCCTTATCATCTTACCAGTTCCAGGAGGAGAAGGGGTAAACCGAAGCCACAAACGGAGGTAGGTGATAATTAATAATCACCCCGAACTGTAAATTAAAGGGATCATTAGAAGTCACTCTTGGAGTTCCGTGCGCCTGTATAAAAGATACTCGGCCGTGCCGGCCTCGTGACGTTGATATGGTCACTGAACCACTCCTCAGTGACTCTAATACCTTATAATTTAAAGTTGTGGGTACATTATCACATATAAAAAACATTCCACTGTAGTGGATTTTCTATGGGAGGTAACTGCTAAGATTAAGCCTTATTACCTACACCTGTAGTGGATTTCTATGGGAGGAACGATCTAGATATATATGCCTTATAAACCTACACCTATTGCAATTCTATGAGAGGCAATACTGTAAGATTATCGCTGTATAACCTACCCCCTTGTAGTGGATTTCTATGGAGGAACTGTAAGATTATAGACCTATATAACTACCCTGTAGTGAATTTCGATGGAGGAAACTGTAAGATTGTAGCCTGATAAACCTACCCCTGAGTGGATTCCTGTGGGGGAAAACTGTAAGTTAGTAGCCTATTAATTTTACAAGTTCCGAATGAGTAGAAGGGACAACCAGAAGCCCACAAAGGGGCTAGTGATCCATCGCATGTCACACAAAAGAAACAATGGCACTATCTACTGCATGACGGTGTGAATAGTTAGTAGGAAGGGCATACCTATTAGAATGATACGCCCTTAGGAAGCCTTGCACAGAAAGCCACGTATCACTAGCTGATATGTAGGTACATGAGCAAAGAGTGTGACAGAATATACACCACAACGAATGGTTTAATAGTGTTGGCTGGGTGAGGGCGTTACAGATTGCAGCAGATATGCCCCGCCTTTCATCGCTGCTAGCCGAACCATACTGTTGACGGTTGAGTGCAGCTGTGAGGACGATCAAAAGGAGGTTTAATCACAATGGAGCAAGATACAGACTTTTGTAATAAGTAATCGTGTTATACGGCCATGGCGTCACAGCATCGGACTGTTTATTGACCGTCATTAAATAAAACGATTCGGTATGTAGTCGAGCCGACAGACTTAGGACCTAGTCGGCTCCACACTTACGTATGGATGTTGTCGCCGTTCCCCTGGATCAAGATCCACGAAACCATTTTTCCTTTATTGTCTTGTTCCCCGCGCCTTGTTTATCGCACACCCCCGTCCCCCCTTCTATTACCACTTAGGTTTTATCAGTTCGCCTCCACCATTTAACTTTCGTCAGGCATGACCCGTGATTCTAAATCACTATAATAACCGTTCAGGGCATTATTTATTATAACCTACCCTTTGTGGCTTCTGGTTTCCTTCTACTCTTGGAACTGTAAAATTAAAGGCTATAATCTTACAGTTCCTCCCACAGAAATCCACTACAGGGGTAGGTTTAAGGTACAATCTTACAGTTCCTCCCATAGAAATTCACACAGGGGTAGGTTATAAGGCTATAACTTACAGTTCCTCCCATAGAATCCACTCAGGGGTAGGTTATACAGCTATAATCTTAACAGTTCCTCTCATAGAAATTCAATACAGGGGTAGGTTATAAGGCTATAATCTTAAAGTTCCTCCCATAGAAACCACTACAGGTGTAGGTAATAAGGCTATAATCTTACAGTTCCTCCCATAGAAATCCACACAGGGGAATGTTATATAGTGGTAATGTACCAAACTTTAAATTATAAGGATATTAGAAGTCACTGAGGAGTTCAGTGACCATATAAAAGTACGAGGCCGCAGGCCGAGTACCTTTTATACAGGGCACGGAACTCCAAGGTGACTTCTAATATCCCTTTAATTTACAGTTCGGGGTGCATTATCTATTATAACCTACCCGTTTGTGGCTTTGGTTTCTTCTCCTCCTGGAACTGTAAGATTATAAGGCTATAATCTTACAGTTCCTTCCATAGAAATCCACTACGAGGTGAGGTAGGTTATAAGGCTATAATCTTACTGTTCCTCCCATAGAAATCCACTACAGGGGTAGGTTATAAGGCTATAATCTTACAATTCCTCTCATAGAAATCACTACAGGGGTAGGTTATAAGGCTATAATCTTACAATTCCTTCATAGAAATCACTACAGGGGTAGGTTATAAGTGATAGCCCCTATAATCTATACCTCACACTCAGATATGGTGATAGAACTCCAGGGGACTTTAATAAAGTGAAGAATTATTTGAGAAGGGGGCATGGATAATATAGATGGGGGTACTGTAACAAGGGGTGGTGCCCATGGTGGGAACCCTGAGTTTGCCCCTAATACTAGCACTGGGTGTAATGTAAACAACTAGACCAACTGCATGACAACATTACAGGGCAAGGCAACAATCAGGAAGGGGTCCAGGACCACCCTAGCAGTTTACCGCCAATGTCCGGTCCCGTCCAATGATGGACCTTACAGCCAGGTAGGACTGTCACCCCCCCCAACTCACCAAGCTCACTTGGTCTTTCAGGGCCTGCTCGCCCCGCCACCATCGCTACGGTACCGCCCAACGCGCTGTCATCAGTAGGCGCCCGAAATCTCCAGCCTTACGGATCTTGGGACTTGTAGTCTTTACGCACAGAAGGAGATTAATGATGAGTTCCGCTCTCAGGAGGAGTAACAAGAAGTGGAAGAAGGGGAGTTTATAATGTGGTCGGGTGCAAGGAAGGAGGGACCAGAAGGATAAGTGTAATACATTGTACACTGTTATATACAGTATATGGAGGAAGGGGCCTAGTGTGGGGCAGTTTAAACACACCATGAGCATTATTTAATACATATATCTAATATAATACATGATATCTCTTTAAGTGACCCATGATGTACAACATGACTGCTTTAGGACACTAGGATCCCTTTAAGGGAAAAAAACATCTTTTTTGTGGGCAGATGTATCCCTTTAATGAAAAAAAAAAAACTCTCATGAGGACACAATAATCCTAAGGAAAAAATCTCATTGAGTACACAATAATCCCTTTAAAGGGCATGTCCACCCCCAAAATTATAATCCCCCCCCCCAGTAATGGTCCCATCATGTAGTGTAAAAATCCTACCTCACATCTCAGCTCCATATGGTTCTCCTGTAGTCCCCCCCAAAGTCCCAAAAACTGCCCACAAGGAGGATAGCAGAGTCCATATAGGACTCTGCCTCCTGTCGCCTCCGGGAGAAGTTGGCATGTGCACTGCAGCCCTTCTCCCCCTCCTCTCTTCCCGATTAGGATTCCCTCCCCCTACCATACACCCTTTCCATATATCATTCCCCCTGTCCCCCAGCTCCAACCGCTATATTTTTTATTTTAGAAAGTGTCCAAACTTTACTTACCTTCCTCTCTTTCCTCCGGCCTCGCTGAACTCCGGCACTGCGCCGTGATTGGCTGCGCTCAGCCAATCACAGACGCGACTACCGGTCCGCATTTTCTCGCAAGCAGTTAAGTGTGATGCACTTTCTAAAATAACAAATATAGCGGTTGGGGCTGGGGGGACAGGGGGAATGATATATAAATTTTTTTCAAGGGTGGACATACCTTTAAAGGGTAAGTCCAGCCCTGAAATGAAAACTACATACAGGTAAATCACCCCCAAAACCCTAAACGGTAATAGTTTGAAATCTGAAATATATAAGTCCTGCACAATGCTGTTTCCCTGTTTCTGCTTCCTGGTTCTTCAGTTAGCAACGTCAGTTATGGATTGACAGTTGACATCACAGCCATGACTGAATGTTAACCCCTGTCTGCCTCTTCTGAGCTGCTCAGGCTCAGTACAGGCTCAGTACAGGTTTCTAAATGCTCGTTTCCATGAGGCATCCAGAAGCATAGCAGGCATACAGTTATGAATTCATAGGACAAACAGATATATTAACATGCTTTAAAGAGGCCATTCTTTCTAAAAGATGGTCTTATGGGCTGGAGTTGTCCTTTAAGTAAAAAAAAAATCTCTTAGGAGAGCGATTTCCTTTAAGGATAAAAATTCTCTTTGAGGACAGGGTGATCCCTTTAAGGAAAAAAATCTTTGAGGACACGTGATCCCTTTAATGAAAAAATATCTCTTTATGGACACATTATCTTTAAGAAAAATTATTCTTTGATAATTACGGTGATCCCTTGTGGGATGCTCAAAGTGCACAGAAGGGGCCAGACTAGCTGCCGTGTTTGTGATTGGCTGGGACATACCGTTTCAGCCAATCGCAGGCACCCCTGCCAGTCTGGCCCCTTTAGCTGCTTTCGTACATGAAAAAGGCATGGAAAACAGGAAGGTAACAAGGGCGGTAAGGAGCAGATTTGGAATGTTTAGACCTACCGAGGTTATGGACAGCATTAAGGCCATATACAAAATTTAGTTTTGGAAATGGACATACCCATTAAAAGAAAAATTGGTGACTTAGTATCTGGCTGCAACCCTAATTGCTGTTCTATCAGTTTATTACATGAATTTGTAACCAGATATTAATGATATAGTTCTATTCTGTTCTTACAAAGGTATCTGCCTCCTACCTCTTTTAAATGAGCTTTTTATTAGCTTGGCATGTGCGGAGGGGGCAGCAGACGAAACTGCAATGACAACAGTCACAGCCTTGATTGACTGCACGGAGGAAAGAGACATCTTAAGGCAGGTACACACCATGCAATATTTTGGTCCGATCGACCAATAGTTCAGTGTACCGGTCGTTCAAGCCGAAATGATTTCATGGATTTTCGGCTGTGTCCAACCGACCGTTCGTCGGAATCGGAATGGTGGAAAACCACGTCCGATCGTGCGGTCCTCTATGGACCGCATAGTCGGTTGCGATAAACTGTCGGCCTCGGCCACTATTGCCGCGACCAACAGTCCTTCCTCCTGGCAACAGTCGGAAGACCCAAACGGTCGGTCAGGATAAAAAATTGATGGTGTGTACCAGCCAGAATAGATGCAATAAGAATCGTTCAATATCTCATAACAAATGCATGTAATAAGATGCTAAAATAGCATTTTTGATTTTGGGAAGAGAACCATTGTTTTTCTTTTAAGGGTGGATATGCCCTTTAAGCTGGGGTAGACACGTTTATGATTGGTCCTTTTGCGATATGTAGCTTCTGTAAAATTACCCTTGGTTGCAGCGGCAACGATCGTTAGTGTGTATGGCAGTCTCAAACAATCTCCTGTACTTTATATAAGGAGACTGTTCGGGCTGTGTGTAGCCACATCTTTGACAGCTGACAGACAGAATCCTACAAACATTGTTACAGTGTTTACCCAGCTATAGGTATATCTATAATTAAGTGGGTATGTGTTTTATATTGGAGATTTCCTTTAAATCAGGATGCAACTGGACATGTAGGTTGTTGTTTTTTTATCAACTGCCTATTGGTCTAGTGTTTCAATTGTGGAAATGGTGTAGTGACCTGCAATACATACATAAAATGACACAAGTTTTGGTAGGAATGAAAAGCCATTGTAACTTCTGGATTGCCAAATATGAATATCAGTGGGATTGCCCTATATCGTGCAGTAACTGACTGGTCTCTGGATCCTCCCCCTTCTCAGAGTCACTCTCTGACACCGGCAGGCATATGCTAAATGACAATTATTCTCACCTTCCCCCTCTCCTCTTCTAACTACCTATGTACCCAGGGTGAAGATCTGAATCGCTTAGTCCTCAACCCTGGGAACACTTTCTAAGTCAAGTACCACTTACCCAAAGTTTCCTTTGTTCCCTTATTGTAACTCCGCCTTTCAACTGTCCATTATCTGGCCAATGGGAAGACAGGCTTGTTGCATGTCTTCCCATTGGGACTTAGCAATCAGGTGTTTATCCTGGGTACTTGAAAAGGGAGTGGGGAAGTTTATAGGACTATAATTTGTCCTTTTATAAATGGGACAGGATGGAGCCAAATATCTGTCAGGTACTGTACAAGTACTGTCAGTTAAAGATGGCCATACACATTTAACAAATCTCGGACGCACTCTGTTGGTGTAAGTAAATACATTTATTGTGATATTGCTCTCTCTGTCACATGTATGCTGGTTTATGGATAATTGTTTTTACTGATGATCTGGCATTGATGCATGTGCTATTATACCAAACTAGAACTCCCAGTATTGACAGAGAAGTTTTTGATCAGAAAGTTTTAGATGGCCGCTGGTTTCCATTACTTTTACTGGTCTCTTGCCATTACTAAGAAACCTTTCAATGCAGGTGATGCAGAGGAAGAAAATCCTCTCCCTAAACATAGATCAAAAGGGAAGAGAAAAGTCCATGTGGAATATGAACAGACTGCAGATGAAGATGCAGAAAAAAAAAAAGCCCAAATGGGAACCAATAAGCTGGGACCAGCACCTGGAGAACATACGGCAGATGAGAAGCAGTAGGGATGCTCCAGTGGATCAAATGGGAGCAGAGAAGTGCTGTGATCAGAGCGCCGCTCCACAGGTAAATGTCTGTACTACTGGACCAAATCCTGCATCTTCCCAATAGATGACAACATACATATACCGGCACCATATAATACATTAGTACCAACAGTCACAAAATTCAAATACTTAGGAATCAATATCACTAAAACACCGCAAGAATTTATGACCCAAAACATTCTCCCCCTGGTAGACCTGATTAAAACAAATTAACAGGTCTGGAAACAATTCTCGCTCAATATAGGGGGAAAATCATGCTGATCAAAATAGTACTCCTTCCAAAGATTCTATATACCCTTCAACACAGTATGGTATACATCCAAACACAATTTTCAAGCAGATAGACAGTCTAATACTATCATTCCTATGGTCAACAGGAAGGACGAAAGTCAAGCTGAAAATTCTACAACTCCCCAAATCCCAAGCTGGCCTCTCACTGCCCAACTTCCAACTATACTACTTGGCAGGACAAATAAAATACTTCATGGAATGGATAATACCCCCTCCCCCAGAACAACACGACACACCACCCCCCTCAATATATGAACCGAGAAAATGCTACAATCCTACTTAATATCATTACCCATATCCTTCCTGGAATCACCAAAAACATCTCCCAGGTGGAGGCACCTCATTACATGTACAACAACATAAGGTCTGGCACGAATAAACAAACTAATCCGCCTGCCACATCCATTTGGGGAAGCGCCTCTGTGGCATAACAAAAAATACCCTGAACTGGCATCCTTTTCCCTAGTACTATCTGGGAAGGAAGGGGTATCCAATATTTCTCCCAAATTATACAAGGCAACACCCTCAAATCGTTTGCCGACCTACAGCAAAACTTACAACTACCCAACGCCTTCTACTTCAGATATCTTCAACTCCGTCACTGTATAGGTACTGAATTTAATGGCCTACAAATCCCAATGTGTGAACACCCGATCACTCACATTATGAAAAATGATGGGGAAAGACGCTTGGTATCTATAGTGTATAGAATTTAATAGATCAGACGGTATCCACAGAATCACCGGTATTATTCCAAATGGACAAAATTTATACCACACTAACTACAGAAACACTGGGATGAAATGGCAGAATCACAATCGGGCATCTCAATCAGCCAATAATAATAATCAATTCTATATACTGCATCAGTCATATTTATCCCCAAAACGAATGGCACGCATGTCCCCCAGACATAGCGACGAATGCCCGAGATGCTTCGCTTCGCAGCAGATTTTTGGCATCTTATTTGGCAATGCCCATTAATTCAATCCTACTGGAGACGGGTCCTGGGGATACTGTCGGAATCAATACACATAAATGTTCCCCTAGAACCCCAAGTCTGCCTACTCGGGATACTAGATGAAGAACATGGCCAAAATACCAGGCAATATACTTACGAGAAACACTATTCTACGCCTAGGAAAATAATTGTGTTAATTGGATGAGCCCACAACTACCCAAATTAAAATGTGGAAAGATTTAGTAACTAGAAATATAGCCTACATACGGGTAATATAAAAAACCGAGGAACCCTCACAAAATTTGATAGAGTGTGGAACTGGTGGTTAAGCTGTGTGTAATGTCCTAGATCAGCTGAAATAAGAAACAGAATACGCAGAACTATTTGAAACAATGTACAATAATGTAAAAGGATTTGATGCTATGTTACACTGAATGATAATGGAGGAAATGTCATGACTGATGTTATATTACTCATATGCAACCCTGGACCGCCCCTTCCCCCCCCCCATCCCCCTCCCCCCCCTCCTTCCCCTCCCATAACCCCCCTATGATACTAGTAAGTTAATATTTTATAATCAACAATAACAGTTGATCTGTATTAATAATTTTATTAATATTGTATAAATTGTTGTATTCCTTTGTTAAACAAATAAATAAATTTATATTTAAAAAAAATGTCTGTACTACACCTCACCATACACTCTTTATTATTGAATATTTTGCTGTCACTCTTTAAGAAAAAAGGCAGATCCAGCCAAGGATTATAGGAAGATGTTGTTGGAGATGTCTGGAGATAGTATAACCCAGCCATGGATGGTCATCGTAATCTTTCTATATACAATACATATAATTAAACCAAATCAACAAGCCATAATACTGTTATCCTATATAATAAAAGCCTAACTGCTGACTATTACTGCTATGTGTGTCTGTGTGTCACTGCAGTTCCTATGGACTTACCACTAGAGGGAGAAAGGTAAGACACCCACACACGGAGGCGTGGAGACCAACAGCAGATAAGGTAAATTCCTTTGGTACAGAGGGGGGACTCTGCCACAGAGGAGGAGGTACTCTGAGCTTCTTAATGTAACAGGCTTAATGTCTAGTTACTAATATAGTATAGGCTTCCAAGGAGAAGCAATCTTTGGCACTAAATCTGTTGTAGGGTTACACTTCCCAGAATCCCCTGTTAGCTTTTGAAGGAGCTATAGTTCTGTGTGGCTCTGTTTTTTCCTAGGGGAAACCAGTCCTGCCTGTTGTATAAAATGTGTGTTTGTAAGGCAGAGTTCTAATATTTTTAAAGCAGGGATGTTGAACTGCAGCCTTACCGATGTTTGGAAACTACAACATCCCTGCATGCCTTGGTTGCAGAATTCACACAAATGGTTTTTAGCCTTTTCTTAGCAGATCCAGATGTTAGTTACATGTAGCATTTCATTCAATGGTGACCGTGAGAACCTGTCCCCCCAGCCCCAACCGCTATATTTGTTATTTTAGAAAGTGCATCAAACTTTACTGCTTGCGAGAAAATGCGGGACCGGTAGTCGCGTCTGTGATTGGCTGAGCGGCAGCCAATCACGGACGCAGCTGCCGGGAGTTCAGCGAGGCCGGAGGAAAGAGGGAAGGTAAGTAAAGTTTGGGACACTTTCTAAAATAAAAAATATAGCGGTTGGAGCTGGGGGGACAGGGGGAATGATATATGGAAAGGGTTGTATGGTAGGGGGAGGGAATCCTAATCGGGAGGGAGAGGGAGGGGGAGAAGGGCTGCAGTCCTGTCCCCCCAGCCCCAACCGCTATATTTGTTATTTTAGAAAGTGCCCCAACTTTACTTCTCTCTTTCCTCCGCCGCACTTCCAGGCCCTCTGCTTGCGAGAAAATGCGGGACCGGTAGTCGCGTCTGTGATTGGCTGAGCGGCAGCCAATCACGGACGTGGCTGCCGGGAGTTCAGCGAGGCGGAGGAAAGAGGGAAGGTAAGTAAAGTTTGGGACACTTTCTAAAATAAAAAATATAGCGGTTGGAGCTGGGGGGACAGGGGGAATGATATATGGAAAGGGTTGTATGGTAGGGGGAGGGAATCCTAATCGGGAGGGAGAGGGAGGGGGAGAAGGGCTGCAGTACGCATGCCAAACTTCTCCCGGTGGCCAGATAGGAGGCAGAGTCCTATATGGACTCTGCTATCCTCCTGGTGGGCAGTTTTTGGGACTTTGGGGGGGACTACAGGAGAACCATATGGAGCTGAGATGTGAGGTAAGGATTTTATTACACTACATGATGGGACCATTACTGGGGGGGGGATTATAATTTTGGGGGTGGACATGCCCTTTAAAGGGATTATTGTGTACTCAATGAGATTTTTTTCCTTAAAGGGATTATTGTGTCCTCAATGAGATGTTTTTTTTTCATTAAAGGGATAACATGCCCACAAAAAAGATGTTTTTTCCCTTAAAGGGATCCTAGTGTCCTTAAAGCAGTCATGTTGTACTTCATGGGGTCACTTAAAGAGATATCATGTATTATATATAGATATATGTATTAAATAATGCTCATGGTGTGTTTAAAACTGCCCCACACTAGGCCCCTTCCTCCATATACTGTATATAACAGTGTACAATGTATTACACTTATCCTTGCTGGTCCCTCCTTCCTTGCACCCGACCACATTATAAACTCCCCTTCTTCCACTTCTTGTTACTCTCCTGAGAGCGGAACTCATCATTAATCTCCTTCTGTGCGTAAAGACTACAAGTCCCAAGATGCCGTAAGGCTGGAGATTTCGGGCGCCTACTGATGACAGCGCGTTGGGCGGTACCGTAGCGAGGTGGGCGGGGCGAGCAGGCCCTGAAAGACCAAGTGAGAAGCTTGGTGAGTTGGGGGTGACAGTCCTACCTGGCTGTAAGGGGTCCATCATTGGACGGGACCGGACATTGGCAGGTAAGAACTGCTAGGGTGGTCCTGGACCCCTTTCTGATTGTTGCCTTGCCCTGTAATGTTGTTCATGCAGTTGGTCTAGTTGTTTACATTACACCCAGTGCTAGTATTAGGGGCAAACTCAGGGTTCCCACCATGGGCACCACCCCTTGTTACAGTACCCCATCTTTATATTATCCATGCCCCCTTCTCAAATAATTCTTCACTTTATTAAAGTCCCCTGGAGTTCTATCACCATATCTGAGTGTGAGGTATAGATATAAGGGGCTATCACTTTATAACCTACCCCTGTAGTGGATTTCTATGAGAGGAATGTAAGATTATAGCCTTATAACCTACCCCTGTAGTGGATTTCTATGGGAGGAACAGTAAGATTATAGCCTTATAACCTACCCCTGTAGTGGATTTCTATGGAAGGAACTGTAAGATTATAGCCTTATAATCTTACAGTTCCAGGAGGAGAAGGAAACCAGAAGCCACAAACGGGTAGGTTATAATAGATAATGCACCCCGAACTGTAAATTAAAGGGATATTAGAAGTCACCTTGGAGTTCCGTGCCCTGTATAAAAGGTACTCGGCCTGCGGCCTCGTACTTTTATATGGTCACTGAACTCCTCAGTGACTTCTAATATCCTTATAATTTAAAGTTGTGGGTACATTATCCACTATATAACATTCCCCTGTAGTGGATTTCTATGGGAGGAACTGTAAGATTATAGCCTTATTACCTACACCTGTAGTGGATTTCTATGGGAGGAACTTTAAGATTATAGCCTTATAACCTACCCCTGTATTGAATTTCTATGAGAGGAACTGTAAGATTATAGCTGTATAACCTACCCCTGTAGTGGATTTCTATGGGAGGAACTGTAAGATTATAGCCTTATAACCTACCCCTGTAGTGAATTTCTATGGGAGGAACTGTAAGATTGTAGCCTTATAACCTACCCCTGTAGTGGATTTCTGTGGGAGGAACTGTAAGATTATAGCCTTATAATTTTACAGTTCCAAGAGTAGAAGGAAACCAGAAGCCACAAAGGGGTAGGTTATAATAAATAATGCACCCTGAACGGTTAATTATAGGGATATTAGAAATCACCTTGGAGTTCCGTGCCCTGTATACTAAAGTAAAGGGAGGCGATAACAACCAATGGAAATTTTCTGTCTTTCCCCGACCAACTGTAGTGGCGACTACAGTCGTTCGTCGGCACTCCAGTCGTTTTTTACCCATTATCATTCGTATGTATGGCCACCTTAACACTTACTTTACAAGTCTGTATCTTGGCTTCCATTGTATTAAACCCCTTTTGATAGTCTCAAGGTGCCATAACCGCAAATAACTATGGCAGCTGAAAAGGGGGGTTCTGGGCATCTGTAACCCCCACCCCCAACAAAAAAAACTCTTTTGGGGTATTATTACACATTTGCAAGTCCACATATCACTAGGTATTTGCAGGTTTGCTTCATCTTGGATCATTCCTACAACTCCCAGCATGCATAGATAGTGCCTGTGTCTTTTGGTGCATGCTTGGATTTGCCAAACTAATATACCTAAGGGCTATAGAGTTAATATTTTTATTATGATTTGCAGGGTATGGGAATGTCAAGGTACATTTATTTATAAAATAATTTGTAGGTTTTCTGTAGTTACTCATGTCCCCACCCCCAATGTACATACTTATAGGTTGCAGGTATCCCACCCATCCCGGATTGTTCGGGAGTCTCTCTCATTCTGGGATGGTCTCCCGCGAGACCGCCCCAGACTCCCGGACTTGAGAGGAGACTTCAGTCTCCTCCCCAGTCATGCCGACCTTCCAAGAGCATGCCCCGGAACTCCCCTAACCCCGCCTCCCACCACCCTAAAACATTGGCCGCGCCCCTGCGACGTGACATCATGCCCCCCGCACCACGCCCCCTTTCCCCACCGTGCCCAGATGTCACCACAATCCTTATATGTGATGTGCTTCTCTACGCCACTGAGTAGAATTTTCTGGTATACGTTTTGATTTATTTCTGCTATGTTGACAGGAAGGACATCAATGGCACAAAATGTCAGGAATAGCACAGGATCTTGCAACATAAGCCCTGATACATATGGCACGTGTCGTGTTTTCTCCTGAAAATGATGAGATTTTACTTGGGTTAATAGGTTTTTCTGTGTTTGGTTAGGAATATCCATTACAATATCATAACAACTTAAAGGGCATGTCCACCCTCTTTTCCTACTTTTGACAAACTGCAGGGCATGTCACCCCACCCCCAACCGCTATATTCCCTGCTTTACTTACAGATCCTCGTTCTTTCGCCGTTATGGTCTGGCTCCCCTGCCCGCCAGAACTACAAGCAGGGGGCCGGACCAGCAGCCGCGGCTGCTATCAGTGAGAACGGCGCTGGAACGAGGTGCTGTAAGTAAAGAAGGGCGTTTTTGGGAGTAAGAATATAGCGGTTGGGGGTGGGGGGACATGCCCTGTAGTATGTTGAAAGCATTTTACAATGCAGGAGAAGAAGCCAGAGAGGGATCATGAGGGAGGGAAGGAGGGAAAGGGCTCCACTGCGCATGCTAAAAGCAAGTCAGAGGACACAGGAGAGGCAGAGACCTTTTGGACAGGAAGACAGCTCCTACCCTACAGTTTCCTGGACTTTGAAGATGCATTACAGAAGAACCACAAGGAGCAGGAATGTAAGGTAAGGATTTTTTTTAATTGTACAGTGAGGCCAGTAGTGGGTTAAAGTTTAGTTTGGGGGGTGGACATGCCCTTTAAAATGCAGCTGTGTTCACATAGGTGTACTTGAATAAATTGCTGATTTCCAGAGTACGTTTCTAGTTTGTAATTTCTTAACCACAGTGTGCAGTAGCAATAGCGACTGATTGCGAAAAAAATTTAATAAGAAATGCCTTTACCTATGGTCAGTATGATCTAAGTTTCAGTATTTCAACCTACGGTAATATGTGAACTAAATTACCCAGCTCCCACCAGGAGGCTGGGAAATGCTTTGATTTCTGCACTGTGTGCATAACTATACTATGCCCTCTCTATGTACATAACATATCATGTCCCCATCTGACCTAGTTGATGTAACACAAAAAATCCAACCACAATCCTGTAAATATTGTGCTTTGTCCATGTCTTACCCTATTTACCCTGTCTACTTTTTCTCATATAAGCTTCTCTTCATTTTTCTTCCTTCCTATATTCCTTAGGAGTACAGCTATTATTCTCCTATAAAATAAAACAAACCTTTTATTTATTACACTATGGAGTTATAAATAAAACCTATATTCGGAATGTATTCGAGAATCCAAGAACTGCTTTGGATTCCTGTAAAATGTATCCTTATTATCAGTGCATAATGATGTCCCCTGTCATAAGTCTCTGACCATGTTTTATATGAAATAATGTAACTCCTGTTGAAAATAGGTAAATGATATATACCTTGAAAACAATACATTTTTGCTGTCCTATTTTCTATGTTCATGGCTGGTGATATCAGCTCCTTTTATGTCTATGAGTCTTGTGACATACAGGTTTGGTTAGCCAAAGGGTCTTATGGAAACAGGATATTGGGAAGATCACGGTTACATCAATTTTACTTACACAATGTATTTTTAATATGTCTGCAACTGTATTATTAGAATTCACTTTTACTTTAAAGGATATGTACACTGGGAAATTTGTTTTTTGTAAATTGCACATTATTGGAAACTATAATTCTTCCCAAATATTACTTTTTTTGTTGATCTGCCCCCTATTTCTTTAGATATCCAGTCTGAAACACCTTACATTTCAGCTGTCAATCACATGCCTTAGTATCTTAATCTTTTCTGTTATGCATAGTTTTGCTGTAGCTGGAGTTGGTAAGGAACTGCATGGTGAGAAATTCCCTCTCCCAATGCTTCCTCATAGGGATTACTGAGCATGCTTGCCATTACAGAGATTACATTAGAGAGTCAGAAAGTCTGGCAGGGGGCTGGGGGACTGAGCTTGGGCAAAACAAGTACTGGATTTAAGTCATGCAGCAACGCAAACACAGAGTGAGTGCTCCTTACATGTATTCATTTATAGATTGAAATTAGGCAATCATTTTTTCAGTGTACAATTCCTTTATGAATTAGCTGCCAGTTTTAACTGCTGACCCCGTAACAACGTTGCATCCAAGACACATGAAAAACTGCACCTTGGTGTTTGATACGTCAGCCTACACTTGTAATTCAGCTGCCAGTGGGCATCACTGCCTGCCAGAATGAATTCTACTTTCAATACCTCCCTGCTCACCAGGATTCCTTGCATTACATAGGGCAAGATGGCATGACTTCTATATCAGAACTGTCTCAGCCTTAACTGGTCTGGATTAAACATTTTGCCAGTATTGCTTGTCAAATGAAACTAGTGTAAATGCTAACTCAGAGATATGACTTCGGATCACTAGGATAAAACAATGTTCTGCTTCCATTAGGAGTCAGATTGATTTTGTTTTGTTATTTGTGTAGGTTGATTCCTTGCCACAGTAATGGCCAAGCAGGTGGGTAAAGATGCCGGCCTGAAGGAAAGGGTGAAAATGCTATTTGGTATTGGAAACACAAGAGGAAAAGGCAAGCCATCAGAGTGGAAACACCCAGAATACGTAATCACTGTGGAATTAATGAAGGTAATTCATTTTCTACCAATATTAAGTACATTGTATGGTAAACCTTAGTGTATATTGTGTTAAGATTTTGTGTATCGCCCTGAGTAAGGTGTCTTGGCAACTCTGCCCTTGGGATTTTAGTACATTTCATTGTCTAGGAAGTAGCAGGATTGGTTATGTTGGTGAGTTCACCATACTGTTAGCAATGATTATTAGTGCACTGTAACAGTGCAGGTTTGGAAGGGTATCTTGTGGTTATAATCCTACACAAACAAAATCTTAGTTGGCTGAACAGAGATGGATGTAGAAGATACTGAGGTTTAGATTTCATAACCGCTGAATAAACTAGGGTTTGACACTACTAAATGAAAGGAGAACTACAGTCAAATGTTAGTACAACTATAAACCTTAATTCAAGAAAGCCAAGGGTGTGTAAGATGCCACACCAGTAAATAGCATGTATATGTAACTCCCCAAGGGACTGGATTAAAAAGATGTAACAGTCGGTGTTATATTGTTAAGTTACAGACCGTTAAACTGTGGTGTGTGTGTGCTTACTTTCTGGCCATGCCTCTTGACTTTAGTCACATACTTTGCTTTTACTGGTGTGTAACAGGGTAAGCTAGATACCGGCTGTAACAATCTGATGAAGGAGCTCCAGATTGAGCTTGTGTGTAAAATAGAACAGTCACTAAACAAACTGGGTGAAATTGGAATGCTGGGAAACAAGTCACATGCGGCATCAAAATAAAAGCTGAGGTTGCTGCTTTTCTGTCGTGATGCTCCCTTATTAGCTTATCCGTGTTGTATGGAGCCTTTAGGCTGGGTACACACCATCCAATAATCCGTCCCACAAAAAACATCCATTATTTCGTCCCAACCGACCCAAACACTGAAATGTTGGTCAAGTGCCGAACGGTCGGTTAGGAGGAATGATTGGAAGGTGTGTACCCATGTTAAGTTGTCGTTTAGGACTTGACTCTGGCTATTACAGGAATGGTAGATAGTGACTGGACTAGGCTACCTTAATTGTTTCTTCTAAGGGACAGACATTTGAATTTGAACTTCCTGTGCATAATGTTTATTTTTTTACACACAGGACCTGAGCCCTGAGTCTACCCTTGGTGTTCGCATTCGTGCAATAAATCAAATCTGCGAACTTGCAAAAACCAAAAAATTTGAAGAGGTATGTTAAGAGACGAATGGTAATACGCCATGTAAGGGGAATGTGGGGGAGAAGGGGATGGGCCATATTGCAGATTATCGAAAGCCACTTCCTACTGTATTATGTTTTATTTGCACCTAATACAGTTACCATTTTTAAATTACAAGGGAAAATGTGTCCCTTTACAATACAAACAATGCAGACAAGAGAAAAAGTATATAAAATACATATATAAAATTGTGTAATATCACACTAAAAACAGGCCCTGGAGACCTTACATGGGTCAGCTCACACAGAAGGATGTATCATAATAAAAGGTCTTATTGCCTGTTCTGGTTGCATTCCTGAAGGTCTGGTTGCTGCTCAACGGACAGGATGTGTTTCTGGGAATCCAAAAAAAGCTGAGTAGTGCATGTGACAGTCAGATGGTTCATTCTGAGTGCGTACAAGTCAATGCGCTGACATGCTGTATCAGCACAGGTTGTGAAACCTTCAGGGTATTGAGCAGTATGTTAAACATTAGACTATGAATGAGAGAGACACTAATAACACCTAATACATAAAAAAACACAGTGTGGGGGATGTTTCTCATTAAAACAGACTTAAACATAAAGGACCCAAAATCCAATATGGAGTTTTTTTAACATGATGTCACTAATAAATTAAGTAAAACAGGGTGAGAATAAGGCTTCACAACTCCCCTTCAAGTAAATGCAAATAAGTAACAGAGACTTCTGGGTAATTTCCATGTTTCCATGACAATATAGGTATATCTTTCCTAAAAGCTGCCAAGGAAACATGAAAATTACCCAGAAGTCTCTGTTCCTTGTTTGCATATCCTTAACGTTATGGCTCAGTGGTTCACCTGAAGTCCTGGGAATTTGTATATTTGTTAGGCCTGGACACAGTTACATTCTGATAGGGTTTGTGTGTATGATTTCATTGTAAGCTCACCAGTGCAGGGCTTGATGTGAAGTGGTTAAATAAGTGCTGCAGAAGACGTAGTGCTATATAAGAAATAAAAAACATACATATAATTGTCAGTCCTTAATAGTGCTCATAAATATACTGATAAGTTTTGGGAACTGTATGTAAAATCATTGATGAAAGCTAATCATATGTGAGAAGGAGTTGCAAATAAAGGTGTTTTGGACCTTGCAGCATGCCGTAGAAGCTATTTGTGGGTCGGTTGGAGATCTGCTACAGCCAGATCAGCCTGCAGAAGGGAGACTTCATGTTCTGAATTTACTCAAGTCTATTATTCTGGGACAGGTAATCCTAAAGTTAATATTTCGCATTTTATTTCCTATTTTATTACCGGTATGTTTTAACACACAAAGCCTTTTTAAAGAAGCAAAGATATTGGGAATTGTTCAACAGGCTGCAGAGGCTGCAACAATACACAGCTTTTTTTTAAATAATGTCTCAGGCCTCAAAGGAAAAAATGAAAACAAATATATAGGTTAATCCTCCCCAAATCCCCAAACTGCAGTAGATCGTGCCTCAGTGACAGATCCGCCCGGCAGATCATCAACGAGGCTCGAACGAACTGCCATTTCGCCCAACGAAGCTGCCATGCACAGCACGATCAACTGCTGAAACCGACGTTCATACATATTGTCTGTGGCAGGTCGGCCCCTGTGATCACACGTGTGTATGAACCTTAAGACTAACCTGTTATGATGCCAAATGCCAAATGTTCTCCCCCTTCCCTCTGCTTCTCAAAGTTTCCCTCCCTTGCACATGCGTAGAGGAGGTAGCTTGGGGAAAACCATTCAGTCATTGGCTGTGATATTATCTACCACATCCATAACTGACATCTGCTAACAAGAAAAACCAGGAAGCAGGTATAAGGGTAACACAATATCAGGCAGCATCTCTGATATTTCTAACTATTTGAGGGGTGGTCTTGCCCTAATGCCCGGTAATATATTCTGTCATTATTTCGCCTAGGGGGAAAGACTTGGTTTTCTGCGTTCCCATTTCTTCAGAGTAATAACAGATTATCCCACAAAAGATGACCTGGCTGAGCGACTGGAAGTATTTAAAGCCTTGACAGACAATGGAAGAGACATCACTTACCTTGAGGAAGAGCTAGGTAGGTTGTTTGTATGCGAAAGGATGAGAACAAAAAAAATGAACCATGACTCTGAGACATGAGGTATGAAACATGGTTTTGATGCATGAGGTATTGAAACATGGGGATCGGAGACACGAGGTATGAAACATGGTTTTGATGCATGAGGTATGAAACATGGTTTTGATGCATGAGGTATGAAACAAGACTCGGAGACACGAGGTATGAAACATGACTCGGAGACACGAGGTATGAAACATGACTCGGAGACACGAGGTATGAAACATGACTCGGAGACACGAGGTATGAACATGCTCGGAGACACGAGGTATGAAACATGACTCGGAGACACGAGGTAGAAATGACTACGACGAGACACGAGGTATGAAACATGACTCGGAGACACGAGGTATGAAACATGACTCGGAGACACGAGGTATGAAACATGACTCGGAGACACGAGGTATGAAACATGACTCGGAGACACGAGCTGTGAGAGATGAGCTATGGAACACGAGCTATGGAACACGAGCTATGGAACACGAGCTATGGAACACGAGCTATGGAACATGACTCGGATACACTAGGAAGTCATAAAATGGACATCAGAAGTTATAAGCCAAAGCAGCTGAAAAAGAGAACAAGACATTAACAAGACTAAAGTGCTGCACTGTGCAGCTGCTGAGAAATCTCCAGATCCACTTCTATTGAATCTAATTGTTACATGGAACAATGAACAAGAGTAGTTATAGAGTTGGTGAACTGACCTGTCCCCTTATTGCAAATAAATGAGATACTTTATAATAAACTACTTGTTTGCTTGAATCACAGGAAGAACTACAATGCATATAAAACACTTAAAATAAGTACCAGGTTCAGGTAGGTTGGATTGATATTTCCTACCTACCAATATAATTTCTGTGAGGAGTGCCAGCCACTGCTTCTGCCAGGCTTCTTCAGTGCTTCAACACTATCTTTAATACAGAAAAGCCTAGGACATCTGGCAGATGAAAACTCTACATGCTGGGGCTTTTCAACATAATTATATTGGGAGGTAGGAATAATCCTACCTCCCTGTCCCAGGTAATTTTAATTTTTAAAAAGTAAATTTTTACATTGTAGTTGTCCTTTAAAACAGAAACCTTTTGGATTGTAACTTGACCTTGTTGATCTATGGGGCAATGTTTAGGGGTGATGAAATCTCTCTGTAAGGCTATTCAAACGCTGGTCAATAATCCATCATTGGTCGAATGGGATGAATTATCATCCGCTATTTCCAACCTGACTCATTTTTATGCCCAATTGGTCAGTCCAAGTGATCGGACATGATGGATATTACATTACTTCTTATAGGTCACAAAATTACTCGGTTGCTACCTCCTTAAATCTACAGAATACTTATTGATAACAAATCTGTCATCCGGAATATCGGACTGTTTATGGCTTGCTTGAAGAAAGTATCCAATCTTTATTGTTTGTTTAGTTAAAAAAAATGGATATATATACAGGTGATTTAATTTATTTTCATATTCAGGATTCAATGCTGGTGATATTAGAGTATTTGATTTAAACTACAACAGTATCTACCAGTTTGGAAATAAGCAATCAGTTTATTTATATATTCAGGTTTGTTCTCATTTAATTCAATCATGAATTTCCATATCTACCTCTTTAATGTTCACCTGGCTTCTTTCATGAACAACAAACACATTGTAATAAATTCATTTTTTGTTTGGCTTTTTTAAAGCTGCCTTTGTACTCCAGTGGATGGATATTGGTTTAACGCCTGATTTTTTGCTCGTGTTGGTGAACCTGGTTAAGTTCCATAGCTGTTACTTGGAACAGTACATTGCTTCAATGGTGCAGTGAGTGCCGATACTACAGATTATTTATTTCATTGCTTTCAGTGCTTTCATTGTAAAAGTCTGACTTTTGTTTATCATCCAAACAGAAAGATCTGCCTTCTCTGTAACCGTACCACATCCTCTTATGATATTGAGGTTTGTATTAAACCAAATGTGGCAAAATCTGGTTTAAGCTTAAAAGTATTATTAAAGGAGAACTCCACCCTAAAACAAAATTTACCCTGACTTAAATGCTAGAAACTGACCATTAAAACACTGCTCTACACATTTAAAAGAGGGCTTACATGTAGGGATATACAGTGGTTTGCAAAAGTATTTGGCCCTCTTGAAGTTTTCCACATTTTGTCACATTACTGTCACAAACATGAATCTATTTTATTGGAATTCCACGTGAAAGACCAATACAAAGTGGTGTACACGTGAGAAGTGGAATGAAAATCATAGAGGATTCCAAACATTTTTAACAAATCAATAACTGCAAAGTGGGGTGTGCGTAATTATTCAGCCCCCTTTGGTCTGAGTGCAGTCTGTTGCCCATAGACATTACCTGATGAGTGCTAAAGAATAAATAGAGTGCACCTGTGTGTAATCTAATGTCGGTACAAATACAGCTGCTCTGTGACGGCCTCAGAGGCTGTCTAAGAGAATCTTGGGAGCAACAACACCATGAAGTCCAAAGAACACACCAGACAGGTCAGGGATAAAGTTATTGAGAAATTTAAAGCAGGCTTAGGCTACAAAAAGATTTCCAAAGCCTTGAACATCCCACGGAGCAATGTTCAAGCGATCATTCAGAAATGGAAGGAGTATGGCACAACTGTAAACCTACCAAGACAAGGCCGTCCACCTAAACTCACAGGCCAAACAAGGAGAGCGCTGATCAGAAATGCAGTCAAGAGGCCCATGGTGAGTCTGGACGAGCTGCAGAGATCTACAGTTCAGGTTGGGGAATCTGTCCATAGGACAACTATTAGTTGCACAAAGTTGCCCTTTATGGAAGAGTGGCAAGAAGAAAGCCATTGTTAACAGAAAAGCGTAAGAAGTCCCGTTTGCAGTTTGCCATAAGCCATGTGGGGGACACAGCAAACGTGGAAGAAGGTGCTCTGGTCAGATGAGACCAAAATGGAACTTTTTGGCCAAAATGCAAAACACTATGTGTGGTGAAAAACTAACACTGCACATCACTCAGAACACACCATCCCCACTGTCAAATATGGTGGTGGCAGCATCATGCTCTGGGGGTGCTTCTCTTCAGCAGGGACAGGGATGCTGGTCAGAGTTGATGGGAAGATGGATGGAGCCAAATACAGGGCAATCTTGGAAGAAAACCTCTTGGAGTCAGCAAAAGACTTGAGACTGGGGCAGAGGTTCACCCTCCAGCAGGACAACGACCCTAAACATAAAGCCAGGGCAACAATGGAATGGTTTAAAACAAAACATATCCATGTGTTAGAATGGCCCAGTCAAAGTCCAGATCTAAATCTATGATTTTCATTCCACTTCTCACGTGTACACCACTTTGTATTGGTCTTTCACGTGGAATTCCAATAAAATTGATTCATGTTTGTGGCAGTAATGTGGCAAAATGTGGAAAACCTCAAGGGGGCAGAATACTTTTTCAAACCACTGTAGATATAGGGGTATGAATCACTTAAGTGGAGAATAATTTGCTTTTTAGGGGAGTTGGGGGGACTTTTTTTGGGGGGGGTAACTTACGACTTAAATTCGTTTTTTTTTTCTATGTAATTCTTCACTTTTGTTTTGTTAGGAATAATAATTTAGAAAACTGGTACATCATTTTAATCCGCAGTTTCTGCCCTGTTTGTAGAAATGTTTTTTAAGGTGGACTTACCGTAGTTGTTACACAGATTTATCAAATTAATAGGTTGAAGCCAATGTTAAGATGAGGTTGAATTGAAACATTCTGGAGAACGCTTGTGACTGTGTGTAGCTATATCTTTGAAAAATGACAGACAGAATGTTACAGATTGGTACTGTCTGTACCCAGATTTTGAGCAGCCAGATAAATTTATCCCACTACCCAAGAACTTGTATCACTTATATTTAAACCTCTTGTTGTCTAAGATTTAGGCAAATAAGCTTGGACTCTAGCAAATGTTTTTTTTTATTATTAAAACAGTCCATCTGTTTTACTGATAAAATAACCTTGGTTTGATTTTTTTTTTTTATCTGGAAAGGTTTCATTAAAAGTTTTGGACGCAGTTGTGTGCTATAACTGTCTCCCATCAGAGAGTATTCCTGTGTTTGTCATCACCCTGTGCCGCACAATAAACGTCAAAGAGTTGTGTGAGCCGTGCTGGAAGGTGAGTAGTTTTATGTGTTATGTGACCCGGAGAAAGGGCAAAGCCATGCTGCAAATTTTGATTAATGCTGTATACTTTTCCTTTCAGTGATCTTGAAGGACAACTGTATTAAGCTCTGTCCCATGGCATTCTAGGATTTATCCAATCGAAAGAAGCACTTCTTGCAGAACGTATCTTCCCATTGGTTAGGCCCTGGGCCAAAAGGGGGGCATAGCAACTACACTACAGTTGTCCTATAAAGGGGGATAATATCCTCCCAGTCACCCTTTACATTTTTCATCTGTACCCAGGAAATCTGCTAGGTCCTCACCTGTGGGTTTCCCTTGTTACCCGGCAGTAGTTTCCTACATTTGCAATCTTGCTTAAGTCCATCCCCACCCCTTCAGTCCAGGACATGACCAATGGGATGCACCCTGCAAGAAGCCTTTTAGGTCCTCACCCTGGGTACTTCAAGTGGGAGGGTGGGGGAATGTAAGAGATCATCTGGCCATACACCTTACAATCTGATTTTTTATGGAGGGAGGTTGCCTGGACATTTTGTTCTAGAGTCTCTAGTATTATCAGGTGCACCTGAGTTGTAGACATAGTTACCATTGTCTTTCTACATGTTGCAACCAGCCTAACATTCAACAGATGATACTTTGTATGTTGAACCAGGTTCATCTAGCTTAAAGGGCAACTAAAGCCACAGAACAACACTTAACCAGAAGGTAGAACACCTTGATATAAAACCAGTAATCTGTGTCTTACCTCTCATTTTGATATGGGCACTGGGAAATTTACCTAAATAACATATGGTTTGTGCTTTACTTCTCAGCATTCTAGTATCACACAGTTTGGTCAACGACTATTATGTTCTGCTCATGCTCAGTCCTTAGCTATGGCACATACTTGTTACAGTTGGTCACACCCATTAATAATCTCTAGCCAATCCTTTTACAGGACAGATAAAGCAAGGAAGCATGTGACTGAGGTCAGGAGGTGTGGTCTGACACTGCACATACACACAGATATTTCATCCAGTTCTTAACAGGCTTTGATTTACTTTAACAGAGTTTACTAAAGTGGCATTTTATAGTTTATTGGTTTTGTTAGGGGGGTTGTTTTCAGATTCTGGAGTGTAAAAAATTGGGTTTAGTTCTCCTTTAATAAAGGTGTCTTTTCAATATCTATGTAGGGTCATAGCATTACTGGTGTGTAGCTTAAGTGTGTGAGTGCTGGAGGGGGTTCTTTACTATCTGAGCTAGCCTTGTGACCTCTGATTAGTAGCTTGTATTTTTCCAGCTCTTAGAACAACTGTGTAAGGTGTGTGGCCATCCTTTAACGGATACATTTTTTTCCCTATCTCCCGAGAAGGACGAAAATTGGCCGAGGATCGTGCAATTGCCCATACGCATGTATTGTGCTGTTTGGAAGTTAAAAGTAGTTTGTGACTTATTTCTTTGCAAAGCAACTTTGGAAATTTGCAATGATATTTTCTTGTCTTTCTGGTTCACTGTGAATAAATAAAGCCGTCTGCTACTTTAATATTACCTGATCCCTTACTGAAAAAAATCTTGAAAAATACAACCCGCTCTGATTGGTTTGTGATTTTATGAGACCATAATCCTTTGCTAAAGTCAGTGACAAAACCTGGAGTAACACTCATACATGTGATCTAAATTAGTTAATTTGCAATCCAATCAGATGTTTTTAAATGTTTTCTAAATGTAGTAGAACAGTAAAAGGTATCATCTGATTGGTTGAGGCCTAAAAAAGGCTTTTGCACTTCTTATTGAATAAGCCTGATTGGTTCTGAAAAGATGGGAACCCACAATAGAATCCTTTTACAGTGAAGGCATTCTTTATTCTATAAGATGGCAACCATGAAAAATCCTGCAATGAAAATAAATGTTAAATTCATCCCTTAATATTCCCATTCAAAACCGTCAATTATGTAATATATTGTGTAGTTAAAGAAATTGAATTTGCAGTAAACTGTATCATTGGTTTTTTTCTCTTTCAGCCTTGGGGGACCCAGGCACAGCAGGGGTTAAGTATTCCACCTCCAGGAGTGGACACTTGAATATTGAAGTTTTGCACAGGCTCTGGTGCTCCTCCCTTTACCTTATATTCTGCAGCACCAGCAGCCTGCTTCGGTTCGGTGTCTGTTCAGGAGTTGGACTACCCTCCTCTTCTATCAATACATTACATAGGAACAGCTGGAAAGTAACCCCTTCCAGCCTTTCCCCATTGGACTCCACACAGACCTGGCCTCTCACCACGTCTGATGTTAAGGCTCTCTACTCATGGAACAGCTGGAAAGTAACCCCTTCCAGCCTTTTCCAATTGGACTCCACACAGACCTGGTTTGCTCCCACGCTTGAGGATAAGGACTATCTTATGGAACAGCTGGAAAGTAACCCCTCCCAGTCCTTCCACATTTTGAGCACACAGACCAGGACAGTTCCCCCCTTCCTCTGTTCGTGCAGATTATTTACCTGGAAAGTTTTTTTTGTCTATCTACCTATCAGGGCTTAATGTCCGCTTTGGAGCTCAACAGCTGCCCATAACCCACTGTTGCAGCCATCCCCCTTCCTCCACTGGATCCAGCATCCAACAGACAGCCATACTTCCAGGTAAGGCCCTGGGGTCCTCCAGTGGGCGGGAGCTTCTCCCTGCTGGTCTCTCACGCCCTTTTCCTTTTGGAGCGTTCTTGCTTCCCGCGGGGGAGGAACTTCCGGTACCCGCTTCGTTTGCCCCACAGGACGCCCCTCTGCTCCTAAAGGTGACTCATCGTTCACATATCAGGATCCGCTCTGCTCCTCAGCTTCCTCCTCCTGTCTTCTCTGAAGCACTTTCGTTCTGCAGTCCCATTAGGGAATCTTTAGGTTCACTAAAACATCTGCCAGAGGGTACTCAGAATTCAGCTCCTCAGGGGCCCCCTCAGGAGCAGGCACCAGCTTGGGCTAAATCATTAGCAGACTCTATGTCCTCCCTGTCTGCTTCTATTTCACAGGTCCTCCAATCCAGACAGCTGGTGACTACAGACAGAGACTCCAGACCTGCAAGGCCACAGGAACCTATTGCATCCTGTTTAACTGAGGATTCTCCTTAAGAGGAAGACGAGACCGCAGAGGAAGGTGAATTTGAATACGCCAATTCCGAACAGGAGTCACAAATGACTTTTACTCTGGAAGCTGTCGATTTACTAATAAGGTCAGTCCTTACTGTTCTTAACATTCAAGAGCTCTGAGCCAGAGCGCCGGCTTCGTCAGTCCTGGCTCTTTAACACTATGTTCCCCTTCCCCAAGGCAGACATAGAGCGATGGGCCTCCCCACCTATAGTCAATCCTCCAGTGGCCCGACTTTCCAGAGCCACCACCATTCCCCTTTCCGAAGCGACGACTTTCAAGGATCCAAACGATGGTCGCATTGAGGCACTACTAAAAATATCCTTTGCAGCCTCAGGGTCTAGCCACATTTGTCTCTGCTTGAATGGCAAAAGCTATGGGGGTATGGCTCAACCAATTATACCAAGACATCCGCCCTGACCCAACCAGGTCCCATCTGTTAGACATAATTCAGGACTTACATTGGAGACACAGCTCTTGAATCCAGTCAACTGATTGCTCGAGCTTCCGTTTCAGTAACGGCTACTCAAAGGGTCTTATGGCTAAAAGCCTGGGCAGCCGACGCTGCCTCAAAAAAGGCCCTAACCAGTCTTCCCTTTTCAGGAGGACAGCTGTTTGGACCCGAACTAGAAGTTCCTTACTTCCCCAAAACAGACCCCGTAGGTTACCTACTTTTCATAGGCACCCTTCCTTTCGCCCCTTCTGCTCCTCTCCAAGGACCCCTTCGGAGCAATCAGCCCAGGCCCTTCCGAGACAGCAAACAACCTCCCAACCCTGGCCTAACAAGAGGGGATCCTTTCGTCCTGCCGGTGGCAACCCAAAATCGTCATGACTATCCCCCCTCATCTTGGGTGGGAGGACAGCTAAAAAATTTTCAAGAAGCGTGGAACCACCCTTCCACAGACTCATCGACTCTGGACGTTATCTCTCAAGGATACAGAATAGAGTTCGTCTCCCGTCTCCAGAGATGCTTCTTTCTGTCCAACCTGCCCAAAGAGCCATCCTAACGGCAAGCCCTAAACCAAGCAATAGCCCTTCTGTTGCTGTCCAAAATAATAGTTCCGGTCCCTACTTCTCACAGGTTTCTAGGTTTTTATTCCGACCACCTTTCTAGTTTCTAAGAAAGACGGAACTGTCCACCTGGTCCTAGACCTCAAGGACCTAAACGTGTATGTCAGGAAGATCCATTTCAAGATGGAATTATTACGTTCAGTCATTCTGGCCATAGAACCGGGTGATCTCCTAGCGTCCCTCGACATACAGGACGCCTACCTCCACGTTCCCATCTGGCAGGGCCACCACTGTTTTCTGAGATTCGCGGTGGGAAAAAGTCATTATCAGTTCACAGCCCTCCCCTTCGGCCTTGCATCTGCCCCTCCGGTCTTCACCATGGTGATGGCCTGTCAGGCAGCTTTTATTTGCCTGTGAGGTATCTTTTTCCTGCCCTACTTAGATGATTTACTGATCAAAGCACCATCCTTCGCCCTGGCCTCAACTTATGTAAAAACTTTAACCTCCTTCAGTTGGATCATCAACCCTCACAAGTCATCCTTCACATTCCCTTGCATGACATTTTTGGGCATGTTGTTCGACACTTCCCGGCAACAAATCTTCCTTCCCTCAGAGAAGATCCAGACGATCAATCTTCTAGCCTGTCAGACACTCGCCAGCCCCTTGATCTCGGTCCGTCAAGCGATGCGATTAGTAGGCAAAATGGTATCAGCCATCCAAGCACTCCCATATGCCATGTTCGACCTGTGCCCACTTCAACGCCACATGTTGACAGTTTGGAACAGATCTCTGGACTCCCTAATTCATTTACCTCAGCCAATCCTGAGGTCTCTGGTATGGTCAACACAAGATCTCAATCTTCAGAAAGGGAACACACTCTGCCTGTCTCCGTGGATGGTAATTTCCACAGACGCACGTCTATCAGGATGGGGGCAGGGTACGGACCCCTCACTACTCAGGGCATCTGGTCAACGCAAGAGTCCCTCCTCCTGATCAACGTTCTAGGGCCATATATCTGGCCCTTTTTCACTGGACAGAACAACTGACTAACATCTTTGTCAGAATCCAGTCGGACAATGCCGATGTTGATGCATACATCAACCACCAAGGGGGCACTTGGAGAGACATGGCCATGGAAGAAGCCCACCGCATTCTGTCCTGGGCAGAACACTATATTCTGGTGATCTCTATGGTCTTCGTCCCGGGGATCCTGAAATTGGAAACAGATTTACTCAGCCGCCACACTGAATTCGGGGGAATGGTCTCTTCATCAGGAGGTGTTCTCGCTTATGACTCGTCGGTGGGGAACTCCGGAAATAAACATCATGGCATCGCGTCTCAACTGCAAGGTTCCCCTCTTCTGCGCGAGAATGCGGGATCCTTTGGTGCACCTCATAGATGCACTGGTTGTCCCATGGCGGTTCCAGTTAGTGTATGATTTCCCCCAAATAGCCATGATTCCGCGAGTACTGAAGATCTAGTTGGAAGGAACCACAACCATATTCATAGCTCCCAGGTGGCCAAAAAGGGCTTTGTTCACGGATCTTCTAAGACTGTCACAGGACGACCCATGGCCCCTAACCCTCCATCAGGACCTCATTTCTCAAGGTCCATTTTTCCACTCAAATCTTCAACGACTCAATTTGATGGCGTGGCTTTTGAATCCCCTTGTCGGTCATCCGTACCATGCTGGCCGCACGTAAACTGTCGTCTGCAAAGGTTTGTCACGGGATATGGCAGAGATACATTAATTGGACCTCTTCCACGGGTTTGTCCTCTAGAAAATTTATCCTATCTAGACTGCTAAGGTTTCTACAGGCGGGATTGGATAAGGGACTGTCTCTCAGTGCCTTAAAGGTCCAGATTGCAGCTCTGTCAATTTTCTGGCATCACGAAAGGATGTGCATACCTTCTTACAGGGGGTGGCTCACATTCGTCCTCCACGCAGACAGTCTGTACAACCATGAGACCTCTCCCTGGTTCTTCAAGGGCCCCCCTTCTTTCTTGGAAAACGCTTTTTCTCTTAGCCATTTCTTCAATACGTAGGGCATCCGAGCTGGCAGCTCTGTTGGTAGAACCATCCTGCCTCTCTTTCCACAGGGACAAGGCAGTCCTTCGACCTCATCAAACATTTCTACCCAAGGTCGTTTCTTCCTTTCACCTGAGTCAGGAAATGATCGTCCCAGCTCAGCCGGCTTCCCCTAAAGTAGAGTGGTTGCACTCGCTGGATGTAGTCAGAGCTCTCCGGACATCTCCAGAACAGAGTCTTTTCATTCTTCCAAAGCGCTGTTCATCCTCCTGATGGATCCTCACAAAGGCTGCAGAGCGTCGCCTCAGACCCTGGCGATATTGATTCGGAGTGTCATTCTAAGATATTATACAGAAGCTGGGGTTGCTCCTCCCTTGCGGGTTGCAGCTCACTCTACCAGAGCTCTGGGAGCTTCATGGGCAGCGCAGCCACCTGGTCTTCAATCAACACATTCATAAAGTTCTACAGGTTGGATGTTTTTGCTACAGCAGAGACGACCGTAGGTCGGCTTGTGCTGCAAGCAGTAGAGGATTAAATTCTTCTGCCCCCCTTTCTACTGTTCTGGACTTTGGGATGTCCCCTGCTGTGCCTGGTTCCCCCAAGGCTGAAAGAGAAACGGAGATTTTGTTACTCACCGTAAAATCATTTTCTCTAAAGCTGATCGGGGACCCAGGCACTGCCCTCCCTCTGTGACTGACAAGTTATGTGAATGGATATTCTAGTTATATAGATTATTTCTGTGTTTCTAGAAAGGTTTAGCTTAAGTTAAGGTGTGGTTATTAACAAAGTTATAAGTTTCTAATGGGAACTTCTTCGCTCCCTCTTTGGGACAAAACTGAAGCAGGCTGCTGGTGCTGCAGAATATAAGGTAAGGGGAGGAGCACCAGAGCCTATGCAAAACTTCAATAAGTGACCACTCCTGGTGGTGGAATACTTAACTCCTGCTGTGCCTGGGTCCCCCATCGGCTTCAGAAAAAAAGATTTTACGGTGAGTAACAAAATCTCCCTTTTATATCTTTCCAGCTGATGCGAAACCTTCTGGGCACCCATCTTGGACACAGTGCTATTTACACTATGAGTCGTATCATGGAGGATAGGTCTGTATAATTACAAGAACATTGTAAACCTTTGGTGCAGCAGAAAGTTTACTGTCATTAGAGGTTACCTCTTGTGTGAACTGGCGAATATAGCTCGGCTTTTTGCTGAATGTGCACAGTGACACCATAGGGAGATCCATCATGGAATGGTGAATACTATTGGAACAGGAGTGACTTCACCATCTCTTATTATTGTAATGAGAAATGTTGATATTTTGTTGTTTTTTTTTTTTGCAGACTCCACATGGAAGATGCCCCTTTGCTGAGAGGAGCTGTGTTCTTTGTTGGGATGGGTCTCTGGGGAGCTCATAGGCTGTATTGTCTGAAGAACTCTCCCATATCTGTGCTACCTTCCTTCCTTGAGGTTAGTTTTAATGAAATGTCAGACCAACAGTGATCTTCAACCTGCAGAATACCTACACTGGAAAGTTCCACTAACAGAAACCCTTTGGATTTAAAATAGGAGCACGGTTTTCTAAGTTAAAAATGTAAATATGTCTGAATGGTTTCTTTAATTCCCAGTTAAAGGGAATGTCCACCCTTACAACAAGAAACTGGCCACTTGTCAGTTACCTGCCCCCAATTTCAACTGATATATTTGTCACATAATTAAATATATTCATAACCAGATATCCAAGGAATTGTCCTCATTCTGGCAGAGGAAGCTGGCTCCTCACAGTCAATCAAGGCTGTGACTGCTCTTTCCCGTCACCTTTCTGCACATGCTCCAGTTCCTAAAAGCTTTTTGAACAGAAATGAAGACAATGGTTTGTTGTTTTAAGAGTGGACATGATGTTTAAAGGTTCGCACACACCTGCGATCATCCACGTTACGGGTCGCCACGCGCGAACGGGCGTTTCGGCTTATATTCATGTTGTGTATCGTCCGAAACGGCCGTTCAGTTGGGGATCATTGCCCGACTGGCTGGGCAGATATCCAAACGAGCGGCCGTTTCGGCAGAAAAAGTGCCCCTACACAGCACGATTAGCAGACAAAACGGCCGTTCATGCACATTGTGCGTCACTGGTCGCCACCCGCGATCGGACTTGTGTAGGGGCCTTTAGAGTCAACTGTCTCTCTCACCTTTGTAATCAGCAGCATTGTAGAGAAAACATGTTGGTTTTTATTGGCCAGTTACTTGTACAGCATAGTATTTGAGGTTGAATAAAGGCATGCATCCACATTTCCTGCCCAACAGTTGATCCAAAGGAAAGCAAAAAAACTGTATGAAGGGGGACAATATTCCTTCCTGACTACAAGTAGCAATCGGAAATATCCCTGGATCAACTTCAACTTTATTTTGACCAGTAACTTGCAACATTTATTTTTATAAACTCATCAGCTTTTTTTTGTTTTTAAAACTATCCAATGAACCTGCCATCACCATGTTCAATGGAAGACAGTTCCATAGTTTCTCACAGTGAAAAAACAAAAAGACTAAACTTTCTTCCAGTCCAGGGAAGCAATTCCCGTTAATTTACCTTAAGGCATTTTTGGACCACAGTTACCCTTTAAGCTCCCTCCCATCCCAGAGCTGTCAAGTGTCTATGGGATGGTGTTTTTTAGTTTGACTTTTGTTTTGTTTTTTTCCCTGCTGATGTGTCATTAATTTATTTTTAATGAGTTAATTTGGAAACTTATTTTAGTATATTGTGTGTGTGGCCATGCAAATCACTTCTTACATATTTTTATTGCTAATATTTCACCAATACCAAAAATGTAGACTCCAGCCTGCATGCGTTAGTTTGATATGATTAGATCTCATTGTGTAAGTATGAATTCATTTCTGTTATCGTTACGGTTTTGGCTACCTTTCATCCACATCTGCGGATCATCATAGCTGCTTTGTTTATCTTTTTGGAACATTTCTATTTTCTTTCCTACACCGTTATGTCATTGATTTTTGTGTTTCCCCGGCCAGGCAATGAACTGTTCAAATGCAGTTGTCTCATATGAGATTGTCCTTTCTGTCACACGTCTTATCAAAAAGTATGGAAAGGATTTACAGGCTGCTACGTGGGACATCCTACTGGATATCTTTGTGCAATTGTTTCAGCAGCTTCAGGTACACAGATACAATGCAACCTTCATCAAATGTTAACCCTATTATCATCCTAATCTATCCAAGTTGTAGCATTAAGGCTGGTACACACGTGCCGATTCTTCCTCCTGACTGACCGTTTGAGACTTTCGACCCGTTGGCCAGGAGGAAGGACTGTCGGTCGCGGCAAAATCTTAGAGGACCGCACGATTGGCCGTGGTTTTCCAACCTGTACGTTCGGCCGATGCAGACGTCATCAGGAACCATGCAATAATTCGGCCTGACTGAAACACTGAAATGTCAGTCGATCTGGACGAATTATTGGATGGTGTGTACCTAAGCTTAAATCGGCTGTAGCGACTTTCTTTGGGGGCATTTCAGTAAAAACTCAACCTCCATTTTCCAGGTTCTGCGAAGTCAGGAGTTAAAAGCTGCTGCTCAAATTCTATTAACCACCACCGAGGAACTTTATGATCAGAATGATTTCCATGGAGATGAAGAGCGATTTTTTGACCTGGTGGAAAGAGTCTCTGATGAGCGACCCGTGAGTGGTTTTCACTATGATATTTTCTCACAGTTTTAATATGTGGGTAGAGAACAGGACAGCATATTGAATTATTTTAATCGCCAGTTAAATGTTTAGGCAATGCACCAGCACTACAAGGGGTTAATCCGTAAACAATGGTTGCCAATCAGCAGATAATATGCAAAGGAATTTAATTGGTTGTGCTTAGATGCTGGCATCAGTTGCAGCACCGTGGATTAAATGAGAGTTGGCTATCATGTATAATAGATTTTCTCATTGGAATAAGAAATGTTTTACATATGTTTCCCTATTTGGCTACAGATTTGATAAAATCTTTACTGTTTCTCTAGATAGCGTCAGTTGTGAATCTCATTACCTACAGAGCTCAGTCCATTCACCCTGGGAAGGAAGGCTGGGTTCTGGATCTGCAAAAACTCATGGACCGATATTTCAGGTTTGAATGTTAATACTAGGTGGTTATTTTGACCGTTGTATTTCTACTCTCATTTTTGACTAAATAGGTAAACAGCAAGTGGTGTGAACACTATATACAGCTGGGATTTTCAACCTGCATTCCTTCAAATGTTTGAATCCTGGGAGCCATAGTTTTCAAAAATCCGGAAGCCTGCAGGTTGGCGATCCCTGTTATACAGCACTGTTTGAATGAAACAACCCGTGGTCACCTGTAATTTTGTCTATAGTTCTAGCACATACTATATGTACAAATGTTTGTAGAGATTGCTATGCCGATCTGGTCTAGCATTGATCAGTGGTTATTTCATGCAAACAAAACGCTTGATCTAACTTTTTCAAACAATCTCTGATCAGTCTAGTAAAGGATCACTAGTGAAGTATTCCTAGTTCAAGATGGAGTGTTCCAATCGCCAGACAGTATGTTTAAAAAGCAGATCACAGGAAAGCTATAAGGCTTTAATTAAAGTAAACTAGTTCTACTTTACATTCTATATTTCATCAGCCGGATAAAACTGCACTGAAATTCAGCGTAAACCTTTTGTAGGAGCGTGGGAATGAGGCCCAATGGGTAAGCGTGCACCAATTGGTCGAAGTGGATGTTCACCTGCGTGTCTGGCGAACGAGTCTCTTTAACACGCTCGTACATGTGTATGAAGCTTACGAATTAAGCAGCTGTATCTTTGCAATGTGTGTGTAGTTAAACTGAGCAGAGATTCTGTAGGCTGATGAATTGCTCTAAATTTTGAAGTAGGAACATGAAACTGGCTAAGCTTAATACGTACAAGTACTAAGCCTGATAATTCTGTATGTGTTCCAGGAATGAGACCCGCAGTGCTGTGCGTATGAAGGTTTTGGATGTTCTCTCCTTTGCCCTGAGTATCAATCGGCAGTTTTACGAGGTTTGGTTTTAACTTGACTTTCTCCCAAAGAGTAACAACTGAATATCTGACAATTAAAGGAAAATAGTTACAAACATACAGGGTTATTCAATAAAAGTTCTTAGCGTTTAAAATGATGCTAATTTTGCCAACCAATCAGATCTTATTTAACATTTAAAAGCTAACATCTGATTGGTTGGGGCAAAATTAGCACCATTTTGAATGATAAGAACTTTCATTGAATCTCTCTGATAGTCTCCTACTTTCTACGTGATTTCTTATGGTTCTTCCTTAACATAAAATTAAAGGTGTAAACTTAAACTTTCCAAAAGCTAAGGTAGCAATTCTGCCTAAAGGTTTAAGTAGGGTAGATAGTCACGCTAGGGACAAACTGTAGCGGTCAAAATAACGCTTGTACATATCCAGACTTCAGATCAGCGGCACTCCAGACAGATGGTAATTCAGATGGTGCGTGTTCATTCAATCATGGCTTACTCCAGCCTAGTACATCACTCAGATAGACATACATAAGGAAACAGGATTTGCTAATCACAGACAGTTAAAAGTATCTTTTAGACAGATGACCCATATGGATATATGACATTGTAGCATGTGTAAGCTGAGACTTTTGACTGCAGACCGTGAGTACCGAATCCTGCTTCTTTATGTGGCAACAGCTGACAGCTCACCACTTGCTCGTTTCATTGTGTCCTCTAAGCAGAAATAGGCTTTCCTACCTCCGTGGGATAGAGACTGTAACATTTGAATGTTTTTCTAGCATAGTTACCTTTTAAACTTTTAATAGATTGATGCTGATGGAACTGTGTGTTGTGACGATGGGGATATTTAATATGTGCTCCCCATTGCCGTTGGAATCTTGTAAATGCTAAAACTTAGCTAAAAATGCTAAAAATAAAGCAGCAGTAATCTGTGTCATTCTCTGATTCTAAGTATTTTCCTTTAAATCTCCATTAAGACCTAGTGTAGTAATCACTTTGCCCTGATCACTTTCAAATCACAGATTTTGTAGTCTGCACTAGTCATCACGTTTACTTTCAGGAAGAACTCATTGAGAAAGTTGTTACATGCCAACTGGCCCACATACCAGAGGATAAAGATCCGCAGGTTAGAAAACTTGCCACACAACTCCTGGTGGATCTGGCTGAATGTTGTCACTCCTGTCATTTCAACAGCTTGATGGATATTATTGAGAAGGTGAGTGTATCAAGAGAAACAAATGGCCTTGGTGTGTGCCCTATTTTAAGGTCTGTCTAGTTTTGTTTGTTGTCTTTTTTTGTGATTTCTGTTTGCAGGTGGTAAATCGATCCTTGTCTTCATCTGGTGAGTCAGGGCAGGAATCATCCTCTTCCCTGGAAGATGTGAAGACGTCTGTGCTGGGGTTGATGGTTATCTTGCAGGTGAGTGTCAAGCTTATTTTCCCTATTCAGAACTGGAATCTATTTCATTCTTCAGATGTTAATGGCTGCACTTCTTCTCCAGACGAAGCTATACATCCAGCCGGCCAGCCATGCCATGCGCGTGTATGAGCTACTTATCAACCATATCCAGCTCCACTACAAAAACTTGTACAGCACACCTATTGCCAGCAGTATACGTCTGCAGGTAAGGAAATAGGGAACACCTGCTGCTGGGTTGACCGACCATTATGGATGATTGGAATGCAGAGTACTAGAAATGTAGATTTAAAGGGGAACTGTGGTCTCAAAACAGGTTACAGTTAAATGAAAGCCTGCTGTATTTCCTTTAAAATGAGCTGACAATCACATCTCTGGCTGGAGCCTGTGAGAAATTACATTGGAGTGAATGTTCAAACTTCCTGCTTCCAGTAGGTTAAGTGACATCACCTAACCTCTGCCCCACCCGACTGCCTGGGGGAGAAGCATGCTCAGATTAGTCTTAATGCTGGGGAAATCAGGAAGTACCTGGGGAAAAAATTGATGGTTATGAAGAGAAGCCTATTAATGCAGGCAGAGGCTGGTCACATGTCTGAAAACAGGAAGTGTTTTAGCAGGAAGTAATATTGCTGAACCTTTTCAGCAATATATTCTCACTAATTTTATGTGAGACTAAATGTGATTTAGGTTTTATTTTGAAGGTGTGATAGAAGGCATTTAGATAATTCTTACTAGTTTTAAAGAATTCGAGACCACAGTTATCCTTTAAGGGCTGTTATTATTTGATTACATTAATGTTCTATTTTCCTTTTCCTGTAAAAGGTGTTTGACTTCCTCCTAGTCATCCGTGCTGACTCCTTGCGGCGCATCGGGCTTCCTAACAAAGATGGTGCCTTCAGGTTTAGTCCCTACTGTCTGTGTGAATCTGTGTAAGTCTCTATGATGTGCACATGTGATAGTTTTATTAGGATTTACTACTCTCAGAATGCCTTAGCATCCTATAACTGGGTTATGGATTTGAAAACTGGAGAGCTGAATCTTCTAGGCCTTACACAGGCCATACACTATATAATGTATCTCCTAATGTTCCCACAGTGTTCTGACAGCCATCTGTAATACCAGAACAGTAATAGATATTAAAGGGTTTTGCCTATTGAACACTAAATTTTCCTTTTTTTTTTGTTTTTTGATGCATGGCCACCATTATTGTAGCAAACGTGTAAATAAAGGAAGATGCAAAATGGCCACTTTTTATAATCTATATAATAGGAAAATGATGTGGATCCTGTTCGATTCCTTAAATTTAGTTTTGTGATGGTGTCACAGACATTAGTAACTTTGTCCCCACACATATTTGCAGAAACGAGTCAGAGAAAAGAGGCAGTGAACGCAAGTCAGCAGGAACCCTGTCTCCTCCCTCTGGTAGCCCAAGTGTTCCCTCACAGACCTCTCCACGTATGGGTTTCTTACCATACTCACTGGTTTTTGGGGTCCTCCTCCAGTGCCTAAAGCAGGTAAGCGGTGTAGATGTGTGGAATCCCTATACAAATCCTGTGCATCATATATCTGCTTTGTCCTGGTCTTCTCTAGGAGGCTGACTGGAAAGTCTTGAAACTGGTTCTTAACAAACTGCCAGAGTGTCTGCGCTACAAGGTCCTCATACTGTCTTCTCCCTGCAACATTGACCAGCTGTCGGCCTCCCTATGCACGATGGTGAGGAGGAGAGTCTTTTGATGTGTTTATGAAGGAAGAGGGGGAGGGACATAATAATGAATAAAACCAATCAGTTATATGGAATTGATAACCGTAAACAGCCAATCACATTTGATTTTCTAGCTGACTGACAGGACTACAAGTGATCGTCTTTACAATACACCCGCCGATGGTTTCTCTCGTACTGATCTGCAGCTTGCAGTTGTTCCTGTACTGACGGCTTTAACCTCTTACCATCAATATCTAGAGGTTTCTAAACAGGTACATAATTCCATGTAGTACCAGGATATGAAAACAATCTGAGCCTCTTGCAATACTACAAAATCCCCACTAGGTCATTCTCCTAGGCAACTCACATGCAGGTCTGATATTAGTAAAATAAACTTTTAAAAAGACTAAAATGGCTGCATAACAAGACAACCCCAGATGCAATTTGTTCTACCAGAGTGCTCTAATTTCAGGCATTTCAATGAGGTTTATTTTACTGATAATGTACTTGTGTGTATTGTGCCTGGGAGCACGACACTTGAGTTTTTCAAATTATTTTTTTATCACAAGCTACCAGAGTACCCTGTATTTTATACATATTACCTGTTGCCTTTTTATTGAAATGTACTAACTGTTTAAAGGGCATTTCCACCCTTAAAACAAAATAAAAGGTGACTTTTTCTATAACTTCCTGGCAAAGGTATTTGCCTCCTCTCTCTGCTCAATGAGCTTTTTATATGCTTGAGCGTGTGCAGAGGAGACAGAAGATGAAAGATCAGTCAATCATTGGTTGTGATGTCGGCTGTTACAGCCTTGATTGACTGCATGAAGGGAGGGTCCAGCTTACTCTGCCAGAATGGGGACAATAATTATCCTTAAAGGGCATGTCCACCCCCAAAACTATAATTTAACCCACTACTGGCCCCACTGTGTAATGTAATAAAATCCTTACTAACATCCCAGCTCCAAATGGCTGCCCTGCTATGCCCCTCTAAAGTCCAGAAAACTGGCCACCAGGAGCCTGGCTGCGTCCATATAGGACTCTGCCTCCTGTCCCTCCTCCGGGAGAATTTTGCCATGCGCACTGCAGCCCTCCCTCTCCCTCCCTCTCCCATCTGTTTTCCTCTTCCTCCCCCTAGTGTGTAACCCTTTTGGGGTATAGTAGACCTCCCTCCCCCAGCCCCAACCGCTATAATAGTTTTTACAGAAGCTCCCCCAATCATTACTTACCTTACCTCTCTCCCCCGGCGTTCTCCACTGCCAGCAGCCGCGTCTGGGATTGTCTGCCTCTCAGCCAATCGTGGATGCGGCTGCCGGTCCGGCCCCCTGCTTGCAGTTTCATGCAAGCAGAGGGCCGGGACAGTACGCCAGAGGAAAGAGGTACAGTAAGTAATGATCGGGGGAGTTTCTGTAAGCGGTTGGGGCTGAGGGAGGGAGCCCTACTATAACCCAAGTTATTAAATGGAATATTAGTTGGGGGCAGGTAACTGACAATTGACCTGTTTTTTGTTTTAAGGTTGTACATGCCCTTTAAAATATGGGGCACAGAAGAGGTGAGATTAGCACAGTATCAGCTAATTCAATGAGCCAATGTTGGGAGCATGATGCACATTTCCTATAATAATTAATGTGCTAACCTTAGTAGAGACCACTTACTATGCCTATACTTGGGATTTGGGACTTTTAATAGGATTTCTCCTGAACAAATGCAATAATGTATTTTCCAGCGGGATATGGTGAGGTGCCTGGAAACCGGATTGATCTCTCGCTGTGCCAAGCAGTGTGTGGTTGCACTCTCCATGTGCATGATTGAGATGCCGAGCATTCTTATAAAATCCCTCCCAGTGCTCATTGTTAAGCTCACCCATATCTCTGCTACAGTAACTATGGCAATTCCAATGCTGGAATTCCTTTCAAGTAAGTGCTGTATGTCTGTAAAATAATTGCACGTGGTATGATAGAATGTCTGCTGTAAATACGTGCCACTCTTACTTATTTGTAATTAAAATAATCTTTCCGTCCAAAGGATCAACCCGTAATGTGTATTTCTTTAATTAACGTTCTGCTGATTGTGACCTGTGTTCTTACAGCCCTGGTCCGACTTCCTCATTTGTATGCAAATTTTGCAGCAGAGCAGTATGTCAGCATGTTTGCCATCTCCCTTCCTTACACCAACCCTTCCAAGTGAGTCTTCCTGTTCAGCACATGTATTGATTATCGATAAATCTGTATACATTGATCAAATTAAAAATGCCGTATGGAAGAGAAGGAGAGGGCTGGTATACCATTATTTACCAGCAGAAGTCACTGTAGAGAACTTTCTAAAATATGCTTGCTTGGCTTGTTTGGATAGACCATAGGTGCCAAGCTGCAGCCCCCAGATGATTAAAAACTACAATTCCCAGCATTCTAGTTTTTAAAGGGCATCTATAGTGAAAAACACAAATTGCCCCATTGCAAAGTTAAATTCATGTACTGTGTGCTGCCTTTCTCCTACCTCTGTCAGTGATTCTGTTTTTCCATGGTGTCAGATCTCTCTGCAGCACTCCTCCCTTCCCCCTCCCCTCAGTTACCTCCTTCATGTCTTAACTCCAGCTGCCCCACAAGCTTATCATGTGCAGCAGGAGTTAAAAGTTCAACACACCCACATACAGTGGCCAATAGAAAGCAAGCTGTCCTAGAGACACGGATCTCTCCGTGTCTTGCTGCAATACGATCTTTCTTTTTGTAACCCATCATCAATCAGTGAAAGCTATCAAGAAGGGGGGTCAAGTGCAGCCTTATCTATGCAGTCAAAGCTACCTCTCTCCCCCTGCTAATGTTCTGTTTGTAACAGAGCAGGGACTTGAGCAGGGAAGATGATCACGTCACAGGGATTTGATTGACATTACAAGTAGGAGTAGAGGAATGCAATCACGTCTTCTTAGGACAGAGAGGGAAACTGAAGAAAGTGAAGACACTCTGGGGGTTGGGAATTATAGAACACATGGAAAGAAAGAAAAAAAAGTTCATTTTCCCACTATAGATGCCATTTAAACATCTGCAGAGACAAAGGTTGGACATCCCTGATGTAGAACGTTTTATTAATAGGTTGTGATTCTACGTTCATGCAGAGCACCAGCTAAAGCAATTACTATGGAATCCTTGTGTCTATCCCAGATGGAATTTCAGATGTTTTCTTTTTATAGGTTTAATCAATACATTGTATTCCTCGCACACCATGTGATCGCCATGTGGTTTATCAGATGCAGACTGTCCCTTCGAAAAGATTTTGTGCCATACATAACAAAGGTAAATACAACTGTCCATAATCTGTAATTGTGTATAAAACACATTGCTTTCTCCGTTAGAAGGCGCCTTCTCTCTAGAGCCAATAGACTAGTGCAGGTTCATTCTTCTTTCTCTTTATTCTTTTAGCAGAATCTTTCCTAGAATGGTTGATCAACCCCAAGAACATTAGGTTCCAATAGAGTCAAATAAAAATATCTTCCCATTTGTGGTCATCTGTTCGATAGGCTGCCTGGAGTTGAAGCAGAAGGGGATCAGACAGGCAGGAAATTTTTCCAACTATCAAATTACCTTGGTCAGATTTCAAGGGACTGCCCAAGATTGATGATGCAAGGTGGTAAAATTCGATCGGGGAAATACCAATCAGCTGCACCATCTTGCAGCCTTTGTGTCGGTGTGAACAACTTTAGCTTGCCCTATTTGGACAATAGTGACACATTTTATGAACTCGCTGGAATACTAGATCTTCATTCCTTCTTATAGGCTCTAGGCCAGTGATGTTGAACCTTGGCACTCCAGTTGTTTAGAAACTAGTTTAGTTTCCAAACTTAGTGCAATGCCCATGCTAACCAATGTACTATCATGTTAGAGAGGGTTTTTGTGCTGCCTGTGCTATTTTGCTCTTTGCAATGGTTTTCGCACTTTTTTTTGCACGAAATTAAAGCCTTTTTATTGTGTCTTTAAAGCCCTGGAAAAGTTTGCAACATTCTAATCGCATATCTGTGATGTATCAACAATTGCAAAGTGTTTAATACATCGTGGGAACGAGTGATGGTAAGTTGCGATTATTTTAGGAAAAATCTGCTTTAGGGTGAACTTCTCGTTTTATCACCTCAGACAATGCTATGTTTATTGATAAGTCAGTGGCCCCTGGTGTTGGCGTGCTCATACATTTCACTAGAACCTCAGCAGTGAACTTGAACTCACCTTTACTCTGGTCTGTGTCTCAGGGTTTGCGATCCAATGTTCTTCTGAGCTTTGACGACACACCTGAAAAAGGAAGCTTCAGAGCTCGTAGCACCAGCTTGAATGAGCGTCCCAAAAGGTACAGTATAGCTCTTGTGGATGGGTCCTTTTCACCATGGTCCTGGGTCCGTTTGAGAGAAACAAAACCAAATCGCTCCCATAATATCGGCAATGGTGACAAATCTGCAATGTTTATTTCCTTTTTATTAGCCTTTTCGTTTTATTACTTATTATTCTTTTTTTTTTTTTCTATACAAAATGTTATTTCAATTTTTGCAGACTTCAAAAATGTTTGTGCCATTTGTGAATTTTCTGATTTTACGAAGCCTAAGGGCTAGGCCACACTAATGCGATTTGTCACACGCTAAAGATCATGTTAGTGATTCGTCAGCGTGTGAGAATCATAGCAGTGTGTGTCGGTGTGGGTGGCCACATTCCATACGCGGTGATATGATCTTTTTTCAGAGCGCCTGCAATCTTCTTTGTGGATTGCATGCACTCAGATTGAACAGTTTTTTGCTAGACATCAGCAGTGCAAGCTAAGGATTAATGTCATGTCTAATTCAGTGTTGTCCTTTAACACTGGCGAACTGTCTTTAAAACAGTGGAACTGTCTTCCAGCAGATGTGGTAATGGCAAGTTCGTTGAATAGCTTTAAAATGGGCTGGATAAGTTTCTAAAAAATATTGAGAATTACTGGTATTAATACATATACTATAGTTCTGGTTGGTACAGGGATACTATATAATATTGAGAATTACTGGTATTATACATATACTATAGTTCTGGTTGGTACAGGGATACTATATAATATTGAGAATTATGGTATTAATACATTACTAAGTTCTGGTTGGTACAGGATACTTATATATATGAGAATTACTGGTATTAATACATATACTATAGTTCTGGTTGGTACAGGGTACTATATAATATTGAGAATTACTGGTATTAATACCTATACGTGTAGTTCTGGTTGGTACAGGGATACTATATATAATATTGAGAATTACTGGTATTAATACATATACTGTGAGTATGGTTGGGACAGGTATATATATTTATATTGAGAATTACTGGTATTAATACATATACTGTAGTTCTGGTTGGTACAGGGATAATATATAATATTGAGAATTAATGGTATTAATACATATACAGGGTGATGCACCAACGGACGCATCGCTCCTGATTTGGAGTTTAAGTCACGCTAACCGATGTTATATCGGTTAGCGTGACTTTAACTCCTTCCTTGCGGCGGCTGCGTGGCTAACGCGACAGTTAACAGCGCAGCTGCCGCAAGCGATGTTATATGCCGAAATCTATATTTTATTGCGGCACTTTCAACGCCAGCTAATAGCTGGCGTTAAAAATGCCGGAATAGAAAATCGCCAGGTAGCGTTGTTCCGAGCGCCGCTCGATGCATCCCCCTGATACTGTAGTTCTGGTTGGTACAGGGATACAATATAATATTGAGAATTACTGGTATTAATACATATACTGTAGTTCTGGTTGGTACAGGGATACTATATAATATTGAGAATTACTGGTATTAATACATATACTGTAGTACTGGTTGGTACAGGGATACTATATAATATTGAGAATTAATTCTATTAATACATATACTGTAGTTCTGGTTGGTACAAGGATACTATATAATATTGAGAATGAATTGTATTAATACATATACTGTAGTACTGGTTGGTACAGGGATACTATATAATATTGAGAATTACTGGTATTAATACATATACTGTAGTTCTGGTTGGTACAAGGATACTATATAATATTGAGAATTACTGGTATTAATACATATACTGTAGTTCTGGTTGGTACAGGGATACTCAATAATATTGAGAATTACTGGTATTAATACATATATTGTAGTACTGGTTGGTACAGGGATAATATATAATATTGAGAATTACTGGTATTAATACATATACTGTAGTTGTGGTTGGTACAGGGATAATATATAATATTGAGAATTAATGGTATTAATACATTTACTGTAGTTCTGGTGGATCCAGGGATAATTTCCGATTGCCGTTTGGAAGGAATCCCCCCCCCCCTTTTTAGCTGTTTTTTTGCCTTCCTCAGGATCAACTGTTAGGAAGGGTTTTAAAAAAAAGTGAATAGGTTGGACTTGATGGACGTATGTCTTTATTCAACCTTGATTACTATGTTACTATGATTCACTGCCTGCTAAAAATTAATCATATCTTATAATAATAATAATTTAAAAATGTCCACACAGTTACTTAAACCAGAGTAATATAGTAATGGCTGCTGCAAACTCTCTGTGCCTATTTTCCCTCTTAGTGATATGAGCCAGAAAAAAATAAATAGCATTCTAGTTGTATTTTTCCTTTAATTACTTTTGTTAAAATGCTGGTCCATAATTACATTGGAGGCATGATGCAGGCTGCTTTGGATTTAGTGTAGCCATACAGCGTTGCATTTAATGAACTGGTATTTAGACTTGTAGTATGTAGATTTCATAGGTGGTAACATGGCTGCCACTGAGGCATCCTTAATCATTTATGTTGTATATTTTGAATATTAAGCAATTAAGAACGGACCATGACTCCATGCAGCGTGGGGTATAAAGTAACTTTTATTTCTGGTAGTTAAAAACAAGGGAACAGATCAAAGAGGGACTCTGATGAAGTGACTTGATGGCATGTTGAAAAACATCAGAGCTTTAATCTCTTCCCTTCATGTTTCTTGTTTTTAACTGCCGGTAATAAAAGTTACTTTTTACCCCATACTGGATGGAGTCACTGTCCGTTCTTCTTACTGCTTATGTTTTCAGGAGTGTTCCGGAGCTCCCTAGGACAGTTTCTACCGAGGGTTGGCACGGTGGAGGAGTAGAGGTACGCTGTACACACTCCTAGCTGGGCAGAGAATGGTACCCCCGGTAAATCGGCCCCAATTTCACACTTGGCAAAGACATAGGAAGTTGGAAATATTTTTTCTTTTTTTGTTTATGCTTTTTTCCTCTCTCTCTCATTTGTGGCATTTATTTTGTGTTCTGTTTGTTTTTCTGTTTCTTCTTCTTTGCTATGTACCCCTATTACCGACCTACTGCGGCCTACCGATGTACACACTCTACGTCCCGTCGTCGATTACCACCTACATATACCTGGGTTGGGTGATTTTTTTTTTTTTTTGTTTCCCCCCCAACCAATCACGTGGTATCTGTTGGGGGGTGGGAATAACCGGCGCTCCTGTTTGGGGGATTTTTTTTTCATTCCCCTTTCTTCCAATGGGTAGCTTAAAGCTATCCAAACACACAAAGTCTGGATTCAGTGACACCTCCCCAGTAAAAGAGATGAGAGATCTCTCCAATGCATTCCGATCTCGCAGCATCAGTGTGTCGGAGCACGCTGCGCACAGGTAGTGCCAGGGAAGGGCGAGGGGTTGACACAGCGCCCTCTGCACCAGGGTGTACGGGATGCATGCCAAGGAGAAATGCATGGAGATGTAGACACTACTGTCAATCCCATAACTCTTAGTTGAACCTCTAAACGTGGGAGCTCTATCCCACAAATTGCACGCTCATGTACTCATCTTCAAACTCATAGGCAAATGCGTTTCTTCATTTTATTTTGTGTAGATGAACTATAACACAAGGATGTAGAAAAGGTTGCAGTCTGATCAGTTTTTCCATAGTAAGATCCAAATTTAGTTTCGGTTTAAACTTCATTTTCTATCCCACTATTTATTTTTCATTTCTGTTCTTTGTGAATAAACGTTTTGAGCTGAGATGGAAGAAAAGAGTTGGATTCAGAATGCAACCTTTTCTTCACAGATACCGTTGTAGACAACAGTGTGTTTTGCATGGCTAGAATTGTTTGGTGCAGCTTTGATGTGCATGAACAGTCATTGCCTTGAAGAACCTCAGCCCAATGACTTCTTACAAGACTAACACCATTGTAGGATCTAAAGAAACCCCAGCAACACATAGTTAAACCCCACCTTAGAAGTACTAAACCGAAATAAAAACATGATGGTTTGATTTTTAACTACAGGTCCTATATCAATCCATCCATTACTAAAGGTACCACAATGCACTGCAAGATTTGTCGATGTGCCAGCTTGCACCCAGCGATGACTGGTCATGCACCATCAACCCACCAAATAAGGTTTCCAGCCTCTAAACAGTCTAATTCTTTTTGACGTAGCCGTATGCAGACTTCTGTCACCAGCTCCAGTTTGAGTTCTGCTGATGAGAGCTCCATGGCCCAGGCTGATGACAGCCTGAAAAACCTTCATCTAGAACTTACTGAAATCTGCCTGGACATGATGGCAAGATACGTCTTTGCCAACTTCACAGCTGTGCCCAAAAGGTCAGTTTTCAGAGTCATGGCTCTGTAGATGTATTGGTCAAGCAGATTTTATTTATAAAGCTAAATAATTGCTTATTAATAGACTTTATCTTTCATTTCATTTAGTTTTCTGCTGATCTCTTGGTGGTGCTGTTCTGCTGCCATGTTTATTCTACTGTGGTCTCATTTTATCTCTCCAGGTCACCTGTGGGTGAATTCCTGCTTGATGGGGGAAGGACAAAAACATGGCTAGTTGGGAACAAACTGATCACCATCACAACTAGTGTGGGCATGGGTACACGCTCCCTCCTTGGCCTGGATACTGGGGAGAACCAAGGCGATACAGAAACCAGGTAACCTTAATATACATGTACCCTAATCAAAGCCATATAGACAGCACCTGGAAGTCAGATTATATCAGGACACTAGTATCAGGATATACATACTGTATCCTGATACATACAGAATCCTCCGGGATTTCTACTGTCCCTTATCGGTAAATACACTTTTTACACCCTGGGGGTACTTAGACAGAGATTAGCCACTCTAAACTTTTTATTAAATAGCATATTGAGAGTTTACATTAGCTTTACATCCATTTTTAAGAAGAAACAAGAGCAGAATAAGTCTTTGGTCCCAGGACTTCCATTTGTTTCATATAATTAAAAAGGTTGTAAATGAATCAGTTTCACCCTTTCTTGTAGCTCACCTGTCCCAGCAGAACAGGTCAAGGAAGCTCCGCCCATGCACGATCTCCAGGCCAGAAAGCCCGGTATGCAAACGCCACGTCACAGAGTCCGCTCCATGTCCGGTAAGCTCAGTTTAACGGGAGGGGTCTCTTCCTTTCCTTTTTGACCTTCTTGTTGGACATGAAAGCGGAGAAATAAGAATCTCATAGGATAAGTAAACTGTGTGTGCTGTCGGCCTGGTTTCTAATGATAAGTCTTCCGCTTAAATAATAATTCTTTTTAAAAAATGACCACTAATAAACTGCTTTTGGAAACTTGTTTATCAAGTATAAATGGCCACAATGTTGAATGTTTTCCATTCTGATTGGTCGCTTTGTCTGCTGAGCCAATCGATTGGCTCTTGTGTTGTTGCAATACAAAATCTCACATTTCATTACAGAACAAGAGGGCTTACTTAAAAGATCACATGGCTTTATCTCAGAATTGTTAGTATAGGGCCCCTAACAACTGAGCAATTGACACAGCCTGCAGTATTATCCAACCATCTTGGTAGATAAGTGGGACAATCTAACTAGGTTACTTTGGGATAAGAACTTATTGGGGGAATTCTGTTCCAAATAAAATGGGAAGCATTGGCAGTTGTATTTGTATCCATTAGCCAATAGAATTTCCCTACACCTAGATCCCTCCCTGTTTATTATCTTAACTTACCCTTGTACAGTGCAGTGTGTGATACAGTTAAAAGCTTTACTAGAATTTCATTATGCTGCCTGAACTCGATTTATTAACAAATACTCAACCTGATTACTTGTGCTTTATGCAGTTCAATGTATTCTCTTGTACTCTGTTCATAGTTCCACCACCAATAAATAGTTTAGACTTGTGAATCCTCCACTAGGGGGCAGGATTAGGTTTCCTTTACTTTTTATATTTTGTTTGTTTGCTTGTTTTTGGCTTTTACCAGCACTGTTTGTGTTTAGAGAACAGAATTGTCATCTTTCATTATTGGCCTTTTCAGGTGGGACCACCCTAAGGGCTGGATCATTAGAGGGGAGTCCTCTGTTATCGGTTCTGAGTCAGACTAGTGGAACTCCGGTAACCAGAGCAGAGAAAACCTCCCACAGAACTCAAGGGAAGAAAGAAAAGGCCACCCTGGCTGACTTTGTTCCTGTGCTAACACAAGGATGGGCAGAGGTCCTGGTTCGCAGACCAACAGGTAGAACAAAGCGTCTCCTTTGATAAAAGCTTAAGATTCCCTGGTTTTCCATGTGTTTTTTGTGACAGGCAGACAAATCATCTCTTTAACTGTATATGACAGTGTGACCTCGGTTAAAGGGGTGATACTGTTAGATACATTTTCCACGTAATCATCATAGAAATGTTTTGTGATCCTGTTGCGTTCTGCCTTGGCTGTATTAGTATTGATGCCTTCCTGTCTGTATTGGAATCATCCTGCCAGGTAATACCAGTTGGTTGATGAGTCTGGAAAATCCTTTGAGCCCCTTCTCGTCTGATATTAACAACATGCCTCTGCAGGAACTCTCCAACGCTCTAATGGCAGCTGAAAGGTTTAAAGAACACAGGGAGACGGCTCTTTACAAATCTCTGTCCATGCCATCCTCACCTTTATCCCCATCTGTAACCAAGACAACGCTTCTCCAGCGCTCAAACACTGGTTAGTAGCGAACCTGGATTCACTAGGAAGATTGATCATCTCTCTTACATGTGATCAAACATGTAAGAGAGAGAGAGAACTCCCTGTTTACACATCCCCAGTTTTAAAGGAGAACTAAAGCTAATATCAAAGTCTTTCATTGCTAATGGACACTGTAGTTATATCTCTTACCTCTGAAATCAGCAACATTTTAGTCTCTTAACTGAGATATTCTCAAAGATTGGTATCGGCAAGCTCACAGTTCCATTTAGTGCAGGTAATGCTCAGAGATTTAGCACATGCTCTTCGGAACTTTCACTGCACTGAATGGGCACCACCCACCCCAGGCAAATGTAAAAAGTAATTGGCCATGATGTCATAGTTCATGGCAGTGACTGCTTTCCACCAGAAAGAGCCGGTAACTAAGCCTGGAGCTTGCTGGTATCCATCTTTTAGAATATCTCACTGATCGCAGGTAAGTAAAATGGTTTCTGGGTTTGGGGAGGTTTCCTACTAGATACTAAAATCTTGTTTTGGGGTTGTACGTGCCCTTTAATTTCCAAGCTGAGATCTCTGTACTTTCCTAGCTGCAGTTCTGAGGTCTCTCTCCTCCGATCGCTTCTCAGATGCACCCCTGTACAAAGCACATTCTTTTGCTTATGCACACGGGGGTGAGGGGGTAGCCTGGAGGAGAGAGATGTTATCGCTATAGGATTTCGAAAAAGTGCTCAGGTTTTGAAACCTCTTTTTTTCTATGTGCAAATAAAGTTTTCTGTCTTTTGAAAGCAACATAGATTGGTCTCCAGCCTCTCTGTTTGAATGAGTCATGTGATTGACAGTTATGGCCCATCTCTATGTTTACATTGTATTAGTATACCATTATACTAGCCCCTCTTAAAACTGTGAGACATTAAAAGGTGTCTAAGAACACTGCAGTAGTACAACCATTGGTCCTGTACATAGGCTATAGGCAAAGCTTTACCATATGTTGTACCTCCTTCATATTGGTTTGCTGCTTTAAATATGACCTATCAAGGTTATGTGGGACATTTAGGTGTTGGAAATTGCAATGTTCTCTTCTCCTTCCTATTACAGTGGCTTCTGTCTCTCTCTCCTACCAGTCCATTGGTCAAGGAAAGTTGCTTAGGAGCATTTCCTGGGCAGGTATATGGAAACAGCTTGGCGGAATCTTGGGGAAAATCATGTTTCTGATTATTGATTTATTTCTGCTTTTATTCTTTTTGTGGCTTACTGGTCCATTGACGTGTTTGCTGTGTGTTTTGCTTCTAACCAGCATTATGAGATTGCAGGCCCAGATGAGATTGTTTTGTGTTTGTGACTCACATCATGGGATATTAGTGCTGCATTTGGTGTGGCTGCTTTGTTTACACCCTAACACAAAAACATATAGAGCGTGTCAAGTTGATTTAAAGTATTATGAACGTTAAAATATTAATCAGCCCAATTGTGCTCTATAATTCCTAACAGCAGTGAAACCACCCCTGAAATCCGTAGCATTTAGGAACAATTCTCTATATTTACTTTAGGTTTCTGGCTTATCCCGAGTTCTATTATCTCTTTCTTCCAATTAAATTTATCATTGTACAGCACAAGTCCGTTCAGAAAAAGGTCCTCTAGTAGAAACATTATAGGGGCTCGGGGTTGGAGAACACACATGCAGGACTATGTATCAACAGCCGGTATAGGCTACGTCACGGTTATCCTTTGTGGCATTGTAGCAAGGTTCAATTTGAAAAAAGTGCACACCCCTAGCACGTGCTGTAGGTTTCTTCTGTGGAGCTGGTATCTGGACATCCTGCCACGTCCTATAGGTATAGCAATCAGTATAGTAGGAACTGCAGACATAGATTCATGAAAAAAGGGTCCTTAAACCATTTATTCATTGTTACAACCAAGTGATAACATTTTGGGGGACCTCAGCCACCCTTAATCAAATACATGATTATGCATTGTGGTCAATGTGATTGTAAGTCGACTGTGCACTAAAAGTATCCAAATGCCGCAAGCCATGTCACAAGTGTAATTTTGCCCAATTTTATCAATAGCTACATTCACGTTGGTACATCGCAATACAATGCCATTGATACATAGTTGCTGGATTAAGAGGTGATATACACAGGTATTAGTCTGGTTTAGGGCAACTGATGTTTTTTTTTAAAATGGGCACTATTGCTTTGGCATTGGTACCGAACCACAGTGTTCCTTCTAAGCTGTGTGCTTGTGCGCACACACAAATCTGCAGGCCTGCGCACAAAAGTGGTGCGCACAGAAACATCAGCTAGAATATAAGTGCGGTGGTGTGTAGCGCAGTAAATTTTATCATGTATGCGCACAGCAAATATATTTCTGTGCACACAGACGGTTTTAAGTTAGAGGGAACTTTGGCTGCGGGAAAGAGAATTTATTCCATGTTGCCAGCTACCGAAAGGGGAATTTTACCCCAAGCTGTTCTAATGGTCTGGGACCCCCAGTGTCTTTGAAATAATGTTCAGCACAAAAACACTGATTACTTTTTTATTGTTCTGATCTGTTAAGAAGGAGATTTTTCTGGAAGCTTAGGAATGAATAGTAAATGCACCCACCCCTGTTCTATGATGTGAGCTAGAAAACTAAATGGAAAAATCAATCAAAGAATGCAAGAAGTATAATGAGGACGTCGATATTATTGCGCTTGCAGTACAAACTGTAAAGCAAAGAAATCCTATTCTTTTAGCCATGACACAAGTGTTTCTTGGTAGAATCCTGCACTGTTCCAGAAGAAGGAGCCCAAGGCAATGGAGAAAAGGAGGAAGTGGTTTCCCCGGGTGGTTCTCAAGAGTTGTACGAGTTTGAAGCTGTTTCTACTGAAGTTACTGGTGAGGACAAAGCAGTGAAGAAGGTGGATACTATTAGCCGGGTGAGATTTGTAGGCTCATGACGTTGGTGTTACATGTGTTGAATGAATTGATATAAATAATATTTCATCGTTTTTTTCTCCTTTTCCAAAAGTCTGAATGTTTATTACTTGAGTTCTAGAGAAGTCCATGTTTTTCTCTAAGTGATTACATTGTTTTCTCTTATTCCTGGAAAGTCCTCATCCACGTCCAGCCAAGAAGAGTCTACTGCAACTCAAACCGAGGATTCGGAAGCTGGTGGGATACCTATTGAGGGTTCCTCCCGGGATCATCCTTTACAAACCCTGAGCAAGTCTAGCTCCTCTCCTGAACTTCAGAGCTTGCAAGAGTTGCCCAAGGAGTTGTACTCTAGAGAAGACGTCAAGAAGCCAGCTGCAGACTTCAAAACTCTACCCCAAATAGAAACGCCCTTAACCCAAAGAACAAGATCGGAAGAGGAACGCACTACTCCGACTATATCCAAACCAGAAACCGGGTCACGACTAGAACCAGAACTGCCTATTTATTCTCCACAGTCTCCAACTGGGCACCGACCTAGAGGTCACACCATCTCAGACTCTGAGCCATCGAGAAGAGGCAGAAGGATTAATGTTGATGCTTTTAAGAACAGTACCAAATCTTCCAAAGCAGAGAAGGTGCCTGGAATAGACCCAAGGTATTTCCTAGACATTTATCTTGTATTATTATATTCCTACATTTTATTGAAAACTAAAAACTGTGTACAAATTTCGGACATATTTTTGCCTAACATTAGTTTGTTAAAGTCCTGGGCACTTTACACTAACATATTTGTCTTATGGTGGCCAAGATATCTCTCCTGTGTATGGAATGAAAACCATCAATCCTGATGCTGACAAACCACCACCATCGGCATTAGGTTCCTGTTGATCTGTTACCTGTTTCTTTATATATCCAACCTAAAGTATTTTTCATTTAGTTGTCAATCAAGTAACTTATTATCATACACCCCTCTCTCCTGAGAGTTGGTATGTGTCAAGTGCATGGTGGGAAATTCCCTCTCCCAGTGTTGCCTCATAGTGATTACTGAGTAAGTGCTATTTACACATTTTATTTATAGATTAAGATTAAACATTTTAAATGAAAGATTTTAAATATTGTTTTCAGTTTTCATACCATTTCAAGTAACAAGGGCACTGCTGTAAAATAGTGTGAAACGGCTTGAAATGTTCATGTTTATTAACCATTCTATATGTACCAACAGGATTAAAATAAAACTCTTTGCTTTTCCCCTGTAGCTTTGTATTTTTGCAGTTATATCATTCTCCTTTCTTTGGTGACGAGTCCAATAAGCCAATCCTGGTTCCTAACACGCAGGTGAGCCAGAGAACAATAGGTTTTTATTCTAGACGGGAGCACCAATAGGAAATTAAATCAAGCAATAAGGAGCTTAATAAGTTCAGCATTAGGCTGGGTACACACCAGCTGAGTTTTTGTCCCAACCAAGCGCTCGCTTCTAGCATGTAATTGGCCAGGGACAAATGTCTGTGTCGCGGCAATAGTCCCCATAGGGGATCGCACATTCACCCATGATTTACCAACAGCCCAATAGCTGTTCGTCAGATCAGGACGAACGGCGACCAAGTTCAGTTGCGGACAATGCACACACACCATCAGACATTTCCAACCATACATGTCACTATCGGTACCTGATGGTGTGTACCCAGCCTTAATGACTGGTAATGATAATGATTATTTCTACATGTTGTATGCAATGTGGGAATATCCTGTACTAGGCTAAGATAAAGTATTTATTTGTCTTGTAGACATTTGAGAGAACAATGAGCATTCTAGACCGGATTCCCTCCTATGACACCCACAAAATCGGTGTTCTCTATGTTGGAGAAGGGCAGGTGAGCTGCAGGACATAGACAAGCCAGTTATTTATGTTATGGTTTTATTTGCATTAACCAGCCATAGTCGCATGATGTGTTGGAAACAAGGAAATGTTATTGGTAGCTGAATATTGCACAGACCAATAAACTGCTTCCTTGTGCCCCTTTTTTTATATTTGCTGTACCCACCCCCTGTAGGATGTGCGCTATGGTTGGTTATTTGCCTCTATAGGGGTTGCTCTATTTAGATTAGAAAGGACATTTTGCTATCACCAGTAAGTAGGTCATTTCATTGTATTCCAACAGGCAGATAATGAGCGTGCTATCCTATCCAATGAGCACGGCTCGTACCGCTATACGCAGTTTCTTACGGGGCTTGGTAAACTGATTGAACTGAAAGATACACAGCCAGACAAGATCTTTCTTGGAGGACTGGATGGGTGTGGAGACGATGGTCAGTTTACTTATTGCTGGCACGATGATATCATGCAAGGTATGCAAACCTTCACATCCTCACATACAGGAAATCCAATAATGTACAGGGGATCAATACTGACAAAATCATTCACCGCTAATAATCCACAAATAGACCTTTATTAAGTAGCAGTTTGATTTTTATTTTGCAAATTGTGTGGTAAGACAGGTGTGTGACCCACACAAGATATGGAATACAATTCTTTGTTAATAAGACATGAATAGGTCACAGTTAGCAAAGCATTGCCTGTACTTTTTCCCACTGTGTAGAACACAAATTGATATTAAAGGATAACTAACGGCGGATCCATTTAATATTTTTTGGCTTTTCCAGAGTGGATCACTGAGATGCATTGTTGCCCATGCTTGGTAAATTCTCTAGCTCCCTCCGTCTTCCTCTTCCAGATCTTTGAATAACTACTTGAAAGCCCGGGGTCGGTGCTTTTGTGCCCAACACCACAGTGAACACACAAATTGCTTGTGCGGTGCTCTGGACCATCATCCCCTCTTGGTCGTCCAGCCGCAACTGAACCTACTAAGGGGGGGATCCATAGGGCCTTCCTTTGCTAGAAGGATTCGAATACTGAGCTCCCCGTTGAACACCAGCTGCCACCAGGGAGTCTCCAGGAAGGGTTTGATTGGGAAAGCTGGAGGTCCCAAAAAGGATCCAACCTGTCCTATCACAAAGATGTACAAACAAAACAAATAACAAATTAAGTGGGGAGTGGGAAAGAAGTTCTATTGTGAATACATAAAGGTGCCAGTTGAGCCAGACAGTTTCATGTAGAGGGTGCCAAATAGAACCAAGCCATTGTTGGCAAGGCTAAAAAAAAAACTTGTCTCCCGAAAGGGGAAACCAGGAAGTGATGGGAGTAAAATGTGCCCATTGTGAACAAAAGTTCCCTCTCTTCGGAGAGAGAAGATCCCCCCTGCAATCTGTTAAGTAACTACTGGATGACCTGCTCATGGCCTCTCTATAATTAAGACTAAACAGTGAGGTTGAAGAATGGAAGGTAAGACATAGCTCAAGTGAACTATTTCTTTAATCAATATCTCAGGAGCCAGGGATGAAGATAGCAGAAATGTATCTTTCGCACAATCCACTGCAGCAGCACTGGAAATTCCTGACTGCTCCCTGGTTCTAATTAACTATTGTGCGCCTTAGTTGATTAGAACCAGGAAGCGGTAGGGACCTGTCAGTTCTGCAGCAATGGATTGCGCAAAAGGTACGTTTCTGCTATCTTCGGCCCTGGCTCCTGAGATATTGATTGAAGAATGGGAGGTAAGGCATAGCGTCTTAACCTCCTGCTCTTCAATCAATACATTAAAGAAATAGTTCACTTTTCAAGTGAACTATTCCTTTAAGCCTATTTGCATCTTTACTACCAAAACAAAGAGTTTCTGGGGGCTACCGAAACCAGAAAATGTCATAAACCAGCAGAATTATAGATCCTGTGATCCACAAGGAATGAATTATAGAATCCATTTTGTGAGGCTCAGAATGACATGCTATGGGACTGGCTCATCTCCCAGCAGCACTTGCACATGCAAAACCCTATACCGTAACCTTCTTGAGAAACGTAGAAGTTTTTTAAAAAATTAATAAAAGGAGGAGAGACTTCTGGGTAATTTCCATGCCCTTGAGCAAATGCAATACCTTCTATGAGGATTTTAATAGCATTTATATCAGACACACTTGTAAGCCATCTGCAATAAATAAGATTCAACAGCTCTGCCATGTCTAACATTACACTCCAGGGTCAGCTATGGAATGTTTAGTAATATCCATATAAGGAGAATGTGGATATGTAGCAGGAAAATGTGAAAAGCATAAACCAGTAAACATCATCTCAGAAGTGTCTGGTACCAGTTAAAGGAAAACTAAAGCTAAAATATCAATGGCCCAGCATAAATTGTATATTAACTGCTGCGTCTCTCACCCTTAAAGTCAGCAGCATTGTGAAGTTTTATTCTGCAGGTTTCTCCCTTTTACAAAATAGGTCAGAGTCCTAGATACAAGGGGGGTGGTTTTATAAAAGGTTCAGCAACCAATTGGATGTCCTCAAATATTTTCTTAATGTTATAGACCAGTCAACATCTGTTTGGATGATGCAGTTTAAGGGCACAGGCATTTTGCACCTCTTATTAAATAATCCCTATAGTTGCCCACCCTCTCCTTTCTTCCAGAGCTGCCAATTAACTACTGAGTGACCTCTCTAATCAAGACTGAGCAGTCAGAAAACTAATTGTTACTCACTAGAAAGGAGGAGATGGGTTATTTATCTACTAGTTAGAAATGATTGAATCTAAACAATATTAAAAACCTATAAAGAATAACCACCTGTCCTTACGTTACAGATGTTCGATCATTTAAAATGGCCGTCAGCTCTCCTGATGCTCCTCCCAACTTGCACCTCCTTCTCTAACATGTAACGCCCACTTTTCATGTTTGAGATGGATGGGTGTCACCTTGACAGGGATGGGAAAGAGCTGTCAGCTGCTGCAGACGTGTGCAGACATCTTTAAAGCATTAACATTTTTAACTTCTAAGTTAAGTGATTCCTGGAGATGATTCTTTATGGGTTTTTATTAATGTTTTGACCAGTTTAGCGTCACTTTAAAGATAAAGGATTTAGATATCTGCGAATGGGGCTGTTTTCCTGTGTCCTCTGTCTACTAATGAGCCCATATATGTGTTGATATTTGGTTAACACCTTCCGTATACAGATTTCCAACGGAATTATCCCTCTAACCGTTCTAACCAGTGTATTTATTTCTTCTGACTATTCTGTACCTCCTTCAGTCATATTCCAGATTACCACTTTCATGCCAAACAAGGAGATCGATCCTCATCGCTGCAACAAGAAAAGACACGTGGGGAACAACTTTGTGAATATTATCTACAACGATTCGGGAGAGGCCTACAAACTGGGTACCCTCAAGGCAAGTCTTGTCTTTGCTTGTCCTTGAATATTTGGTAGTGTGCAACCAGAACAGGCCTTTTATGTTTTCTTTATTCCTCATTAATAGGGTCAGTTTAATTTTGTAGACGTCAACATTCAGCCATTGGACTGCGAAAGTAACTTGGTGACTCTGCTGTGCCGGAAAGGTAACATTCCATTTCTTCCCTGCTGTCTGGCACGTCCAGTTTGGTCATTACCAAAGGTCCCTTTGACTTTTCTTTTTAAATTGTACCATAGATATGGAAGGTCTCGTTGACACCAGCGTTGCAAAAATTGTGTCCGACAAAAACCTGCCATTCCTGGCTCGTCAGATGGCTTTACATTCAAACGTAAGGGATACTTTGCTGATTTTTTTGATCAGGATGTAAAGTTTGTTTGCGTTGATATCCACTTTTCTGCTGTAGCATCAGCACCCCTAGTGGTCATAAATATTACTTGTCCTTATTGCTAATTCTAAATGCAATAAGAAAGAAAACCAGTTGCTTGTGCTGTTGTATATTGATTGGGGGGGTGGGAAATCACTGCCAGGACAGAACAATTGCCTTATTGGTGTTAAATTACTATTGGGTCATTACAATTACAATTCAGAGGAAAAAGAAACATTTGTGGGAAATCAGTGGAAAAAGAATTTAATTTCGATGTTCCAGCTCTTCCATGTAGAGCCGCCATTCATGGCCAACACAGGGAGGACACAGCCAATGACTGCAGTGGGGAAAGCCTCCACTGAGCGCGTACAAAGCTATTTGAGCTTGCACGGCTTTAATAGGGGGCTCCAAAGAATGGTGGAACGTGGGTATGTATAACTTTATATAGGTAAATAGGAGCGTCCTTTACATATGCAAAAAAATGAGGTTGGAGGGTGGGCATGTCCTTTAAACTGTTGTTATTAAATGTATTTTAATGTAGTAGAGAGGTTTATAGTTTTATTCCATTCACACTGATGTAGATACCACAACTGCAGAGTTTAATTGTCTGCTGGGATTGTCTCTTGTTTTAATGTGTTTTTTTTCTGTACACATTTGATAGATGGCCTCACAGGTCCATCATAGCAGGTCCAACCCTACAGATATTTATCCATCCAAATGGATCGCCAGGCTCCGGCACATAAAGAAGATGAGACCGAAGGTAGGACAATTGTTGCCGTAACAGTCCATTCACAAAATAACCCGAGAACCAAATACACAAACACAACACTGTACTGTCAAGTAGCGCGATACTTTCATCCAAATGTCCATGCATAGAACAAATACCGTATATACTCGAGTATAAACCAAATTTTTTTACCTTTAAAATCATCTTGAATTTCCCCCCCCTTCGTTTATATACTCTGGTCTGTGCTGATCTGGATGCTGCTGGACAAAATCACATAGCCCTGGGAAAACAAAAGCTGTACCCGGTAATACAGAGTATCGTCTTGATTTCAGTGTGTTAGGCATTGTTGTCCTGCTCACTCAGATCAGCCCAGACTTCAAGGGAAATGGAAAAATACGATCTTTAAGTGTTCAGGCTGCACAGAAAGGTATGAAGGGCACATCTGTGTATGGGACTTTCCATGGGGCTGTGTATTGGGATTTCTATGGGGCTGTGTATGGGACTTTCTATGGGGCTGTGTATGGGACTTTCTATGGGGCTGTGTATGGGACTTTCTATAGGACTGTCTGTGGAACTATCTATGGGGCTTCCTATGGGAGAAAGTCAACCCTCGGTTTATACTTGAGTCAAGCAGTTTTCCTAGTTTATCTGTTAAAAGTAAGTACCTCGGTTTATATTCGGGACGGTTTATACTCTAGCATATACGGTAGCCTAGACAGGCCATAGTTCTTATCCCTCCTCCTCTGTTTACTTTTCAAAATGTATCCAATCAAAACCATCCGACACAAGTCTCCCCAGTCTGCAGTGGTACATGATGTAGATATTCAGATAAGGGATACATGTTTGTTTTCATTTAAAGCTTTCTAAACTGATTTTTGGTTATCAAATATTAAAAGCATTTCTACCATTAAAGGACAGTTTCATGTAAGCAAAATAGTGTCTATTAAACATTAACTCTAGGTAAACGCTTGATAGCTTGATATTTCTGGGGACTTTCTGTTTCGAGGGATGGTTGAAGCAATTTCTAGTTCTTACCACCAGATGGGAGTGTTTGTTACAAGGAGAGATCAGAAGGGACTTGGGGCTGCTGCTATCACTGTCTGCACTGTCGGTTGAGTGCCCATACACAGCCCAATCCCATGCTGAGAGAAGTAAATTTTCCATTCGCACTGGCCGGCAATGATGCCAGCAGTAGTCACTTAATTTATTAGCCAAATTTCTTTGGATTCGAAGGGATTTGTCATTGATCAGTAAGGTGTATGGCCACATTTTAAAGGTTTGTACACACCTGCGAATGCAGGTGCCCACTCGCAACACTTGATGTGTACGAACGGCCAATAATCTTTATTGGCCGAAACAGATGCTCGTTTGGAGATCATTGCTTGTTTCGGCCGTTTCGAGTGCCCATACACGTTGTACGAACCTTTAGCCTGTGCTAATTATCTGCAGCAACAAAAACAGGTGTAATTTAACTGCAATACGGCCATACACTATCTAATCATTAGATTCAGCGTTTGTTCACAGAATCTGTCTAACGTCTAAACGGTGAACATTGGGTCCGGCAGTTCTTAGCTTCATACGGTAATGTTCCCACCTCGCCTGTTCCTGGACAGTCAGAGGGCGAGTATGCAGTGGATGGGCACCTTAACCCAGTAAAGTCTAAAAAATTAGCTTTAAATTAATAAGTGAAACCCTTTATTGCATTATTTTCCTAAAGAACGAAAGGTTTTCTTTAACTTGATTTTATATTGATAGCACCCTAGACAGATGGACCCTAGACAGATGGACCCTAGTGAGACAGACCCTAGTGAGACAGACCCTAGTGAGACAGACCCTAGAGATCATTCTGTAAAGGGGCCCAGGTCTGATGTAGATGGAGGATTCATGTTACAGAAGATGGGTTTCCAAAGGGGCAGAGTTTCAGTTAAAATGAACTTGTAATTTATAGGATTTATAAAGGATCAATATAGTTGTATTTCAATATAACGAGTGTATAGGATTTATAAAGGATCAATATAGTTGTATTTCAATATAACGAGTGTATAGGATTTATAAGGATCAATATAGTTGTATTTCAATATAACGAGTGTATAGGATTATTAAAGGATCAATATAGTTGTATTTCATATAACGAGTGTATAGGATTATAAAGGATCAATATGTATTTCAATATAACGAGTGTATAGGCTTATAAAGGATCAATATAGTTGTATTTCAATATAACGGTGTATAGGCTTTATAAAGGATCAATATAGTTGTATTCAATAGAAACAAGTGTATAGGATTTATAAAGGATCAATATAGTTGTATTTTAATATAACGAGTGTATAGGATTTATAAAGGATCAATATAGTTGTATTTCAATATAACAAGTGTATAGGATTTATAAAGGATCAATATAGTTGTATTTCAATATAACGAGTGTATAGGCTTTATAAAGGATCAATATAGTTGTATTTCAATATAACGAGTGTATAGGATTTATAAAGGATCAATATAGTTGTATTTTAATATAACGAGTGTATAGGATTTATAAAGGATCAATATAGTTGTATTTCAATATAACGAGTGTATAGGATTTATAAAGGATCAATATAGTTGTATTTCAATATAACGAGTGTTAGGATTTATAAAGGATCAATATAGTTTTATTTCAATATCACGGTGTAAGGATTTAAAGGATCAATATAGTTGTATTTCAATATAACGAGTTATGATTTATAAAGGATCAATAAGTTGTATTTCAATATAACGAGTGTATAGGATTTATAAGGATCAATATATTTTGTATTTAATATAACGAGTGTATAGGATTTATAAAGGACATCATATAGTTGTATTTCAATATAACGAGTGTATGGTTTATAAAGGATCAATAAGTTGTATTTAATATAACGAGTGTATAGGATTTATAAAGGATCAATATAGTTGTATTTCATATACAAGTGTATAGGATTATAAAGGATCAATATAGTGTATTTCAATATAACGGGTGTATAGGATTTATAAGGATCAATATAGTTTATTTACATATAACGAGTGTATAGGATTTATAAAGGATCAAAGGATCAATATAGTTGTATTTCAATATAACGAGTGTATAGGATTTATAAAGGATCAATATAGTTTTATTTCAATATACGGTGTATAGGATTTATAAAGGATCAATATAGTTGTATTCAATATAACGATGTTATGATTTAAAGGATCAATATAGTTGTATTTCAATATAACGAGTGTATAGGATTTATAAAGGATCAATATATTTTGTATTTTCAATATAACGAGTGTATAGGATTTATAAAGGATCATATAGTTGTATTTCAATATAACAGTGTATGGATTTATAAAGGATCAATAAGTTGTATTTTAATATAACGAGTGTATAGGATTTATAAAGGATCAATTAGTTGTATTTCATATACAAGTGTATAGGATTATAAAGGATCAATATAGTTATTCAATATAACGGTGTATAGGATTTTATAAGGATCAATATAGTTTTATTTACTATAAACGAGTGTATATGGATTATAAAGGATCAATATAGTTGTATTTCAATATAACAAGTGTAGGATTTATAAAGGATCAATATAGTTGTTTTCAATATAACGAGTGTATAGGCTTATAAAGGATCATATAGTTGTATTTCAATATAACGAGTGTATAGGATTTATAAAGGATCAATATAGTTGTATTTCAATATAACGAGTGTATAGGCTTTATAAAGGATCAATATAGTTGTATTTCAATATAACGAGTGTATAGGATTTATAAAGGATCAATATAGTTGTATTTCAATATAACGAGTGTAAGTTACTAAACATTATCGGTTATTTCTCTTTACTAATTTATGACTGTGGCATTTTACAGATGGGGATTTGCCATTGTGGCAGATTTTGAATGACATACGTCATAAAATATCCACCACTGCATTAAAGGATCACTATCCTTTAATATCGATCCTTTATAAATACCATCCATAGGGCCATATTTATAAAGCGTGTTATTCGTAATGAACGGCCGTGGTTGTACATTTACACCGAACGTTCGTTAATTAACGAACGTTTGGTCGTAGAATATCATGCGGTAGTAAACTACGGCAATGATGATATTCTATGGGGATCGTAAATCTACGATCGCATTATCGGACATTTACGATCTAATTGGTTTAACTGATTGTTAAAGGTGCGGTATCGCTTTTTAGCAATATTGCGCCTTTATAAATATGGCCTATAGTCTACACAGATTGCTAGAGAAATGTAATAAAGTAATGTATTTAATGTTCCCTCCCAGATACAAGAGGAATTGATAGAGCTAAGTGCCAGCCTGCCTTACCAGATCCACAATATCACCAACAAGCCCCCTCCGCAAAACCCTCAGTCACCCCCCGGTGCGTTTGAAACGGGACAGAGGACCAGACTCATTTCTGCAGTGGACGATTTCACAGAGTTTGCGTGAATTTGTAATTGAACTGAATTTCCTGATGTAAATGGTACGGTCAAAGCTCCTAGAAAGGAACCAGTCTGCTAGGAATGTGCAAGGATGACAAGGACTACTACAGACTGAACAAGGGAATGTTCCCGAGTTATCTGTGAATCAGGATCGACTAGTCTTGTCTGACAAACTTTTTTTAAAGACACTTGAATGTTAAATTATTTTCAGTACTTGGATTAAAAGAAAATTTAATTTATTAACGTCTCCACATCCATCCGATTGAGGACATAGGGCCATATTCAATAACCCATGGTATCGGAAGCTTCAGACTGTGGTCCTACTTTAACGGTCACTCATTCATACAATACCATGCAGTAGTAGACTATTGAAATGGGATTGTATGGACGGTATTACGATTGCACCTGTACGATCACGGCCATAAAGTTTTTGACCATTAAAGGCGTAAAGGCCTTTATAAATACGGCCCATGGAGTGGATCTTTACACACCAGCAAATACATTTTGCACGCACATATGTTCTTCTGATCGGAAGAACTGCTTGAAGTTTCCCCAACTTGAGCTGCCGATCTTGGGGATGGGACTTAAGATGGGGTTAAGGGAACATTTTCCGCCTGGCCCGATCTTCGCTTTTGCGATAAACAACTCACTATTTGCGATCAGAATTGGAGTTATTTTGAGCCATTCATTTGAATTTGCTGAATCGCTCAAATTATCGATGTTTAAAAATAAAAAAATTTTTTCCTAGAATACAGTTTATGCTTAAAGCCAAAAGAAACAGAAGGGCCACTCCACGAGGCAGAGAAGACAAAACAACAAGGGGTGTAGCCGAAGATCACACAGCCTCAGTGCCACTTTGCAAGGAAAAAAGGAAGACCGGACGCACCTCCGGTTTCTTTACACAACTCTATTAGGTCAGCATAAAACCATGACACACAGACTTGTCTGAGGCGTTTCGGGGACCGCCCCCTTAAATGGATCTATGATTAAGGAGGCAGTTAATTAATGAACGTTCAGTCGTAAATGTACGATCACGATCAGGGTTTATAAATATGGCCCACTGTGTCATGGTTTTACCTAACTAAGTTGTGTGGCCTCTTTTTTCCTATGTTTGTTATGGTTAGCTTTATTTGGCTAGCTACTTTCAACAAGCCAACATCTCATGATCGCATAATTACCAAATGCATATAAGGTTATGGGAATTTTGACCTGAAAACTGAATTAAGTACTGTGTACTAAAAGGACATCTTTGAAATGTAAAGGGTTCAGAGAAGGGCAACTAAATTAATAAAGGGATTGGGGGAGCTTGAATATGAAGAGAGACTGGAAAAGTTACAATTATGTACGCTGGAGAAAAGGCGCTTGCGTGGGGATATGATTACTGTGTATAAATACATTAAGGGGCCATACAATAAACTATCTAGGGCATTGTTCACCAATAGAACATGTCAGAGGACACGAGGACATCCCTTAAGACTTGAAGAAAAAAGGGTTAGGCTTCAAGTTGGGAAAGGGTTTTTCACTGGGAGAACGGTAAGGCTATGGAACTGTCTTCCAGTGGACGTTGTAATGGCAGGTTCATTGGTCAGTTTCAAAAAAAAGCTGGATGAGTTTCTGCAAACAAGGAATGTTACAAGTTACTGGTATTGATACATAAAGTAGAGTTGGGAAAGGGTTTGTCACTGTGAGAACGGTAAAGCTATGGAACTGTCTTCCAGTGGACGTTGTTATGGCAGGTTCATTGGTCAGTTTAATAAAAAGCTGGATGAGTTTCTGCCAAACAAGGAATGTTACAAGTTACTGGTATTGATACATAAAGTAGAGTTGATCCAGGGAAATTTCCGATTGCCACTTGGAGTCAGGAAGGAATTTGTTCCCCCTTCATAAATTTGGTGGGTTTTTTTTGCCTTCCTCTGGATCAACAGTTAGGCAGGAAATGAGGATATTGCTAGATGGGTTGGACTGGATGGACATATGTCTTTATTCAACCTCAAATACTATACTATTTTATACTAGTATAGTTCTATTTAAAGTACCCATGGTGGGGAACATAACTGATAGGTCCTCTGGGAAATCAGATGTTTTACTTCCCTCTCTGGTGTGGTGCAGTTCCACATTCTTCATCTGTACTGGGCCTGGCCAATGGGAAACCTTAGGTAGGTGAAACAGTTGCTTGTTGGTAAATTATTTTATTGATCTAGCCGAAATATCACCACGAGTGTACACAGCCTTAGAAGTAACACTGTTTTGGGAATATCCTAAAGAATTAAAAATGGGTTAATATACAACACACAAAAAAATACAAAAGCAGGTATCCCACCCCTCCCGGATCTTCTAGGAATCTCCCTCAAATTGGAGTGGTCTCCCGCGCTTCCACCCCATTCTCCCACGATGGAGTCCTGAATCTCCTCCCCGTCATGTCCCCTTTTTGTGCACCACGCCCCTGGACTGCCCATGTCACGCCCACAACTCCGCCTCCTCCCACCTCACCCCGCCCACGACGTGGCGTAAATTACGTCATGCCGCACCGCCACGCCCCCTCTGCCCGCAAGTACATAGTGGCAGGGTGGGATGTCTGCAAAGGTAGAGAATTTGGGCTATATTTATAAACCAGCGGTATTGCTTTTTAGCGATACCGCGGGTTAGTTAATTTACGATCGCGGTCATAAATATATGATCACACATTTACAACTGAACGTTGGTTAATTAACGAACGTCCGATCGTAGAATACCGTGCGGTAGTAAACTACCGCAGTGGTGTTCTATGGGGTTTGTAAATCTACGATTTTGCTATTGTAGAACCCGTTCGGTTTAACGATCGTAAATTTACGATAACAATCGTTAAAGCTGCGGTATCGCGACTTTTTTTAAATATGGCCCTTTGTATAAAAGGCTAAACCTGGTGTATTGGCAACAAGCGAACGTTAATCAGACAGTGGAATAGCTAATAGAATATCGCAATTCATTAGGGGAGCAATGTAAAATTGTAAGGAGCTGCTCCTACCTTAGCATGCTCATGTGATGCAATGAGGTATGGGAATTATAAATCGGGTGCAATGCAATATTCATATGTATGTAAATGGTGCAGGCCCTGTAGGATAAGTGTGAGGGAACGGCCACACTGCGCCACAAAAGCGATTGTGTGTGCGAATACACTGCATTTGCAATTTATTGGGAACAACATACGAGGTTTCGGGACTACAATGTCCCTTCCTCAGGAAGGGACATTGTAGACATTGTAGTCCCGAAACCTCGTGTGTTGTTCACAATACACATATAGTCTGCTCCTCCGTTTGCATCTTTGTTCTTGGATTACCTAAGCTCGTGGAGTAGAGAGCTGGGGGATAGCACCTATCGATTGTCTGGCAGCAAGCCAACAGCGATGTGCTAGGGTGTTTCTGAACTGTATTACGCTGCATTTGCGCATGCGATTTCTGCATTTGAGATACGAAATCGCATGCGATTTCGCTTTAAAATGGTGATTGCATGCGATTGCGTATTGCAAACAGAATCGCATGCGTTGCCGTGATTGCCGTTATAATAAAATCGCATGCGCAATTGCGAAAAAAACGTGACAGTGGGGCCTAGCCCTAAACCCTACGGTAACCTGATGTTATATGGGGAACCATGGATTTAAAGGGCATGTCCACCCCCAAAACTATAATCCCCCCCCCACTACTGGCCCCACTATGTAGTGTAATAAAATCCTTACCTTACATCCCAGCTCCAAATGGTTCTCCTGGATTTCCCCCCCCAAAGTCTGAAAAACTGGCCACCAGGAGGATAGCAGAGTCCATATAGGACTTTACCTCCTGTCTCTCCCATTTTGCAAGCCCTCCCCCTACCATTAAAACCCTTTGCCCATTAGTAGGTTGCCTTCCCCCAGCCCCAACCGCATTATTACATTTTCCAGAGACTCCCACGATAGTTACTTACCTTTCCTCTTTCCCCTGGCGTTCTGAACTGCCAGCAGCCGCGTCCATGATTGGCTGCCTCTCAGCCAATCAGGGATGCGGCTGCAGGTCCTGCCCCCTGCTTGCAGTTCAGTGCAAGCAGAGGGCTGGGATTGTGCGGTGGGGGAAAGAGGTAAGGTAAGTAACTATCGGGAAAAATCTAATAATGCGGTTGGGGATGGGGGAAGGTACCCTACCGCATCTAAAAAAAAATTTTTAGAGAGTGGACATGCCCTTTAAGCAATGACTGCATCCCTTAGGGGGCGCTATTTATAAAGGAGTGATAATTTCTCATATTAACCCTTTTTGCTCTGTGGGTATTAATTTTTGATACAGCATTTCTAAAATACGGATGGTTATTGCTAAGTTACTGCTGCTGCTTTATAATATTGGCCGTAAAGTACGACGATTCGACAAGCGGAATTGGCCAAGGTGCGCTGCCCTGAGCCTGTTGTTGAAACGTGAAACTTAAGGGCACATTTATAAACCGATACTTATTAATTTGGCTTGAAAAAGCCAAATTCCTGTTCTTTCTATTTCTTCTTCTTCTTCCGTTTTATTCTTCCGCTTTTTTGGAACGTATCTCCTCCCACAGTTTTTGAGCTAGAGACATGAAATTCGGTACAGACGTGCGGGGCATATAGGAGAAGTGTGCTATCTTCTAGCTAAGGAATCCGCGGAAGCGTTACAGCGTTATCGTCGAATTTCCAGACATTTTTTCCCATAGACTATAATGGTAACAATCCTCAAATGTGGATATTTCAAAACAGTTTTTTTCATGGTCATAAATACAAATGGTGATACCCCCAACCCCCCACATAGACCATTCCATTCCCATGGAAGCCATATTTAAAGGGTAACTAAAGTCAAAAAAACTAATTTAGATTTATCCTCAATAAAAGATAGTTTCATGGTTATAAACACAAAAAAGACATACCCTCTCAACCCAAAACAGGTACACACACCTACTGATCTACTTATCCATTACTATGGCAGCCATACGTAAAGGGTAACTAAAGTAAAAAAAACTCATTTTGACCAATCATCAAAAAAGTTAGTATTTTATCCCCCAACCTGATATAAATACACACACACCAACTGACCTACCTTTAATGCATGTGACATATTTAAAGGGTAAGTAAAAAACAACAATGTCCTCTTCATTGACATTATTGAGTTTTAAAATCTGCAGCACAAACACACAAATTCCCTTCCAAAATGCACTCGTTCAAGCCAAATTCAAAGTTTATACTTAAACTTTCCCTTTCTAGTTACGTATGTTTTTATTTTTGGTAAAATTGCCTGTGAACCAATTCTAGTGTTTCAGACTGTCTCTTGTGAATAACCATGGAATGTTTTTTTGTTTTTTTTTCTTGTTCCAGATTTTTCTAGAATATTGCAAAGTAAGAAATGGACAAGATTTGGTTTCCTCCTCTAGCAACAAGTCCATTTTCACAGTCACTTATTATCATACCGCTTCTCTCGTTACCTCGTTACTTCCCCCTCACTGGTTACTTCCTGGTTACTTGTCCCCCTCCCCCTCACTTCCTAAAGGTTCACGTGTAATCGCGTACGAACCTTAACTTCCTGGTTACCTGGCTCCTCCCCCTCACTTCCTAAAGGTTCATGTGCAATCGCGTACAAACCTTAACTTCCTGGTTACCTGGCTCCCCCCCTCACTTCCTAAAGGTTCACGTGCAATCGCATACGAACCTTTACTTCCTAGTTACTTGGCCCCCTCCCCCTCACTTCCTAAAGGTTCACGTGCGATCGCATATGAACCTTTACTTCCTGGTTACCTGGCTCCTCCCCCTCACTTCCTAAAGGTTCACATGCGATCGCATACGAACCTTTACTTCCTAGTTACTTGGCCCCCTCCCTCTCACTTCCTAAAGGTTCATGTGCAATCGAGTACGAACCTTGACTTCCTGGTTACCTGGCTCCTCCCCCTCACTTCCTAGTCTGGGCATTTTAATATCTCTATGATACAAGATGAGTAGCAGGGACCATCCCCAGCTTCCCTACACATACAATGTGCCATTCAGTCTTATTGGAACTTAATAGATAGACAGGATATTGTAACTAAAAAATCTCATGTTGGTGAACTAAATTTGTCTGCAGCTCATTATCCTCTGTTCCCTCCATGTTCACATGGGACCAAATTGCCCCCCCCCCCCTTAGCTGTAAATGGATTAGACTGTCACAGGATCTCCTCATATGTTACTGTTAGGACTGTACCATTTTCACCTGAATACAGGGGAGGAAACATTCTATTATTTTACTACTGGTAGTTTTGTGGGGGGGTTTGTTTTTCTTCCCCCAATGTCCCTTTTGTGCCTGAAAGCACAGAAACCTACAGGTGTGATAACGTTACAAGGCCTCTTGATGTCACAATATCACAAGACTGCTTCTATAATTGATATCACCATTTCACATGACCTCTTCTGTAATTGATGATGTCATCATGTCACATGACCTCTTCTGTAATGATGTCACAAACATAGAGTATAAAAGGAGCTGCTGATGACTCACAAGTCATTTAACCTTGGAAGCAAGTGAAATTGAGAGAGGAAAAAATGCAGTCGCATTTAAAGCCAAATATGATGCATCGTGATTCGGTAGCGCCGGGTAGAAGGAACCTACCTGATAAGCTCCCTATTTTACCTCCTTTAGTGCCACCTAGGAATCCTCCCAGTAAATATTTTCAGAAATCCCTCTCAAAAGAACGAAAGATCCAACGAGAGAAGGGCTTCATACAGGATGGGATGAATATATGTATCCCTATGATTCCACCTGTGCCTCCACCTGTAAGGCCAACAAAGTCCCCACACGTTCAGCATAATTGTAGAAGATACAAACTGCCACATACTGGAACTACCGCCAAAGAACAAACGAGGAACTTCGTACTGGATGGGGTGAGGGCAGCGAAATTGGATTGCAGGATCCCTATCATTCCGCCTTTGCCTATAGATAACACCCCTTCCTTTAAGAATATTACTAGCAGATACAAACTGCCACAAACTGGAACTACCCCCATATACCCTATTAAGGTAAGTACAGTTTCACAGGGATGGGGGTGTATGTAGGTTGGGGTGAAGGGCAGTGATATTTATAGGGAGTTTATCGAGGGCACAGGACATGCATATTATATCTTATATCCAACTGTTAAGTGACAATAATTTACCATCTGGATTTCATCCTTAATGATGGAGAACTATAGAAAAATAACTTTATATTCAGCAGATATTTCCTATTTACTAAATATTTTTATATTTTTATTGATCCAGCATAAGAGGAACTTCGCACTGGATGGGGTGAGGGCAGCGAAATTGGATAGATCTGATCGATTCCCCATCATCCCACCTGTACCACGATTTGTGTGGCCAAAGAAGGCCCCATCTTTTCAGCATGTTTCTAGCAGATAAACATGCCAAAGACCCTATTATGGTAAGTACAGTTTTAGAGGGATGGGGGTGTATGGAGGTTGGGGTGGAGGGCAGTGAAAAATTTCCGGCCTTATGTACTGCTCATATGTTCTGGTATCTCCCTAATTTCACTCTTTGCTTGGGGGTGGTGGTTGCCGTACAGGTGGAGGACAGGTTGGAATCATAGGGTAATACATATATTCATCCCTCCTGTATGAAGCCCTTCTCCTCGTTGGATCTTTCGTTCTTTTTGAGGGGGATTTCTGAAAATATTACTGGGAGGATTCCTAGTGGCACTAAGGAGGTAAAATAGGGAGCTTATCAGGTAGGTTCCTCTACCCGGCGCACCGAATCACGATTGGCATCATTTTGGCTTCAAGGGATGCGCTGGCATTTTTTTCGCTCTCTCAATTTCTCACTTGCTTCCGGGTTAAATGACTTGTGGTCTCAGCACTCCTTTTTATACTCTGTGTTTGACATCATACAGAAAGGTCATGTGACATGATTATACCACAATTACAGAAGAGGTTCTGTGACATGGTGATATCAATTATATAACAGTCTTGTGATATTGTGACTCAACAGCCTTGTAACGTTATCACACCTTGTAGGTTTCTGTTATTTCAGGCACAAAAGGGACATTGGGGAAGAAAACACAACCCCCCACAAAAAACTACCAGTATATAAATAATAGAATGTTCCTCCCCTGTTTCAGGTGAAAATGGTACAGTCCTAACAGTACATAAATGAGGAGTATCATGTGACGTCTAATCCATTTACAGCTAAAGGGGGGGGATTTGGTCCCCATGTGAACATGGGGGAACAGAGGATTGAGCTGCCGACAAATTTAGTTCACACATGAAATTTTTTAGTTACAAATCATTATGGGGTCTTTATGTCCAATAGACTGAATCGGCACATTGTATTGTTTAGGGAAGCTGGGGATGGTCCCTGCTTCTCATCTTGTATCATAGAGAATTACAATGCCTAGACTAGAATGAGGGAAGCCAGGTAACCAGAAGTCAAGGTTGTACCGATCCGAGTGAACTTTAGGAAGTGGAGCGAGGGGGCCAGTAACTAGGAAGTAAAGGTTTTCGTATGCGATCGCACGGGAACCTTAGGAAGTGAGAGGGAGGGGCCAAGTAATAAGTAAAGGTTTGTACGCATGCACGTGAACCTTAGGAAGTGAGAGGGAGGGGGCCCAAGTAACAGGAAGTAAAGGTTCGTATGCGATCGCACGTGAACCTTAGGAAGTGAGGGGGAGAGGCCAGGTAACCAAAGTAAGGTTGTATGCATGCACGTGAACCTTTAGGAAAGTGAGGGGAGGGGGCCAAGTAACTAGGAAGTAAAGGTTCGTATGCGATCGCACGTGAAGAACCTTTAGGAAGTGAGGGGGAGGAAGCCAGGTAACCATAAAGTCAAGGTTGTATGCGATCGCACGTGATCCTTTAGGAAGTGAGGGGGAGGGGGCCAAGTAACTAGGAAGTAAGGTGCGTAGGCGATGCACGTGAACCTTTAGGAAGTGAGGGGAGGAGCCAGTAACCAGGAAGTTAAGGTTTGTACGCGATCGCACATGAACCTTTTTTAAGATGGCGTCGTAGCATGTCACACTCCGAAAGAACTCCGGGACCCTCTCAGAGTACGGATGCTGTCTGACCTGTAAGAACACATGACACTTGTACAAAAACATAATACAGATTGCAACAGCATGCCTACTGGGAAAAACTTTACCCGAAGTCTCTTCCCTCGTGTCTGAATATTTTAGTTTATCCATGCAAAGGCAGCTAACCACATGTATTGCAGTTCACATAAGGGGAAAGTTCAGATCAAATACATGTGCTTTCAAGGGAAAGAAAAGTTTATTTTTCATTCCACTAACCTTAATATTAGAATTAGAAGACTGACTGACCTTATCAAGACCCCTAATAGTGTCAGTTATGGTCTTGCCCTTGCAAGTATTGTTAGGGACATTCCAATGAAATGAGCATCCCTCAGTAGAAAGACTGTTTGCAGGACCTAAAATGGCAGCTCACTATTGACCACGCTGTGCATAGCAAAAAAGATTAAAAATCAATTGATTAAGGAAGAGATATAATTAAAAAAAATAGTTTTTTTCCACTGAACTTCCCTTTAATTAGTACATTTGACCCCCATACTGAGTAAAATCTGAATTACATAAAGGAGCAGAGATGATGAAAGATGGTTGGGGCTGCTAGTAGGGGAGACATTGCCTGTATACTTTATTATAACATTGTTACTCTGCACAGTTTTGCTGGGTAATAATTACAATACACAACTTCACAACAAAGCAAGGAAATCTCCCCACGGCATTCAGTCAATTCTTCCTGACCATCTTTCCTGTTCTTTTCACGACCGACATACGAGCACGATGGTCCTGCCTGGCCTATTCATTTTGGGATTGCATGCCGATCACAGGAAAGAGTGGGAAAGGTGGTTCCTGAAGAATTGAATTGAATGGGATCCGTCAGGAGTTCTAACATTGGACACGTTTACTCTCATAGGTCGACCTGCTTTTGGATAATGATATTAATGATAATATTGCTGCTTATCGTAAACAGATCCAACCCTTTTGGGGACAAGACTGAAACCATTATCTTGGAGAAACTGAATGAAAAAGGTCAGATGGTCAGTTGCTGTGGCAGAGAAGTGGCAAATCAGCCAAGTCCACTAGACCAGGTATACAGACATGTTTATTGCCTCTTAAGAAAAAATATGGTATAAAGTTTTTCAAAAACAGGTAAAGTTAAAGTACCTGGGGCAGGGAGGTAGATTGATATTTTCTACCTCCCAAAATCATGCGGAATGGCCGCACAAAGAAAACTGCTTCTGCCAAGCCTTCGAGTGTTTCAGCCTATCTTTAATACAGGAAGGCCGAGGGCTCTAACCTGGCAAATGAAAACTGAAAGTGCTTAGCTCCTCAACCAAACATATTGGGAGGTAGGAATAATCATCAATATCAAAATCAGTTACTTTTCATTTCTAAAAATTACATTTTTCAGCATAGTTGTCCTTTAACTCCTGTGCCCTAACCCAGTAGTAAACCATTCATTCTTTGTTATTAACTAACAGTTCTTGTGATTGGACAGATTCCATATAGTGCCAAGGTTGTCCATCTTATCGCCTGTTGCCCATTCAATTTTTGTTCCTGCTTGTAGGTTTAAGTAGGTCTATCAGGGATATAAACATCTGTGCACTCTGCACATGCAGCAATCATTATTCTTTTGGTTGTTCTATTGTAGCAGTTATCACAGATGCTTTCCAGAGACACAGCTGGTTTTGCCTTCATGGTGCACACGTATCGCTCACGCCCATCAGCTTCTTCTTCTTGATTTGCTGCATTGTGGTCTCCTCTTGGATCGGTGTTAGTTCACTTCCAGCGTGGGCCTCATGTGGCTCATCTCAGGGATTTTCAGTTTCCTTTTCTCCTTCTTCATCCTGGAGCCACTGAAGGTGAGAGCTTGGAAGGCTCACAAGACTTTTAGGAGTTATTATCCATTGTAATTAATGTATAGTTAATGTTTACTTAAAGGGCATGTCAACCTTACCACTTTTTTTCTACGAGTAAAGCTCCACCAAACCCAAGACACTTGTGTCTTTACAGAAAGTTATTAGCTCCGATGTTCGCTGCTCCAGCAGATCTTCTGGGTCTGAGCATGTGCAAAGCTCTTTGAGCTCCCCACAGCTTCAGAGGAGGCAAAGTGGGGTGGTGAACATCAGAACAAATAATTTCTTTTAGAGACACTTGGATGCATTAAGATCTTGAGTTTCAAGGGGTGCTTTTTATAAAAAAATCAATCCCTGAAAGGCACAACCGAGATACTGAATTTCCCAAAGACATGCGATTGTAGCTCGGGTAAATTGCCCATTTAATGTATAATGAAATTCCCTCTCAAAGCACTTGCATGCATATGAGTATTGTCACAGAATATTTAAGGAGCAAGAAAATATATATATCACCGTACTAGCCCCCAAAAGGGAATCCATATCACAACAAACACACAGTCACAACACTCACACCAACCCCCACTTTTTAATGTCCCCATAACAGTTGGGCATCCTAAGATGTACACTCGTAGAACAATATCTGATACTTTATTTTGGGGGTTAGTATTTGGTGGTCACAGTATTTATTTACACTTGGCCATAAATGATCCTATAGTTGGAGTGTGTTACCCCTCAACACCATCCCATTATGGATTACACATCCCAGTAATGGAACAGGTAGTGCCCTACAGTAATCATTCAATATTTGCAGTGTAAATGCCAAAGAAATTAGGATGGACAACTGACAAAGATGGTAGACCAGACATGTTATATATTACAATCAATGTGCCCTGCAGGGAAATTTCAATGAGGAAAAGGGGTAACTAGTCACACAGTCCATTTTGGCCTAGATTAGACTAGTTAACGGACAAGTCATATCTATGAAGGACTTACAGTATTCAGCCCTAAACGTTGCACATGACACACACCCTAACAATATCATTGCAGTTGTGTATTGTATTGGCTTAGGTTGTATTTTGTTTCATTAGGTTGTGGTGGAATCTCTTTACTTTGCTTTGGTGGTGAAAACGTCTGCATCCAGAGGAAGAGGACACACTGGTGGAATGTCCGCTGGTAGAGCAGGTGTCCGAGAGGGTGAATAAAGTACGCCCACCACAGGGGTTTGCATTATTCCAGGCCAGGGAGGAAGCACAGAGTGAAACTGCTGCACAGGAGTCTGAAGGTAAAAGCTCTGAAACACAGACATTGGTAGCTCCGGCCCGCGGTAGGGACCGGAGCGTCTGACCTGAGGCGGGCGGGGCCAGTGGGGGATGCTGGGAGGTGTAGTCCCGGTCGCGGCCGCCTCCTGGCGTGTTCCCGCGAGATTCCGGTCGCGGCGTTGCGTATGACGTCATTACGCGAGCCCGGATTGGCGCGCGCCGGTCTCGCGAGAGCGGGAAGATGACGTCTGGTGTACGTCATCAAAGTTTTAAAGGGGCGGAGCACGAGGCTCGGGCGCCATTTTGTTGAGTGCTAGCAGGAGAAGGATCTTCCCCACCCTCCCTCCCTATAGTTATATGGTTTTAAAAAGTGTTGGTTAATGGTTTATTACAAGGGGAAAAGGGGATGTTGGAGTCACAGCTGGCGGATGCATCCTTGCGAAGGTTATGTTGGAGCCGTTACATGCCCTGGGGATCCAGAGGCGTGGCATTTAGCATTGGTCTACGGCTCGGGGACTTATGGTTAATTAACATGCAAGGATGCATAAATTATGTTTTGAATATTTTAAATTGATCACATGTTGTAATGTGTTCAATAAAAAAGCTGTGGCCTTATGTTCACCCAAACAAGTGTGTCTGTCTGTTCTTTAACACAAGTAAGTGTGAAAAGGGGTTAATTTCAAGTAAACAGCCACGATGGCTCCAGCCTTAGGTCTGTGTAAAATGGACAGTAAAGTAAATCCATTTGGGGGGTGAGGTACATTAGGGATCTAATCATTAGGGTCAGATCTTTGTTTGGATTGGAAAATCCATTCTTTCTCAAACCTTACCTCAATTATTCTTTCTACTTTATGTTCCTGACACTGGTAAAAACATGTCTGGGGTTCTTTCCTGTTTCATTGACTACAATAGGCCAGATATACAGGGTAAAACTTGGTAGGAAGGGTTCATTCTAATCCTATCAGGGAGAGGAATACATCAGAGCATAGTGCAGGTATCTGTTTGTTTTTCCTGATTGGCCAACGCACTGGCTGAATGGTGTCCGGTGTGTAACTAGCCTGGAGAGAGAGGATGTTCATGTGCAGTGTATGAGGGGCACAGACTAGGTAGATATTGACCTCGTGCTGCACCGTTTCAGGACATTTACATTCAGATTTTACAATTGTGTCAGCTCATTATTTTGCTTGTGTCCTTACAGGACTGGTGGTGTTTATGCTCTTCTTCCTGGTCATACTCATTACAAACTATGGAGATGCCTCCAGCAACAGTAGTGTTTACCTCTGCAGCGCTCCTCAGACAGGAAGTGGGCAGCCAGAACTTCCTACGCATTAAGAGGTACAACACTGTGCGGCCATTTGACTAAATTTCCCTTACATCAGTGGTGGTTTGTTCTCTTCCAGCTTCCTATAGCAGCTTATCCTACAATGGGTCTGGTCATAACTTACTTCATGCAGAGCCCAGATCCATATACAACACGTAGGGTTTATACTGATTGTTCCTAGAGACTCTTCATTCAATATTTCTAGTTTGGTACTGTTAAGGCTCGTACACACGCTCAATTTGCGCCTCAACGAACAATCCCTGACCAAATGCATACACACGGGCGATTCTTGGCCGAAACAGACGTTCGTTGCGTGTAGCCATTGGTGTCGGGATAGTGGCTCAGTATGCACATCGTGCGTGTGTACGAGCCTTTAGCCTATGGTGTGTGTTGGTTTATAGTACAGTCGATTACACCCCAATGTGAGTTGTGAGTAATTATAATGCTTTCTCAGTATTAAATGTGTCTATTGTGCAGGTCTAATGAATTCTGGGCTTGGGCCTCCGAGATGCTTTTGCCATTTTGCACGATTATCACCCACAGCAGCGCGATACAGTACCGTTTTGGGGGCGGCTCGTCTGCTCCAGGTCCGTCTAAAGGAAGGTGGGTGATTCCATTTCCAAAATATTCTACTATGTATTTCCAGTCTTTATGTAATAGGGGTCTGCCTGCAGTGCATTGTGGGCTGTCCCTCCTCCTTCAACGGCGCCTCGCCCATATTTAATGTACCTCTCGTGTTCCAGGCTCATCAGACCCCTGTTCTTCACTCTCTACTCGTGGGACCTGCACCCAGCTCTTCCAGGATACCAGTTTAAAGAACTCCAACATCCATCACGTAACTGGTCCTATTCACCTCCCGACACTACAGGGTAAGAAACACCTTGGTAATAATGACCAGCATTTTAAGGAAATAACAAGGAGGCTCAAACACAATATTGCAGCGTCTGAAAATTAAAGGGAAGTAAAAATAGAAATGATAACTGCAGCATTGTAAAAGTAAAGGGGAAGTAAATAGAAATGATAACTAGCACATTTAGAGAAAGTAAGGGGAAGTAAATAAAAATGATAACTACAGCATTGTAGAGAAAGTAAAGGGGAGTAAATAGAAATGAATAACTAGCAGCATTGTAGAGAAGTAAAGGGGAAGTAAAATAGAAATGATACTAGCGCATTGTAGAGAAAGTAAAGGGAAGTAAAATAAAAATAACTAGCAGCATTGTAGAGAAAGTAAAGGGGAAGTAAAATAGAAATGATAACTAGCAGCATTGTAGAGAAGTAAGGGGAAGTAAAAAGAAATGATAACTAGCAGCATTGTAAGAAAGTAAAGGGGAAGTAAAATAGAAATGATAACTAGCAGCATTGTAGAGAAAGTAAAGGGGAAGTAAAATAAAAATAACTAGCAGCATTGTAGAGAAAGTAAAGGGGAAGTAAAATAGAAATGATAACTAGCAGCATTGTAGAGAAAGTAAAGGGGAAGTAAAATAGAAATGATAACTAGCAGCATTGTAAGAGAAAGTAAAGGGGAAGTAAAATAAAATAACTAGCAGCATTGTAAAAATAAGTAAAGGAAGTAAATAGAAATGATAATAGCAGCATTGAGAAAGTAAAGGGGAAGTAAAATAGAAATGATAACTAGCAGCATTGTAGAGAAAGTAAAGGGGAAGTAAAATAGAAATAACTAGCAGCATTGTAGAGAAAGTAAAGGGGAAGTAAAATAGAATGAACACAGCATTGTAGAGAAAGTAAAGGGGAAGTAAAATAGAAATGATAACTAGCAGCATTGTAGAGAAAGTAAAGGGGAAGTAAATAGAAATACTAGCAGCATTGTAGAGAAAGTAAAGGGGAAGTAAAATAGAAATGATAACTAGCAGCATTGTATAGAAAGTAAAGGGAAGTAAAATAGAAATGATAACTAGCAGCATTGTAGAGAAATTATCTGTTTAACTCACAGACCAAGATACATAGTTCCACTCACTCAGTGATTTCTTAGCTCCTTCCTCTGCCAGGACGGATCAAACGAACATACAAATGACTGGTGACCATACAAGTGCAATTCTCGCCCAGTCGACCCTTCAGGCATTACGGCCATTGGACACGTGTACAGAGCTTTATACTACGCAGCATTGCCCATTGTTGTTATCCGTGTCATTTCTGTATTTATATACAAACATTTCTTGGGTAAAGAAGAGAATGTTGATCCCCTTTACCCATTCAGTTTTCGGCAGGATGGAAAGGTGGATTTCCCAGTCTCACTGTGTTTTCTTTGTGTTTGCAGTGCTTGGTACTGGGGGTTTCTCTCCTTCTTATGACTCCTCTGGGTACATTCAGGAGCTCAGGGGAAATTTGGCAGAGAATAAGCAACTGCTGGAAAAACTGCAACAGAGCGAGTGGATTGACAACATGTAAGATTGCCGTCTGCTGTGTGACACATAGGGGGGTGTAAAGAGAAAAGGACAAGCAGGGCTACATTACACCATTGTTAAATGTAAAAGGCTCACTAATTTATTATTCTTGTATTGTATGGTGCAGCTGTAAATAAAGCTGGAACTGGTTGGGAAATTAAATTCATGTTTACACATAGAAATTGTTAGAGGACAGCAATGGATACATCAGTGTCCTTGATTCCAGAAGGTTGTTATTCTTTATCCTCACACAATCCGATCAGATTCCAAAAAGTGACAGATATCTAATCATTTCCTGCCAAGGACAGATTCCAATCATTCCTGCCAAAGGGACCATCCAATCAGATTCCGCCAAAGTGACCATACAAACAGATTCTGCAAAAGTGACACATATCCAATCAGATTCCTGCCAAGGGACACATCCAATCAGATTCCTCCAAGTGACACATATCTAACAGATTCTTGCAAAGTGACACTATCCAATCAGATTCCTGCCAAAGTGACAACTATCCAATCAGATTCCTGCCAAAGTGACAACTATCCAATCAGATTCCTGCCAAAGTGACACACATCCAATCAGATTCGCCAGTGACACATATCCAATCAGATTTCTGCCAAAGTGACACATATCCAATCAGATTTCTGACAAAGTGACACATATACTGTAAACCCCCCTGAATATTAACAAGTCACTTATAACCGATCACATTCTGTTTTTCTGTATTTATTGTCAGGTCCATTTTATTGAGATATTTTGCTTCTGTTTGTAATTGGTCATTTCATCCAGTGCATTAATCTCTTTGCAGTACCAATGCTGTCTTTGTGGAGTTTTCCCTGTATAGCCCTGGGGTAGACATGTATGCCTCAGTGACTTTACTCCTGGAGTTCCCTCTGGCTGGCAGAGCCCTCCCTTCGGTAGAAATCAGGGCCTTTCCCTTGCTGCGCCTGACCAGTGGTGCCCACCTGCTCCTGGTTATGATGGTACGTATGCCCTATATCGCCTGTTCCCAAGCATAGAAAGAAAGGTGTACATGAGACATGGGTTAACAACTTATACTTTAAGATGGAGCTGACATCTCTTTGTCTATAATAGGTGTTATCCATTTACATTAGCAGCACCGTTTAAAAGTAAATTCTGTTGCTGCCTGTGTGCAGCAGAGGCCTTAATCTGAATAACAACATGAATTATAAAAATACTCCCTCGTATAGGTTACTTATTAGTATTTGATGTTTGGGGTAAAGTATTTTTTTCCCAGCGTTCTCAGTATCCTAACCATCATCCTTTTCCCTTTCCAGGTCTTTCTTATGATGTTTGTGGTGTACTTTGTCCTTTCTGAGTGTCTTCTGATCAGAAAGAAGGGCTCCTCTATTTTACCCACTTCTGGAACTATGTGCAGTGGCTGCTCACTGGACTGACGATTTGCACTGTGGTGGTGTACCTGAGCGGGGCCAGTCTGGCTGACCAGCAATGGGCAGGTTCTTAAGGACAAAGAGGCCTACCTCAGTTTGCACCATGTGGCTTTCCTGGTAACGTTTTCCACAGCTTAGCTGCCTCCCTTCCTTTGTGCTCTCGGTAGGTAAGAAATACATTCACTGTCTCATAGAAATCCAACCCTTCTGTTTTAACCTGGGATCTCACTGTGTCACTGTGTATGCAGGTCGCTCATCAATTGCGATTTATCCGGGAATGGTCTGTGTTTGGCAAACGCTGAGTATAGCAACGAGGGAGCTGTGTGCCGCATCTGGGACCATTATCGGTTTGGTGTTGGTTTATACACAAGTTGGGCTTTTGGTGAGAAAAATACTTAATGAAACCTCTGTGGGCCAATCAGTTACACTGTATTTAACATGTTACAATGAACGTAACGTGCTTCCAGTTAATACATATACAGCTGTTTAATGTAGGAAGGCTGTAATACCATACCCAGCCAGCTTTTTACTTACAGTATATTCCACGGCAGCTTTAACACTTCCTGTAGCCAGTGGTTGGCCTATTATATATGGGCATAACAGAGGCAGTATGATTGGTAAAAGGGGAGGTGCATAAACCATAAAAAGGAACGTTAGCAAATTACTTCTACTTCCTGTCCTGTTTACTGGCAAATCATTCTGTATCTTCCCATCTTCTCTTCCATTATGAGACTTCTGTACTTCTTTATAAATATTAATGATTTAGCAAAAACAGTTTGCTTTGTTATTCTGTTCTTGCAAATCCTTTACCACAAACTTAGACCATTTATAGTACGAGAGATAAAACGGACACATTTGCCCCTTTTCATGGTTTAAATCCTTTAATCTTTTCATTTTTTCAGCTCTTTCTTCGTCATGGGAACATTTCCACAGCTTTGGTTCCAGCATCTTGACCCTCTTTGCCGCCGCCCGAGGCAGCATCAACTTAAAGGCGCCCTACCCTCAACATTCCCGGTCCCTCAGTCAAGTTACTTGGTCCTGGAAGTTTGGATACTGCTGCGGTCTTGGTGCCATCCTGATAAATATTTATCGGCAAGTTCGGCTTGAAATTTTCCGTCCGGCCTTCGAGCTCCAAGATTACGAGATGGTGGAACTTTTCCTGAGAAGGCTGCGGATATGGATGGGAGTCAAAGTGAAAGAGGTAAAAATGGAATAGGAAGTAGACATATTTTGATTGAAAGCTCTGCGGGAGGTGATTAGATTTCCAATGTTTCTAATTGCGATTATTTATTAATCTGCAGTTGCAGTTCACAAGTTTGAAATCTCTCCTAATACATGTCCGTAATATGATGTTGTACTAATTCACTGGCTCAAAACACCCCACACAGGGCCATAACTGTTGTTCAGTGCAGGAGCTGGTCTATACGCATTGCCTGTGTCGAATTAGATCCTTAATTGCATTCCATCTTTTCTTCCGTTTCGTCACAGGTGCATTTTGAAGGAATGGAACCTCTTCCCTCCCGCTCATCCAGTGACTCCAAATCGACGTGGATCCACCCCAAGTGCTGCCTCTGACACCTCCTCATCCTCTTCTTTTTCAACCATTTCTAGCCAACTGGATAGCCTTAGTGCCATCAGCACCAGGGAGAGAGCAGAATTAGATGCTAACATACAGAGGTTGGCGCCTGTACTTGACACTCTGCTGACAATTTGATCTAGTCAATCAGGCCCCGAGGAGGTGTATGTATAAGTAGTGTTGCCTTGAAGATCTACAGTCAGGACATCCAAGAAGAAAAGTCCTAAGAGTGGGAAACATGATGCCCCTAAAACCCGCAGAAGCATTTCAAACCTCCAGCCTTCCATAGAACAAGCAAAGCACAGCAGCTTTGCATATAAGAAGTTCCACGCATGGAGTCGGTCGCATTTCAAAAGATTCTTTGCAGGTTCCAAAACACCCAAAGCTCCCACAACACTGGTAGAAAACTCGGCAGTGTGCAGGGTGATTACTGTGACAAGGCCAGGGGAGAAGAACCACTTTGATCCCCATGCAGATAAGAAACTATGCCCAGAATAAAAAGAGGAAGTCGATACGGACAAATAACAGAGTTCACCCAGTGTTAGTTAGCAGGAGACAGTCATGGTGGCTATTTCTCTTGTTAACTGGTGGAATAACTTAATAACCTTGAAACATGTTGGATGATTGGTCTGGGAAGTTGGGAATCCCTGCTACAGTGGTCCTTTTCTGTTAACCTTCCCACTTTAGGTTAGTGTTTCCTGCATGCATGCCTAAGGCAACCACAGGACTACCCAAAAGAACCTCATGTATTAAGCCCTGGTGGCTTGTGAGGTTTTTTTTTTTAAACCTACTCTATTAGCCCAGGTGGCTCTAAAAATGTTTAAATATACCATTATGGTAGCCCTGGAGGTTACTATGGCTTTACTGAAATTTGCTATACAGGCCCTGGTGGTCTTTCTAGAGTTGCAGCTGTTTTAATAGGCCCTGGCGCTTCTGTTTTTATGTTACTTCCACAGACAGCTGGCTGTCTTAGATTGTGTCCTGTCAATGGTGCTTAAGGGTTGGCACTTTGGAAATCTATATACAAATCCACAATGAGTGTCCACAGATGTATTCAAAGACTAACTGGGTGATGCAAAGTCTTGGTGCTTATGAGAGACCTAGAGGCTTCCGTATGTGGTTGGTCTCTTAAATAAATTGGTCAGGACTCTGCTAAGTCTACCAAGAAATGGCAGCAAAGTAGTTTGTAACCCCTGAACGAAGGGAAACATCCTTGTTCTCCTTGGTGGGTCTCAATTGTGTACACCTGTGACCTCATTATGCACTTAGGAAATAAAGACCTGTATATGGAAGAAGAATTTATTATGTGTCGATGTATATCCTGAATTTATTACAGAAAACAGCACTACGCTTTGGCTTAATGCTACATTTTTGCGTTTACGTGACACATCTTCAACCTTGTTGTAGAATATTGACCTACCCCCATCTAGCCAGTATTACTTCACTTCTTACCTTCACGGACTTTGAGGCTATGATACTTTATAACTACATCTTAAGTCTGGTAGACTAATGCATTGCAAAAAAATGACGGTACATTTATATTCAAGTATAGGGTTGAAGACAAGAAATTGGAACTTCTGAGCTGGCTACAACGGTGCCTTAAAGACATTTTTAGTATTTGTTTTTGGAATTGATATATCCTTTGGAAGGTCCTGTATTGCTAATTAGATATGTTACGTATAGATATATAGATAGATATATATTTTAATGTTGAATTGAGCTGTTTGCATGGAGCGCTAGCACTTTACCTATTGCTTATCACATTTACAGGAACTAGACCGGAAATACTCAGCAACAAAGGAAAGGATGGACCAGTGGGGTGAAATTATGAGGACGTGCAAAGATCTCACCGGACTGTGGTTTTAATTGGTCATCTCGCTCTCCCTCCTTTATTGTGTACAAAAAGTACGCACTACAGGGAGATTCAATAAAAGTTCTTATCGTAAAAATGGTGCTAATTTTGCCCCAACCAATCAGATGTTAGCTTACATGTTAAATAATCTGATTGGTTGGGGCAAAATTAGCACCATTTTAAAGATAAGAACTTTATTGAATCTCCCTGTAAGTTCAAAATTTAAATGATTACATGCAGACTAAAATCATTTTTTTCTATTTCACTTCCCTTTAACCCATAGAATTGTGTTATTTTTGTTTCAAGTTTTATTATGTATATGGGGAGAGCGAGAGCCCAGGGTCCAGCGTGGGGTGTCAGTCTTAGTTAACCGGTGAGTCCCACAATACAGGTTGACAATGTGTATATTTTTGCATTATTTGCTATATTTTTTAGCACTGTTATCCATGAGCGACCATGTAGATAGGGGCACAGTAAAGTTATTTAAATGGTGTATAATGTGCTCCCGTGCTGTGTTTCTATGTATTTATTTTAGATTTGTTTAAAAGGATCTGCTTATTATTTTGCCATGTAAAGGGATGTGGGAGACGATTCATTGTTAGGCTGGTGGATTTTTGTATTAGACATATGGTAAGGACATCTACCTGACCCAGGGATGTCCAGCCTGCAGTCTTCCAGAAGTTTTGAAAGCTACGATTCCCATCATTCCCTGCAGGGCCGTTTCTAGGCATAGGCATCAAGCGCAAACTGCTAGCACTGAGAGGTGGAGGGTGCCATTCAAAGGGATCCTTACAGCGATAATCTAATTTCCTGTAGCTTTCCTGGTTGCATATAGTATATCATCTTGGCCGAGGTTTTTAATCCACTGTAAGAGGTGGTTGAGGTATTTCTATTGGGAAGGGAGGACCAAGGGAGATTTGCTTTGTGCACCAAAAATGTCTAGAACCGGCCCCGATACCTGCCTACATTCTGCTTTCTATGCAGAGAAAAGGCCATATACATATAAATTCTAAGGGTTTAATCGTGGGACAATCTTCACGGGATCTGCAAGAAGGCTCAGCTGCATTCCTTGTCTCATAAAAAACCCAATGTGACGTAGGGCAAAGGCCATGTACACAGGAGGGTTACTCTGCCCAACATTTCTTAGACTTACCTTTGACATTCCAGCAATATTCCAGATAACCGCCCAGCCCGGTTACTTTGCAAACCACATTACTGGAATGTCACAGAAACATCTCAAGGTAAGAAACCGGTACGTGGGGTTGGATGGAACATTGAGTTGTTGTATTGTCAGGCTGGTGTATGGGCGGCGTTAGTGTGTAAACATATCTGAGCTGCTTAATTTATAATACTTTATATATTTGTATAGCGATAATATATTCCATGTTTGTGTTTCCAATTTCTAAATTGCTACAGTGAAGACATTTAAAGCTTGGGTGACTGAAGGGGGCCACACATGCAACAATCTGATCCCATATCGAACTGCATTCCAATAGGAAAAGATCAGACTGCTTATTGGACCATCGGCCACAAAGGGTCTGCATTACGGGATTGTTGTATGTATGGGCTCCTTTATCACTTGTTTGCTAGTGTTGTCTGTTTGTGTTTTAATTGTGAATGGTAAGTAGCTCAACATGGAGTATTTCTGGTCACATAATATACTTTAAAGGGTACGTTCTCTTTTGATTACAACAGAAGCTTTTGCCCCTAAATAAAAAGTATAGTTATCTGGTTGTACTTTCCTCCATCTATACAATAGATGGGAGGCCTGGTACTTCCTTAGTACCAATGAGTTGGGAAAGTTTTCAGCTGTTAGGTTAATGGGTTGGTTATAAAGCTTGGAGTAGATGGACGTGTGTCTTTATTCAGCCTCCATTACTATGTTTACCACCTTGCACCGACTGTCTTGGGCAGATTTCAGCATGCAGCTGCAGTTGATCGATAAAAAGGGTCTAACAGGTCCGTTCCCCTTCTGCTGGATAGACTGGCAATACCACTTGAAGTAGTCTACAAACAAGGCATACACGAGTCAATATTTCGATTGAACCCTATCGAATTGGTAAAAATTACCCATGTATACCTAGGGTAAAGTTATAGGGTTAAAATTCGATAACTGGTAAATGCAATGCTTACCCTTAAACGTTTTAACATTTAATCATAGTAATTGTTATTGAGCGTAGAATGGGTCAAACCTTTATTATTCAGGTCAGAGAATTTAAGTTGATTGTACCTGTCAGGTGGTAGATATTTCCAACAATTCCTGGTCATCACCTTTACTAAAATGCACAAATTGTGCGATACTGTGGGTTATATGATGGCCACTTGGCCGTCAATACCATATGATAGTAAACTACCACAATGGCATTGTATGGGCGATCATACAATTGTGTAAATTTACGGCTGCAATCAAAATGGTACGGCTGCAATTGTAAATTGTACGGCCCTGCGGGTGGGTACATTATTATGATCCTAATCTGTAAATATCTTTGTCCAGGGTAGAATACAAAACGGGATCTTTACCAGAAGCCTCGTTTTAATCAAAAGAAAACTTCTCCTTTAACCATTTGGCCAGTATTTATAAAGGATCCATATTGGAGTTTTTCCATATTGAGCTATTGCCAGCACAGTATCATTATTGTTTGTCAAGGTCAGAAAATATGTATCTCCAATTATTATTGCTACGATTTACTTTGCTTAGCGGGGGGTGAATTAAAAAAGATCTCCATTAGGGAAAAGCATTTGAGAGTCATTTAGGTGGTTAGATTTGCTCTTCCATGTTGTAATCATTGCAGAATCACCTTGTGTGGCCTTGTGGGTAGTTCCCTCTGAACTGTACGCATGCACGCTAGGTTACAATAGCACACGCCAAACATGCAGAGAACATACGCAGTTTTAGCACTATTTTCTGGACATATATTTAGCGCACAGAGCCCATAATCACTAGAGGGAACATTGCTTATTTAAGTTATTGGTAATTTTACAATAGGATTTGGCACCCATGTTTTTTAATTAAAGGATTTATTGGAATGAACGAAAATTTAAGTTTACAATTTTGCAATCCACTGGGTACCAGAGTGTTCTTTGGCAGAAAAAAGATTTCTGCCCCCTAGTGGATTATTCCGGGATAGGTAACAAATGACTGTTGTCTCTTTTCAATCGACAAAGCCCACTATTTGCATTTTATTAGTGGCGGCATTCATTGTTTAATGTTAAAATCTGCACTTAATCTTTGTTCTGTTTATATAAACGCTCATAAGCACGTGGGAGCGACGGAATGTTTTTTTTCCCTCTTGTGTTTTGTTCTGCCATGTCTATTTATTGACTTGTGTATGAGCCCTGGTCTCGTTTAATTGGTACCGCAGCGAGGACTCTATTCCGCAGGGCAGTGCTGCAAATTCAAAGAAGATTAAGGAACATCACCCAGAGATAAAAGCTTGGCCATTGTTGTATTTTGTCTGTATTTGCTATTGCAATGCTCATTGTTTGAACAAGTCGACATAATAAAACGACTGCTAAAGGATTTCAGTGATTTACTTTTCTTTGGGGGTAAATATGGTGGTTGGTTACATTTCGTACTATACTAAGCAGAACGATCCCCACATATACATTGTGGGAGTTTACTGAACGTTGTTAATTAACAAACGTCAGGCGTAAATGTACAAGCAGGTCGTACATTCCGGTAAATTGCGGTACCACGCGTTCACAAAGAGGGCCCTTAGGGCTTAGATGGTGGGTTAGTGGGTTAGTAAAATACAATATACCGCGTTATTGCCATACAATACCACATCGGTCCTAAACAATCGTGAATAGTACCAGGTAGGCACACTCAAACAATATGTAATGTGTTTTTATTAGTGATATAGTGGTGCACCGCTATATCACTAATAAAACACAATTATATCTTGTTTGAGTGCGCCTACCTGGTACTATTTTGGATTATTAAGTACTGCTATGGTTGAGCATTGGAGGGAGCAGCACCTTGGAAGATTAAAAGGGACTGGGAGTGCGAGGAGCTGTATAGTTCAAGTGGAGATTGAACCTTAACAATCGTGGCCTTGGTCCTAAATTTGCTACCATGGTGGTATTAACAACCGTACGGAAAGTACCAATAACACTAGAAAGGGAAAGTTTAAGTATAAACTTTGAATTTGGCTTGAAGGGCTGATTTTGGAAGGGAATATGTGTGTTTGCGGCAGATTTTAAAACTCAATAATGGGAATGATGAGTTTGTAGTGAACGCTTGTTTGGGCAAAAAACTTTTGTGTGTACCCGCCCAAAGTGGTGCTAATTTTGATCCAATCAATCAGAAAGCTAACATCTGATTGGTTAGCACCCATTTTCAATGATAAGAACTTTTATTAAATCTCTCTGTATCTTTTTGATGATTGGTCAAAATTAGTTTTTTTTAACTTTAAGTATGGCTGCCACAGTAATGGATAAGTAGATCAGTAGGTGTGTGTACCTGTCGGTTGGGGGTTAAAAAAACAAACTTTTTTGATATTGGTCAAAATTTGTTTTTTTTTTACTTTAGTTACCCTTTAGGTATGGCTGCAACAGTAATGGAGGGGTAGTTCATTAGGTGTATGTAACTGTGCCACATGGGTTAAAAAAACAACCTTTTTTATTATAAATCAAAATTATTTTTTTTTTACTTAGTTACCTTTAAGTATGTGCCACAGTAATGGATAAGTAGAAGTTCGGGTCTGGTCTTTTAAACAGCTGATCGTGTGCATGTTTTATTCATTTGTTTAAAAACAGCTGATCATGGAGGGGGAGGGGGGCCTCCAATCTCGTGGGGGGGCCTGCAGTTACGCCCGTTTGCAGTTGATCGTGTACCACCAGAAGGTTACACTTGAAATGATAGAACGTACCATGGACAGTTATAGATACTTGAAATCAGCATGCTTGCTGGCAGATGTTGGGTCTGCAGTGGAAGGTTATACCAGCCATATGTTCTATTTCCCAGAGCAGCTTATCAATGGGATGCCCTTTGATTTACCCAAGGCCTCCTGTTACACTCGAATGGGAAAACTTTCTGCCAAACTTTAGCTCCTGTTGCTGTAGAAGGAGTGCTACCACCAACCCCTTGCAAGCTGCACCACAATAAAGCAAGATTTACTATAACTGAAAATAGTGGAGCCAAAGATACCAATATTTCAGAGAATCTGCTGAATCAGACATTAGCTAAAATTACTAAATTGGCTCAAGGCAGTGGCGTAACTACCTCCCACAACCGCTGGGGGCTGGGGATCGGGGAGACGATAGTAGGGCTCTATCTTGTTGTGGGGATCCTTCCCTTTTTTACTTTCTTGACTTCCCCTGCTACCCAGACCTTGGAGTCCAATCTCCACCCCATCATATCATATTCCTTCCCAACCTCAACAACTCTGCCGTTTAACTCCAGGTCTTTACATAAATGACGGCTTCTCCAATCTCAAGCTTTGCTGAAAGCGTGACATGCTTCTGAAACCATTGTTTGCTGTCAATGTATTTAGCCCTCTAGTTCTGAACTTCTGAGAAAAAGTCAGTGTAGGCTCCCCAGTGGATAAGTCAGTGTAGGCTTCTCCAGTGGATAAGTCAGTGTAGGTTCCCCGGTGGATAAGTCAGTGTAGGTTCCCCAGTGGATAAGTCAGTGTAGGTTCCCCCAGTGGATAAGTCAGTGTAGGTTCCCCGGTGGATAAGTCATGTAGGTTCCCCGGTGGATGTTACCTTGTTCTCAGGTGAAGCAAGAATATTCCCAGGACAAGCAAATAAAGTTGGGAGGAAAAAAAGACAAATCCAGACAATAAATAGTTTTCAAATATTTTTTTTATTTATTTTGATATTTTCTTAAATTTTTTTTTTTTTTTTAACTTTTTAATGGAAACAGAAGCCTATGCCATCTCTTTAGTGAATACATAAGGTAGTTTGGATACCTACCTGCTGGCTGTAAGTCCCGCTCTGTTCCAGTCCTGCTCCTTTCACTAGGTAGGCGGCCCACCAATTGGGAGAGACGCTCTGCATGAAGAGCATCCTCCCATAGGTGGAGCATCCCCTGATTTCCAGCCAAGGGAGAGGGCAGACTGGAGAGAAGTGGCACCAGCAGCTAGTAGGTAAGTATCCAACTACCTGCTGTTTCCCTTTAATTCCTACCTATTAATAGTTGATCCAGAGGAAGGCGAAAAACCCATCTGAGACAATGTGCCCCAGATGAGGAAAAATTCCTTCCTGACCCCAACGGCGATCGGATTACTCCCTGGATCACGGGGAACCTCCACATGTTTACTGGCAGCTCCTGTTTTATTTAACATTGATATACATGAATTAAGTCCATTATGAACATAATCATCTTACTCAAGGTTAAATAAAGCTTCCCATTATATCCCACCCATTCACCAATCCAGGTCCAGTCCTGGAGCCTTTTACAGATGCCCATTCCTGGCGCTAGGAGGTTCTTAAGATTAGTACACTGTGGTCGCAGGTGCCGACCCGCGACGCATGCACAATGTATAAGGCCGTTTGGGCCGATAATCGTGCTGTGTATGGGCACTTGCTCGGCAAAACGGCCATTCGTCGAGATCTCCGTCTGAACGGCCTTTCAGCTGAGAAAGCGCCCATACATGGCACGATTATCGTGCGTCGCAGGTCAGCACCCATAACCACACGTGTGTATGAACCTTTAAAGCAGGTTCTTGTGTTCCATGCGCCTTCAATCATTGGAGGAGATGATCAATTTGAAGTAGTGTGCCTAGATAAAAGAGACAATAACCATGATTAGAATCTAATATACTGAATTAATTCTGTGGCGTGTTAAATGGAAGAGAAGCAAAGAGTGAAATTAGGGAGATACCAGAACATATGAGCGTACGAGTATAATGTAACAGACACAATAGAAGGAAATGGCAGATAGGAGAATATATAACTAAAGCTGGGTACACACAGTGACGATAAAGTCCCAATACCATCAGATCCGACAGCATCAGGCTTTATTGTCACTGTGTGTAGCGCATTTCCGGAACGATTGCGAGGCAGATAAACGTTCCAGACGGCGCCGCGTCGTTCAGGAAAGGCCGAAAATTTCACTGCCCTCCACCCCAACCTCCATACACCCCCATCCCTCTAAAACTGTACTTACCATAATAGGGTCTTTGGCATGTTTATCTGCTAGAAACATGCTGAAAGGATGGGGCCTTCTTTGGCCACACAAATGTGGTACAGGTGGAATGATGGGAGATCGATCAGATCTATCCAATTTCGCTGCCCACCCCATCCAGTGCGAAGTTCCTCTTATGCTGGATCAAAAATATAAAATATTTAGTAAATAGGAAATATCTGCTGAATATAAAGTTATTTTTCTATAGTTCTCCATCATTAGGATGAAATCCAGATGGTAAATTATTGTCACTTAACAGTTGGATATAAGTATAATATGCATGTCCTGTGCCCTAGAAAAACTCCCTATAATATCACTGCCCTTCACCCCCAACCTACATACACCCCATCCCTCTGAAACTGTACTTACCTTAATAGGGTATATGGGGTGAGTCCAGTTTGTGGCATTTGTATCTGCTAGTAATATTCTTAAAGGAAGGGGTGTTATCTATAGGCAAAGGCGGAATGATAGGGATCCTGCAATCCAATTCGCTGCCCTCACCCCATCCAGTACGAAGTTCCGCGTTTGTTCTTTGGCGGTAGTTCCAGTATGTGGCAGTTTGTATCTTCTACAAATGTGAACGTATGGGGACTTTGTTGGCCTTACAGGTGGAGGCACAGGTGGAATCATAGGGATACAAATATTCATCCCATCCTGTATAAGCCCTTCTCTCGTTGGACTTTCGTTCTTTTGAGAGGGATTTCTGAAAATATTACTGGGAGGATTCCTAGGTGGCACTAAAGGAGGTAAAATAGGGAGCTTATCAGGTAGGTTCCTTCTACCCGGCGCACCGAATCACGATGCATCATATTTGGCTTCAAATGCGACTGCATTTTTTCCTCTCTCAATTTCACTTGCTTCCAAGGTTAAATGACTTGTGAGTCATCAGAGCTCCTTTTATACTCTGTGTTTGTGACATCATTACAGAAGAGGTCATGTGACATGATTACATCCACAATTACAGAAGAGGTCATGTGACATGGTGATATCAATTATAGAAGCAGTCTTGTGATATTGTGACATCAAAGGCCTTGTAACGTTATCACACCTGTAGGTTTCTGTACTTTCAGGCACAAAAGGGACATTGGGGGAAGAAAACAAACAAAACCCCCCACAAAACTACCAGTAGTATAAATAATAGAATGTTTCCTCCCTGTATTCAGGTGAAAATGGTACGTCCTAACAGTAAAATGAGGAGATATGTGACAGTCTAACCATTTACAGCTAAAGGGGGGGGGGATTTGGTCCCATGTGAACATGGGGGAACAGAGGATAATGAGCTGCAGACAAATTTAGTTCACCACATGAGATTTTTTAGTTACAATATCCTGTATGGGGTCTATTATGTTCCAATAAGACTGAATGGCACATTGTATGTGTAGGGAAGCTGGGGAGGTCCCTGCTACTCTCTTGTATCATAGAGATATTACAATGCCCAGACTAGGAAGTGAGGGGAGGAGCCAGGTAACCAGAAGTCAAGGTTCGTACGCGATCGCAGTGAACCTTTAGGAAGTGAGAGGGGGGGGCCAAGTAACTAGGAAGTAAAGGTTGTAGCGATCGCACGTGAACCTTAGGAAGTGAGAGGAGGGGGCCAAGTAACCAGGAAGTAAGGTTCGTATGCGATCGCACGTGAACCTTTAGGAAGTGAGGGGGAGGAGCCAGGTAACCATAAAGTCAAGGTTCGTATGCGATCGCACGTGAACCTTTAGGAAGTGAGGGGGAGGGGGCCAAGTAACTAGGAAGTAAAGGTTCGTATGCGATCGCACGTGAACCTTTAGGAAGTGAGGGGGAGGAGCCAGGTAACCTAAAGTAGGTTCGTATGGATCGCACGTGAACCTTTAGGAAGTGAGGGGGGGGGGCCAAGTAACTAGAAGTAAGGTTCGTATGCGATGCAGGAACTTTAGGAAGTGAGGGGAGGAGCCGTAACCAGGAAGTTAGGTTTGTACGCGATCGCACATGAACCTTTTTTTACAGATGGCGTCAGTAGCATGTCACTCCCGAAAGAACTCCGGAGACTCTCCAGAACTGATACGGATCTGCTGTCTGACCTGTAAGAACACATGATACTTGTACAAAAACATTAATACAGATTGCAGCAGCAATGCCTACTGGGAAAACTTTACCCAGAAGTCTCTTCCCTCGTGTTCTGAATATTTTAGTTTATCCATGCAAAGGCAGCTAACCACATGTATTGCAGTTCTACATAAGGGGAAAGTTCAGATCAATACATGTGCTTTCAAGGGAAAGAAAAGTTTATTTCATTCCACTAACCTTATATTAGAATTTAGAAGAACTGACTGACCTTATTCAAGACCCCTATAGTGTCAGTTATGGTCTTGCCCTTGCAAGTATTGTTAGGGACATTCCAATGAAATGAGCATCCTCAGTAGAAAGACTGTTGCAGGACCTAAAATGGCAGCTCACTATTGACCACTTTGTGCATAGCAAAGATATAAAAATCAATTGATTAAGGAAGAGATAAATATAATTAAAAACAATAGTTTTTTTCCACGAACTTCCCTTTAATTAGTCATTTGACCCCCATACTGAGTAAAATCTGAATTACATAAAGAGGAGCAGATGATGAAAGATGGTTGGGGCTGCTAGTAGAGGGAGACATTGCCTGTAACTTTATTATAACAATGTTACTTGCACAGTTTTGCTGGGTAATAATTACAATACACCAACTTCACAACAAGCAAGGAAATCCCCACGGCATTCAGTCAATTCTTCCTGAACCATCTTTCCTGTTCTTTTTTCACGACCGACATACGAGCACCGATGGTCCTGCCTGGCCTATTCATTTTGGGATTGCATGCCGATCACAGGAAAGAGTGGGAAAGGTGGTTCCTGAAGAATTGATTGAATGGGATCCGTCAGGAGTTCTAACATATGGACACGTTTACTCTCATAGGTCGACCTGCTTTGGATAATGATATTATATTGATAATATTGCTGCTTATCGTAACAGATCCAACTTTTGGGGACAAGACTGAAACCATTATCCTGGAGAAACTGAATGAAAAGGTCAGATGGTCAGTGCTTGTGGCAGAGAAGTGGCAAAATCAGCAAGTCCACTAGACCAGGTATACAGACATTGTTTATTGCCTCTTAAGAAAAAATATGTATAAAGTTTTTCAAAAAAGGTAAAGTTAAAAGTACCTGGGCAGGGAGGTAGGATTGATATTTTCTACCTCCCAAAATCATGCGGAATGGCAGCACAAAGAAAACTGCTTCGCCAGGCTTCTGAGTGTTTCAGCACTATCTTTAATACAGGAAGGCCGAGGCTCTAACCTGGCAAATGAAAACTGAAAGTGCTGTAGCTCCAACCAAACAATATTGGGAGGTAGGAATAATAATCAATACAAAATCAGTACTTTTCATTTCTAAAAATTACATTTTTAGACATAGTTGTCCTTTAACTCCTGTGCCCTAACCCAGTAGTAAACCATTCATTCTTTGTTATAACTAACAGTTCTGTGATTGGACAGATTCCTATAGTGCCAAGGTTGTCAATCTTATCGCCTGTTGCCCATTCAATTTTTGTCTGCTTGTAGGTTTAAGTAGGTTATCAGGGATATAAACATCTGTGCACTCTGCACATGCAGCAATCATTATTCTTTTGTTGGTTGTCTATTGTAGCAGTTATCACAGATGCTTTCCAGAGCACAGCTGGTTTGTTGCCTTCATGGTGCACACGTATCGCTCACGCCATCAGCTTCTCTTTCTTGATTTGCTGCATTGTGGTCTCCTCTTGGATCGGTGTTAGTTTCACTTCCAGCGTGGGCCATGTGGCTCATTCCAGGGATTTTCAGTTCCTTTTCTCCTTCTTCATCCTGGAGCCACTAAGGTGAGAGCTTGGAAGGCTCACAGACTTTCTAGAGTTATTATCCATTGTAATTAATGTATAGTTAATGTTTACTTAAAGGGCATGTCAACCTACCACTTTTTTTATCGAGTAAAGCTCCCCAAACCCCAAACACTTGTGTCTTTACAGAAAGTTATTAGCTCCGATGTTCGCTGCTCCAGCAATCTTCTGGTCTGAGCATGTGCAAGCATCTTTGAGCTCCCCACAGCTTTCAGAGGAGGCAAAGTGGGGTGGTGAACATCAGAACAAATAATTTCTTTAGAGACACTTGGATGCATTAAGACTTGAGTTTCAAGGGGTGCTTTATAAAAAAATCAATCCCTGAAAGGCACAACCGAGATCTGAATTCCCAAAGCATGCGATGTAGCTCTGGGTAAATTGCCCATTTAATGTATAATGAAATTCCCTCTCAATAGCACTTGCATGCATATGAGTATTGTCACAGAATATTTAAGGGAAGAAATATATAATCACCGTATACTAGCCCCAAAAGGGAATCCATATCACAACAACACACAGTCAAAACACAGTCACAACCAACCCCCATTTTTAATGTCCCCATAACAGGTTGGGCATCCTAAGATGTACACTCGTAAAACAATATCTGATACTTTATTTTGGGGTTAGTATTTGGTGGTCACAGTTATTTACACTTGGCCAATAAATGATCCTATAGTTGGGAGTGTGTTACCCCAACACCATCCCATTATGGATTACACATCCCAGTAATGGAACAGGTAGTGCCCTACCAGTAATCATTCAATATTTGCAGTGTAAATGCCAAAGAAATTAGGATGGACAACTGACAAAGATGGTAGACCAGACATGTTTATATATTACAATCATGTGCCCTGCAGGGAAATTCAATGAGGACAAAGGGGTAACTAGTCACACAGTCCATTTTGGCCTAGATTAGATCTAGTTAACGGACAAGTCATATCTATGAAGGACTTACAGTTAGTCAGCCTAAACGTTGCACATGCACACACCCTAACATTATCATTGCAGTTGTGTATTGTATTGGCTAGGTTGTATTTTGTTTCATTAGGTTGTGGTGGAATCTCTTTACTTTGCTTTGGTGGTGAAACGTCTGCATCAAGGAAGGACACACTGGTGGAATGTCCGCTGGTGAGCAGGTGTCCGAGAGGGTGAATAAAGTACGCCCACCACAGGGGTTTGCATTATTCCAGGCCAGGGAGGAAGCACAGAAGGTGAAACTGCTGCACAGGATGCTGAAGGTAAAAGCTCTGAAACACAAACAGTTGGTAGCTCCGGCCCGCGGTAGGGACCGGAGCGTCTGACCTGAGGCGGGCGGGGCCAGGGGGATGCTGGGAGGTGTAGTCCGGTCGCGGCGCCTTGGCGTGTTCCGCGAGATTCCGGTCGCGGCGTTGCGATGAGTATACGTCATTACGCGAGCCCGGATTGGCGCGGCCGGTCTCGCGAGAGGCAGGAAATGACGTCGTGTGGTGACGTCATCAAGTATTTAAAGGGGCGGAGCACGAGGTCGGGCGGCCATTTTGTGTGAGTGATGCAGGAGAAGATTTCCCCACTCCTCCCTATAGTTATATGGTTTTAAAAAGTGTTGGTTAATGGTTATTACAAGGGAAAAAAGGGGATGTTGGGTCACAGCTGGCGGATGCATCCTTGCGAAGGTTATGTTTGGAGCCGTTACATGCCCTCTGGGATCCAGAGGCGTGCATTTAGCATTGGCTACGGCTCGGGGACTTATGGTAATTAACATGCAAGGATGCATAATTATGTTTTGAATATTTTAAATTGATAACAGTTGTAATGTGTCAATTAATAAAAGCGTGGCCTATGTTTCACAAACAAGTGTGTCTGTCTGTTTCTTTAACACAAGTAAGTGTAAAAGGGGTAATTTCAAGTAAACAGCCACGATGGCTTCAGCCTTAGGTCTGTGTAAAATGGACAGTAAAGTAAATACCTTTAGGGGGGGGAGGTACATTAGGGATCTTATCATTAGGGTCAGATCTTTGTTTGGATTGGAAAATCCATTCTTTCTCAAACCTTACCTCAATTATTCTTTCTACTTTATGGCCTGACTGGTAAAAACATGTCTGGGGGTCTTTCCTGTTTCATTGACTACAATAGGCCTGATATACGGGTAAAACTTGGTAGGAAGGGTTCATTCTAATCCTATCAGGGAGAGGAAACATCAGAGCATAGTGCAGGATCTGTTTGTTTTCTGATTGGACTGAATGCACATGGCTGAGATGTCCGGGTTGTAACTAGCCTGGGAGGAGGATGTTCATTGTGCAGTGTATGAGGGGCACAGACTAGGTAGATATTGACTCGTGCTGCACCGTTTCAGGACATTTACATTCCGATTTACAATTGTGTCAGCATTATTTTGCTTGTGTCCTTACAGGCCTGGTGGGTGTTTATGCTCTTCTTCCTGGTTATACTCATTACAAACTATGGGATGCCTCCAGCAACAGTAGTGTTTACCTCCTGCAGCGTCATGAGACAGGAAGTGGGCAGCCAGAACTTCCTACGCATTAAGAGTACAACACTGTGCGGCCATTTTGACTAAATTTACCTTGACATCAGTGGTGGTTTGTTCTCTTCCAGCTTCCTATAGCAGCTTATCCTTACATGGTTGGTCATACTTACTTCCTGCAGAGCCCAGATCCATATACAACACGTAGGGTTTATACTGATTGTTCCTAGAGATCTTCATTCAAATTTTCTAGTTTGGTACTGTAAGGCCGTAACCACGCTCAATTTGCGCCAACGAACAATCCCTGACCAAATGCATACACACGGGCGATTCTTGGCCGAAACAGACGTTCGTTGGTGTAGCCATTGTGGTCGGAGTAGTGGCTCAGTATGCACATCGTGCGTGTGTACGAGCCTTTAGCCTTGGTGTGTGTTGGTTATAGTACAGTCGATTACACCCACAATGTGAGTTGTGAGTAATTATAATGCTTTCCAGTATTATAATGTGTATTGTGAGGTCTAATGAATTCTGGGCTGGGCCTCGGAGCTTTTGCCATATTTGCACGATATCACCCACAGCAGCGGGTACAGTACCGTTTTGGGGGCGGCTCGTCTGCTCCAGGTCCGTCTAAAGGAGTGGGTGATTCCATTTCACAAATATTCTACTATGTATTTCCAGTCTTTATTGTAATAGGGGTCTGCCTGCAGTGTATGTGGGCTGTCCCTCCTTCAACGGCGCTCCGCCTTATTTAATGTACCTCTCGTGTTCCAGGCTCATCAGACCCCTGTTCTTCACTCTCTACTCGTGGGACCTGCACCCAGCTCTTCCAGGATACCAGTTTAAAGAAATCCAACATTCCATCACGTAACTGGTCCTATTCACCTCCCGACACTACAGGGTAAGAAGCACCTTGGTTAATAATGACAGCATTTTAAGGAAATACAATGAGGCTCAACACAATTTGCAGGTCTGAAAATGTAAAGGGGAAGTAAAATAGAAATGATAACTTGCAGCATTGTAGAGAAAGTAAAGGGGAAGTAAAATAGAAATGATAACTAGCGCATTGTAGAGAAAGTAAAGGGGAAGTAAAATAAAATGATAACTAGCAGCATTGTAGAGAAAGTAAAGGGGAGTAAAATAGAAATGTAACTAGCAGCATTGTAGAGAAGTAAAGGGGAAGTAAAATAGAAATGATAACTAGCAGCATTGTAGAGAAAGTAAAGGGGAAGTAAAATAGAAATGATAACTAGCAGCATTTAGAGAAAGTAAAGGGGAAGTAAAATAGAATGATAACTAGCAGCATTGTAGAGAAAGTAAGAAGGGAAGTAAAATAGAAATGATAACTAGCAGCATTGTAGAGAAAGTAAAGGGGAAGTAAAATAGAATGATAACTAGCAGCTGTAGAGAAAGTAAAGGGAAGTAAAATAGAAATGTAAACGCAGCATGTAGGAAAGTAAAGGGGAAGTAAAATAAAAATAACTAGCAGCATTGTAGAGAAAGTAAAGGGAAGTAAATAGAAATGATAACTGCAGCATGTAGAGAAAGTAAAGGGGAAGAAATAGAAAAATGATAACTAGCAGCATTGTAGAGAAAGTAAAGGGGAAGTAAATAGAAATGATAACTCAGCATTGTAGAGAAATAAAGGGGAAGTAAATAGAAATGATAACTAGCAGCATTGTAGAGAAAAAGGGGAAGTTAAATAAAATGATAACTAGCAGCATTGTAGAGAAAGTAAGGGGGAGTAAAATAGAAATGATAACTAGCGCATTGTAGAGAAAGTAAAGAAGGGAAGTAAAATAGAAATGATAACTAGCAGCATTGTAGAGAAAGTAAAGGGGAAGTAAAATAGAATGATAAATAGCAGCATTGTAGAGAAAGTAAAGGGGAAGTAAAATAGAATGATAACTAGCAGCATTGTAGAGAAAGTAAAGGGGAAGTAAAATAGAAATGATAACTAGCAGCATTGTAGAGAAAGTAAAGGGAAGTAAAATAAATAAAAACTAGCGCATTGTAGAGAAAGTAAAGGGGAAGTAAAATAGAAATGATACTAGCAGCATTGTAGGAAAGTAAAGGGGAAGTAAAATAAAATAACTAGCAGCATTGTAGAGAAAGAAAGGGGAAGTAAAATAGAAATGAAACTAGCAGCATTGTAGAGAAAGTAAAGGGGAAGTAAAATAGAAATGATAACTAGCAGCATTGTAAAGAAAGTAAAGGGGAAGTAAATAGAAATGATAACTAGCAGCATTGTAGAAAAGTAAAGGGGAAGTAAAATAGAAATGATAATAGCAGCATGTAGAGAAAGTAAAGGGGAAGTAAAATAGAAATGATAACTAGCAGCATTTTAGAAAGTAAAGGGGAAGTAAAATAGAAATGATAAACAGAGATTATCTGTTTAACTCACAGACCAAGATACATAGTTCCATCACTCAGTGATCTTAGCTCCTTCTCGCCAGGACGGATCAACGAACATACAAATGACTGGTGACCATACAAGTGCAATTCTCGCCCAGTCGGCCCTCAGGCATTACGGCCATTGGACACGTGTACAGAGCTTTATACTACGCAGCATTGCCCATTGTTGTTATCCATGTCATTTCTGTATTTAATACAAACATTTCTTGGGTAAAGAAGAGAATGTTGATTCTTTACCCATTCAGTTTTCGGCAGGATGGAAAGGTGGATTTCCCAGTCTCACTGTGTTTTCTTTGTGTTTGCAGTGCTTGGTACTGGGGGTTCTCTCTTTCTATGACTCCTCTGGGTACATTCAGGAGCTAGGGGAAATTTGGCCAGAGATAAGCAACTGCTGGAAAAACTGCAAAGAGGAGTGGATTGACAACATGTAAGATTGCCGTCTGCTGTGTGACACATAGGGGGGTGTAAAGAGAAAAGGACAAGCAGGGCTACATTACACCATTGTTAAATGTAAAAGGTCACTAATTATTATTCTTGTATTGTAGGTGCAGCTGTAAATAAAGCTGGAACTGGTTGGGAAATTAAATTCATGTTTTACACATAGAATTGTTGAGAGGACAGCAATGGATACATCAGTGTCCTTGATTCCAGAAGGTTCTATTCTTTTTCCTCACAAATCGATCAGATTCCAAAAAGTGACAGATATCTAATCAGATCCTGCCAAAGGGACAGATATCCAATCAGATTCCTGCCAAGGGACACATCCAATCAGATTCCTGCCAAAGTGACACATATCTAAACAGATTCTTGCAAAAGTGACACTATCCAATCAGCCTGCCAATAGGACACATATCCAATCAGATTCCTGCCAAAGTGACAACTATCCAATCAGATTCCTGCAAAGTGACACACATCAATCAGATCTCGCCAGTGACACATATCCAATCAGTTTTGCCAAAGTGACACATATCCAATCAGATTTCTGACAAAGTGGACACATATACTGTAAACCCCCTGAATATTAACAAGTCACTTATAACCGATCACATTCTGTTTTTCTATTTTATTGTCAGGTCCATTTTATTGAGATATTTTGCTTCTGTTGTTTAAATTGGCTATTTCATCCAGTGCATTAATCTCTTTGCAGTACCAATGCTGTCTTTGTGGAGTTTTCCCTGTATAGCCCTGGGGTAGACATGTATGCTCAGTGACTTTACTCCTGGAGTTCCTCTGGCTGGCAGAGCCCTCCCTTCGTAGAAATCAGGGCCTTTCCCTTGCTGGCCTGACCAGTGGTGCCCACCTGCTCCTGGTTATGATGGTACGTATGCCCTATATCGCCTGTTCCCAAGCATAGAAAGAAAGGTGTACTGAGAATGGGTTAACAAACTTACCTTTAAGATGGAGCTGACCTCTTTGTCTATAATAGGTGTTATCCATTTACATTAGCAGCACCGTTTAAAAGTAAATTCTGTTGCTGCCTGTGTGCAGCAGAGGCCTTAATCTGAATAACAACATGAATTATAAAAATACTCCCTGTATAGTGTTACTTATGTAGTATTTGATGTTTGGGGTAAGGTATTTTTTTCCCAGCGTTCTCAGTATCCTAACCATCATCCTTTTCCCTTTCCAGGTCTTTCTTATGATGTTTGTGGTGTACTTTGTCCTTTCTGAGTGGCTCTGATCAGGAAAGAAGGGCTCCTCTATTTTACCCACTTCTGGAAATATGTGCAGTGGCTGCTCACTGGACTGACGATTTGCACTGTGGTGGTGTACCTGAGCGGGGCCAGTCTGGCTGACCAGAATGGGGCAGGTTTTGAAGGACAAAGAGGCCTTCTCAGTTTGCCACATGTGGCTTTCCTGGGTAACATTTTCCACAGCTTAGCTGCCTCCCTCTTGTGCTCTCGGTGAAGGTAAGAAATACATTCACTGCTCTATAGAAATCCAACCCTTTGTTTATAACCTGGGATCTCACTGTGTCACTGTGTATGCAGGTCGCTCATCAATTGCGATTTATCCGGGAATGGTCTGTGTTTGGCAAAACGCTGAGTATAGCAACGAGGGAGCTGTGTGCCGCATCTGGGACCATTATCGGTTTGGTGTTGGTGTATCACAAGTTGGGCTTTTGGTGAGAAAAATACTTAATGAACTCTTGTGGCCAACAGTTACACTGTATTTAACATGTACAATGAACGTAACGTGCTTCCAGTTAATACATATACAGCGTTTTAAGTAGGAAGGCTGTAATAACCATACCCAGCCTGCTTTTACTTACAGTATATTCCACGGCAGCTTAAAACTTCCTGTAGCCAGTGGGTGGCCTATATATATGGGCATAACAGAGGCAGTATGATTGGTAAAAGGGGAGGTGCATAAACCAAAAAAGGGACGTTAGCAAATTACTTTACTTCCTGTCCTGTTTACTGGCAAATCATTCTGTATCTTCCCACTTCTCTTCCATTATAGGACTTCTGTACTTCTTATAATATATAATGATTTAGCAAAAACAGTTTGCTTTGTTATATCTGTTCTTGCAAATCCTTTACCACCAACTTAGACCATTTTAGTACGAGAGATAAAACGGACACATTTGCCCTTTCATGGTTTAAAATCCTTTAATCTTTTCATTTTTCAGCTCTTTTCTTCGTCATGGGAACATTTCCACAGCTTTGGTTCAGCATCTTGACCCTCTTTGCCGCCGCCCGAGGCAGCATCAACTTAAAGGCGCCCTACCCTCAACATTCCGCGGTCCCTCAGCTTACTTTAAGTTACTTGGTCTGGAAGTTTGGATACTGCTGCGGGTCTTGGTGCCATCCTGATAAATATTTATCGGCAAGTTCGCGCTTGAAATGTTCCGTCCGGCTCGAGCTCCAAGATTACGAGATGGTGGAACTTTTCCTGAGAAGGCTGCGGATATGGATGGGAGTCAGTAAAGTGAAAGAGGTAAAAATGGAATAGGAAGTAGACAATATTTGATTGAAAGCTCTGCGGGAGGTGATTAGATTTCCAATGTTTCTAATATGCGATTCATTTATTGAATCTGCAGTTGCAGTTCACAAGTTTGAAATCTCTCCTAATACATGTCCGTATATATGATGTTGTACTAATTCACTGGCTCAAAACACCCCCACACAGGGCCATAACTGTTGTTCAGTGCAGGAGCTGGTCTATACGCATTGCCTGATGTCTGAATTAGATCCTTAATTGCATTCCATCTTTTCTTCCAGTTTCGTCACAAGGTGCATTTTGAAGGAATGGAACCTCTTCCCTCCGCTCATCCAGTGACTCCAAATCGTACGTGGATCCACCCCAAGTGCTGCCTCTGACACCTCCTCATCTCTTCTTTTCAACCATTTCTAGCCAACTGGATAGCCTTAGTGCCATCAGCACCAGGGAGAGAGCAGAATTAGATGCTAACATACAGAGGTTGGCGCCTGTACTTGACACTCTGCTTACAATTTGATCTAGTCAATCAGGCCGAGGAGGTGTATGTATAGAGTGTTGCCTTGAAGATCTACAGTCAAGGACATCCAAGAAGAAAAGTCCTAAGAGTGGGGAACATGATGCCCTAAAACCCGCAGAAGCATTTCAAACCTCCAGCCTTCCAATAGACAGAGCAAAGCACAGCAGCTTTGCATTAAAGAAGTTCCAACGCAATGGAGTCGGTCTCGCATTTCAAAAGATTCTTGCAGGTTCCAAAAACACCCAAAGCTCCACAAACACTGGTAGAAAACTCGGCAGTGGTGCAGGGTGATTACTGTAGACAAGGCCAGGGGAGAAGAACCCACTTTGATCCCCATGCAGATAAGAAACTATGCCAGAATAAAAGAGGAAGTCGATAGGACAAATAACAGATGTCACCAAGTGTTAGTTAGCAGGAGACAGTCATGGTGGCTATTTCTCTGTTAACTGGTGGAATAACTTAATAACCTTGAAAAATGTTGGATGATTGGTCTGGGAAGCTGAGAGATCCCTGCTACAGTGGTCCTTTTCTGTTAAACCTTCCACATTTAGGTTAGTGTTTCCTGCATGCATGCCTAAGGCAACCAGCAGGACACTCCAAAAGACTCATGTATTAAGCCCTGGTGGCTTGTGAGGTTTTTTTTATTTATTTAGCCCAGGTGGCTCTAAAAATGTTTAAATATATCCCATTATGGTAGCCTGGAGGTTACTATGGCTTTACTGAAATTTGCTATACAGGCCCTGGTGGTCTTTCTAGAGTTGCAGCTGTTTTAATAGGCCCTGGCGGCTTCTGTTTTTATGTTACTTCCACAGACAGCTGGCTGTCTTAGATTGTGTCCTGTCAATGGTGCTTAAGGGTTGGCACTTTGGAAATAATACATACAAATCCACAATGAGTGTCCACAGATGTATTCAAAGACTAACGGGTGATGCAAAGTCTTGGTGCTATGAGAGACCTAGAGGCTTCCGTATGTGGTTTGGTCTCTTAAATAAATTGGTCAAGACTCTGCTAAGTCTACCAAGAAATGAGCCAAAGTAGTTGTAACCCCCTGAACGAAGGGAAACATTCCTGTTCTCCTTGGTGGGTCTCAAATTGTGTGACACCTGTGACCTCATTATGCACTTAGGAAATAAAGACCTGTATATGGAAGAAGAATTTATTATGTGTCGGATGTATATCCTGAATTTATTACAGAAAAAAGCACTACGCTTTGCTTAAATGCTACATTTTTGCGTTTACGTGACACATCTTCAACTTGTTGTAGAAATTGACCTACCCCATCTAGCCAGTATTACTTCACTTCTTAAACCTTCAGACTTTGAGGCTATGATACTTTGAACTATCATCTTAAGTCTGGTAGACTAATGCATTGCAAAAAAATGACGGTACATTTATATTCAAGTATAGGGTTGAAGACAAGAAATTGGAACTTCTGAGCTGGCTACAACGGTGGCCTTAAAGACATTTTTAGTATTTGTTTTGGAATTGATATATCCTTTGGAAGGTCCTGTAATTGCTAATAGATATGTACGTATAGATATATAAGATAATATATTTTTAATGTTGAATTGAGCTGTTTGCATGGAGCGCTAGCACTTTACCTATTGTTATCACATTTACAGGAACTAGACCGGAAATACTCGCAACAAAGGAAAGGATGGACTCAGTGGGTGAAATTTGAATGGAAGTGCAAAGATCTCACCGGACTGTGTGTTTAATTGGTCATCTCGCTCTCCCTCCTTTATGTGTACAAAAGAGTACGCACTAACAGGGAGATTCAATAAAAGTTCTTATCGTTAAAAATGGTGCTAATTTTGCCCCAACCAATCAGATGTTAGCTTACAAATGTTAAATAAGATCTGATTGGTTGGGGCAAAATTAGCACCATTTTTAACGATAAGACTTTTATTGAATCTCCCTGTAAGTTCAAAATTTAAATGATTACATGCAGACTAAAATCATTTTTTTCTATTTCAACTTCCCTTTAACCCATAGAATTGTGTTATTTTTGTTTCAAGTTTTATTATGTATATGGGGAGAGCGAGAGGGACCAGGGTCCCGGGGGTGTCAGTCTTAGTTAACCGGTGAGTCCCACAATACAGGTTGACAATGTGTATATTTTTGCATTATTTGCTATATTTTTATAGCACTGGTATCCATGAGCGACATAGTAGATAGGGGCACAGTAAAGTTATTAAATGGTGTATAATGTGCTCCGTGCTGTGTTCTATGTATTTATTTTAGATTTGGTTAAAAGGATTGCTTATTATTTGCCAATGTAAAGGAGGTGGGAGACGATTCAGTTAGGCTGGTGGGATTTTGTATTGAGACATATGGTAAGGACATCTACCTGACCAGGGATGTCCAGCTGCAGTCTTCCAGAAGTTTTGAAAGCTACGATTCCCATCATCCCTGCAGGGCCGTTTTCAGGCATAGGCGATCAAGGCGCAAAGGGCATGAGAGGGTGGAGGGTGCCATTCAAAGGGATCCTTATCAGCGATAATCTAATTTCCTGTAGCTTTCCTGGTTGCATATAGTATAATCACTTGGCCGAGGTTTTAATCCACTGTAAGAGGTGGTTGGGAGGTATTTCTATTGGGAAGGGAGGACCAGGGAGATTTGCTGTGACACAAAATGTCTAGAACCGGCCCCGATACCCTGCCTACATTCTGCTTTTATGCAGAGAAAAAGCTATAACATATAAATTCTAGGGTTTAATCGTGGGAAAATCTATCACTGGATCTGCAAGAAGGCTCAGCTGCATTCCTGTTCTCAATAAAGAAACCCAATGTGATGTAGGGCAAAGGCCATGTACACAGGAGGGTTACTCTGCCCAGACATCTTAGACTTACCTTTGACATTCCAGCAATATTCCAGATAACCGCCCAGCCCGGTTACTTTGCAAACCACATTACTGGAATGTCACAGAAACATCTCAAGGTAAGAAACCGGTACGTGGGGTGGATGGAACATTGAGTTGTTGTATTGTCAGGCTGGTGTATGGGCGGCGTTAGTGTGTAAACATATCTGAGCTGCTTAGTAATTTATAATACTTTATATATTGTTATAGCGATAATATATAATTCCATGTTGTGGTTTCCAATTTCTAAATTGCTACAGTGAAGACATTTAAAGCTGGGTACTGAAGGGGGCCACACATGCAACAATTGATCCCAGTTCGAACTGCATGCCAATAGGAAAAGATCAGACGTTGGACCATCGGCCACAAGGGTCTGGCGATTATCGGGATTGTTGTATGTATGGGCTCCTTTATCAGTGTTTGCTATGTGTGTCTGTGTGTGTGTTAAATTGTGAATGGTAAGTAGCTCAACATGGAGTATTTCTGGTCACATAATATACTTTTAAAGGGTACGTTCTCTTTTGATTACAAACAGAGCTTTTTGCCCCTAAATAAAAACGTATAGTTATCTGTGTTGTACTTTCCTCCATCTATACAATAGATGGGAGGCCTGGTACTTCCCTTAGTACCAATGAGTTGGGAAAGTTTTCAGCTGTTAGGTTAAGGGTTGGTTATAAAGTGGAGTAATGGACGTGTGTCTTTATTCAGCCTCCATTACTATGTTTACCACCTTGCACCGACTGTCTTGGGCAGATTTCAGCATGCAGCTGCAGATGTGATCGATAAAAAGGGTCTAACAGGTCCGTTCCCCTTCTGCTGGATAGACTGGCAGTACCACTTGAAGGAGTCTACAAACAGAAGGCATACACGAGTCAAATTTCGATTGAACCTACGAATGGTGAAAAAATTACCCATGTATACCTAGGGTAAAGTTATAGGGTATAAAATTCGATAAACTGGTAAATGCAAGCTTACCCTTAAACGTTTTAACATTTAATCATAGTAATTGTTATTGAGCGTAGAATGGTCAAACTCTTATTAGTCAGGTCAGAGAATTTAAGTTGATGTACCTGTCAGGTTTGGTAGATATTTCCAAAAATTCCTGGTCGATCACCTTTACAAAATGCACCAATTTGCGATACTGTGGGTTAATGAATGGCCACTTGGCCGACAATACCATATGATAGAAACTACCACATGGGATTGTATGGCGATCATACAATTGTGTAAATTTACGGCTGCAATCAAAATGGTACGGCTGCAATTGTAAATCTGTCGGCCCTGCGGGTGGGTACATTATTATGATCCTAACTGTAAATATCTTTGTCCAGGGTAGAATAAAAAACGGGATCTTTACCAGAAGCCTCGGTTTAATCAAAAGAAAACTTCTCCTTAACCATTGGCCAGTATTATAAAGGATCCATATTGGAGTTTTTCCATATTGAGGCTATTGCCAGCACAGTCAATTATTTGTTGTCAAGGTCAGAAAATATGTATCTCCAATTATATTGCTACGATTTACTTTGCTTAGGGGGGGTGAATTAAAAAAGATCTCCTAGGGAAAAGCATTTGAGTCAATTTAGGTGGTTAGATTTGCTCTTCCATGTTGTAATCATTGCAGATATACCTTGTGTGGCCTTGTGGGTAGTTCCTCTGAACTGTACGCATGCACGCTAGGTTACATAGCACACGCAAACATGCAGAGAACATACGCAGTTTTAGCACTATTTTCTGGACATATATTAGCGCACAGAGCCCATAATACTTAGAGGGAACATGCTATTTAAGTTTATTGGTAATTTACAATAGGATTTGCACCCATGTTTTATTAATAAAAGGATTTTATTGGAAGAACGAAATTTAAGTTTACAATTTTGCAATCCACTGGGTACCAGAGTGTTCTTTCGGCAGAAAAAGATTTCTGCCCCCTAGTGGATTATTCCGGATAGGTAACAATGACTGTTGTCTCTTTTCAATCGACAGCCACATATTGCATTTTATTAGTGGCGGCATTCATTGTTTAATGTTAAAATCTGCACTTTACTTTTGTTCTGTTATAAACGTCATAAGCAGCGTGGGAGCGACGGAATGTTCTTTTCCCCTTTGTGTTTTGTTCTGCCTATGTACTATTTATTGACTTGTGTATGAGCCCTGGGTCTCGTTTAATTGGTACCGCAGGACTCTATTCCGCAGGGGCAGTGCTGCAAATTCAAAGAAGATTAAGGAACATCAGCCCAGAGATAAAAGCTTGGCCATTGTTGTATTTTGTCTGTATTTGCTATTGCAATGCTCATTGTTTGACAAAGTCGACATAATAAAACGACTGCTAAAGGATTTTCAGTGATTTTACTTTTCTTTTGGGGGTAAATGATGGTTGGTTGGTTACATTTCGTACTATACGCTAAGCAGAACGATCCCCACAGAATACCATTGTGGGAGTTTACTGAACGTTGGTTAATTAACAAACGTTAGGCGTAAATGTACAAGCAGGTCGTACATTATCGGTAAATTGCGGTACCACGGTTCACAAAGGGCCCTTAGTGGCTTAGATGGGTGGGTTAGTGGGCGGCACTTTTTACTATTCTGCGAACTCCCAGGGAAAACACACAATCACGTTATAAAATGAAACTTCCTATCAATAAAATTGTTACTTCTAATTCTACAAACTGATGCTTCTGTCTTGTTGGGTACAAGGGCCATATTTCTATGGGCACTGTATTGCTATATAGCACCTTTAGGACTGTATGTTATTAACTGTAGTAAAATACCAATATACGCGTTATGCCATACAATACCACATCGGTCCTTAACAATCGTGAATAGTACCAGGTAGGCGCACTCAAACAAGATGTAATTGTGTTTTATTAGTGATATAGTGGTGCACCGCTATATCCTAATAAAACACAATTATATCTGTTTGAGGGCGCCTACCTGGTACTATTTTGGATATTAAAGTACTGCTTATGGGTGAGCATTGGAGGGAAGCAGCACCTTGGGAGATTAAAAGGGACGTGGGAGAGTGCGAGGAGCGTGTAGTTCAAGTGGAGATTGAACCTAACAATTGGCCTTGGTCCCAATTTGCTACCATGGTGGTAAATTAACAACCGTACGGAAAGTACCAATAACAGCTAGAAAGGAAGTTTAAGATAAAATTTGAATTTGGCTTGAGGGCTGATTTGGAAGGGAATATGTGTGTTTGCTGCAGATTTTAAAACTCATAATGGGAATGTAAGTTTGTAGTGAACGTTTGTTTGGACAAAAAAAACTTGGTGGGTACCCAGCCCAAATGGTGCTAATTTTGATCCAATCAATCAGAAAGCTAACATCTGATGGTTGCACCATTTTCAATGTAGAAACTTTTATTAAATCTCTCTGTATCTTTTTGATGATTGGTCAAAATTTGTTTTTTAACTTTAGTATGGCTGCCACAGTAATGGATAAGTAGATCAGTAGGTGTGTGTACCTGTGTCGGGTTGGGGGTTAAAAAAACAAACTTTTTTGATGATTGGTCAAAATTTGTTTTTTTTTACTTTAGTTACCCTTTAGGTATGGCTGCAACAGTAATGGAGGGGTAGGTCAGTAGGTGTATGTAACTGTGCCACATGGGGGTTAAAAAAAACAACCTTTTTTATTATAATCAAAATTAATTTTTTTACTTTAGTTACCCTAAGATGTATGTGCCACAGTAATGGATAAGTAGAAGTTCGGGTCTGGTCTTTTAAACAGATCGTGTACTTTTATCATTTGTTTAAAAAAGTGATCATGGAGGGGGAGGGGGCTCCAATCTCGTGGGGGCGCAGTTACGCCCGTTTGCAGTTGATCGTGTACCACCAGAAGGTTACACTTGAAATGATAGAACGTACCATGGACAGTTATAGATACTTGAAATCAGCATGCTTGCTGGCAGATGTTGGGTCTGCAGTGGAGGTTATACCAGCCATATGTTCTATTTCCCCAGAGCAGCTATTAATGGGATGCCCTTTGATTTACCCAAGGCTCTGTTAACATCAGAATGGGAAAACTTTCTGCCAAACTTAGCTCCTGTTGCTGTGAGAGAGAGAGTGCTACCACCAACCCCTTGCAAGCTGGCATCCACAATAAAGCAAGAATTATATATACTGAAATAGTGGAGCCAAAGATACCAATATTTCAGAGAATCTGCTGAATCAGACATAGCTAAAATTACTAAAATTGGCTCAAGGCAGTGGCGTACTACCGTCCCCACAACCGCTGGGGGCTGGGGAGATCGGGGAGGGATAGTAGGGCTCTTATCTGTTTGGGGATCCTTCCTTTATTACTTTCTTGACTTCCCCTGCTGACCCAGACTTGGAGTCCAATGCCCACCCATCATATCATATTCCTTCCCAACCTCAACAACTCTGCCGGTTTAACTCCAGGTCTTTACATAAATGACGCTTCCTCAACCTCCAGCTTTGCTGAAAGCGTGACATGCTTCTGAAACCAATGTTTGCTGTCAATGTATTTTGCCTCTAGTTCTGAACTTCTGGGAAAAAGTCAGTGTAGGCTTCCCCAGTGAATAAGTCAGTGTAGTTCCGGTGATAAGTCAGTGTAGGCTTCCCCAGTGAATAAGTCAGTGTAGGTTCCCGGTGGATAAGTCAGTGTAGGTTCCCCGGTGGATAAGTCAGTGTAGGTTCCCCGGTGGATGTTACCTTGTTCTCGGGTTGAAGCGAGCATATTCCCAGGACAAGCAAATGAAGTTGGGAGGAAAAAAAGACAAATCCAGACAATAAATAGTTTTCAAATATTTTTTTTTTTTTGATATTTTTCTTAAATTTTTTTTTTTTTTTTAACTTTTTAATGGGAAACAGAAGCCTATGCCATCTCTTTAGTGAATACATAAGGTAGTTTGGATACCTACCTGCTGGCTGTAAGTCCCGCTCTGTTCCATCCTGCTCCTTTCAACTAGGTAGGCGGCCCACCAATTGGGAGAGACGCTCTGCATGAAGAGCATCCTCCCATAGGTGGAGCATCCCCTGATTTGCCAGCCAAGGGAGAGGGCAGGACGGAGAGAAGTGGCACCAGCAGCTAGTAGGTAAGTATCCAAACTACCTGCTGTTTCCCTTTAATTCCTACATATTAATAGTTGATCCAGAGGAAGGCGAAAAACCCATATGAGAACAATTGTACCCCAGATGAGGAAAAATTCCTTCCTGACCCCAACTGGCGACGGATTACCCCCTGGATCAACGTGGAACCTCCACAGTGTTTACTGGCAGCTCCTGTTTATTTAACATTGATATACATGAATTAAGTCCATTATGAACATTAATCATCTTACTCAAGGTTAAATAAAGCTTCCCATTATATCCCACCCATTCACCAACCAGGTCAGTCCTGGAGCCTTTTACAGTGGACCATTCCTGGCGTGGAGGTTCTTTAAGATTAGACGGTGGTCGCAGGTGCCGACCCGCGAGCATGCACAATGTGTATGAATGGCCGTTTTGGGCCGATAATCGTGCTGTGTATGGGCACTTGCTCAGGCAAAACGGCATTCGTTCGAAGATCCTCGTCTGAACGGCCATTTCAGCTGAGAAAGCGCCCAACATGGCACGATTATCGTGCGCGCAGGTCGCACCCTAATCACAGTGTGTATGAACCTTTAGAAGCAGGTTCTTGTGTTCCATGGCCTTCATCATTGGAGGAGATGATCAATTTTTGAAGTATGTGGCCTAAGATAAAAGAGACAATAACCATGATTAGGAATCTAATATACGATAATCGTTGGCTGTGTAAATGGAAGAGAAGCAAAGAGTGAAATTAGGGAGTACCAGAACATATGAGCAGTACAGAGTATAATGTAACAGACACAATAGAAGGAAATGGCAGATAGGAGAATATATAACTAAAGCACCCAGTGACGATAAAGTCCCAATACCATCAGATCCGACAGATAGGCTTTATTGTCACTGTGTGTAGCGCATTTCGGAACGATTGCGAGGCAGATAAACGTTCAGACGGTGTCGCGGTCGTTCAGGAAAGGCCGAAAATTTCACTGCCCTCCACCCCAACCTCCATACACCCCCATCCCTCTAAAACTGTACTTACCATAATAGGGTCTTTGGCATGTTATCTGCTAGAAACATGCTGAAAGGATGGGGCCTCTTTGGCCACACAAATCGTGGTACAGGTGGATGATGGGGAATCGATCAGATCTATCCAATTTCGCTGCCCTCACCCCATCCAGTGCGAAGTTCCTCTTATGCTGGATCAATAAAAATATAAAAATATTTAGTAAATAGGAAATATCTGCTGAATATAAAGTTATTTTCATAGTTCTCCATCATTAAGGATGAAATCCAGATGGTAAATTATTTTGTACTTAACAGTTGGATATAAGATTAATATGCATGTCTGTCCCTAGAAAACTCCCTATAAATATCACTGCCCTCACCCCAACCTACATACACCCCCATCCCTCTGAAACTGTACTTACCTTAATAGGGTATATGGGGGTAGTTCCAGTTGTGGCAGTTTGTATCTGCTAGTAATATTCTTAAAGGAAGGGGTGTTATCTATAGGCAAAGGCGGAATGATAGGGATCAATCCAATTTCGCTGCCCTCACCCCATCCAGTACGAGTTCCGCGTTTGTTCTTTGGCGTAGTTCCAGTATGTGGCAGTTGTATCTTCTACAATTATGTGAACGTATGGGGACTTTGTTGGCCTTACAGGTGGAGGCACAGGTGGAATCATAGGGATACATATATTCATCCCATCCTGTGAAGCCCTTCTCTCGTTGGATCTTTCGTTCTTTTGAGAGGGATTTCTGAAAATATTACTGGGAGGATTCCTAGGTGGCACTAAAGGAGGTAAAATAGGGACTTATCAGGTAGGTTCCTTCTACCCGGGCTACCGAATCACGATGCATCATATTTGGCTTCAAATGCGACTGCATTTTTTCCTCTCTCAATTTCACTTGCTTCCAAGGTTAAATGACTTGTGAGTCATCAGCAGCTCCTTTATACTCTGTGTTTGTGACATCTTACAGAAGAGGTCATGTGACATGATTACATCCACAATTACAGAAGAGGTCATGTGACATGGTGATATCAATTATAGAAGCAGTCTTGTGATATTGTGACATCAAAGGCCTGTAACGTTATCACACCTGTAGGTTTCTGTACTTTAGGCACAAAAGGGACATTGGGGGAAGAAACAAAACCCCCCACAAAACTACCAGTAGTAAAATAATAGAATTTCCTCCCCTGTATTCAGGTGAAAATGGTACAGTCCTAACAGTAAATATGAGGAGATCATGTGACAGTCTAATCCATTTACAGCTAAAGGGGGGTGGGATTTGGTCCCATGTGAACATGGAGGGAACAGAGGATAATGAGCTGCAGACAAATTTAGTTCACACATGAGATTTTTTAGTTACAATATCCTGTATGGGGTCTATTATGTTCCAATAGACTGAATGGCACATTGTATGTGTAGGGAAGCTGGGGATGGTCCCTGCTAATCATCTTGTATCATGAAGATATTACAATGCCAGACTAGGAAGTGAGGGAGGAGCCAGGTAACCAGGAAGTCAAGGTCGTACGCGATCGCACGTGAACCTTTAGGAAGTGAGAGGGAGGGGGCCAAGTAACTAGGAAGTAAAGGTTCGTATGCGATCGCACGGGAACCTTAGGAAGTGAGAGGGAGGGGGCCAAGTAACCAGGAAGTTAAGGTTGTACGCGATCGCACGTGAACCCTTAGGAAGTGAGAGGGAGGGGCCAAGTAACTAGGAAGTAAAGGTTCGTATGCGATCGCACGTGAACCTTTAGGAAGTGAGGGGGAGGAGCCAGGTAACCAGGAAGTTAAGGTTTGTATGCGATCGCACGTGATCCTTTAGGAAGTGAGGGGGAGGGGGCCAAGTAACTAGGAAGTAAAGGTTCGTATGCGATCGCACGTGAACCTTTAGGAAGTGAGAGGGAGGAGCCAGGTAACCAGGAAGTTAAGGTTTGTACGCGATCGCACATGAACCTTTTTTACAGATGGCGTCAGTAGCATGTCACTCCCGAAAGAACTCCGGAGACTCTCCAGAACTGATACGGATCTGCTGTCTGACCTGTAAGAACACATGATACTTGTACAAAAACATTAATACAGATTGCAACAGCAATGCCTACTGGGAAAACTTTACCCAGAAGTCTCTTCCCTCGTGTTCTGAATTTTAGTTATCCATGCAAAGGCAGCTAACCACATTGTATTGCAGTTCTACATAAGGGGAAAGTTCAGATCAAATACATGTGCTTTCAAGGGAAAGAAAAGTTTATTTTTCATTCCACTAACCTTAATATTTAGAATTTAGAAGAACTGACTGACCTTATTCAAGACCCCTAATAGTGTCAGTTATGGTCTTGCCCTTGCAAGTATTGTTAGGGACATTCCAATGAAATGAGCATCCCTCAGTAGAAAGACTGTTGCAGGACCTAAAATGGCAGCTCACTATGACCACGTCTGTGGCATAGCAAAAGATATAAAAATCAATTGATTAAGGAAGAGATATAATTAAAAAACAATAGTTTTTTTCCACTGAACTTCCCCTTTAATTAGTACATTTGACCCCATACTGAGTAAAATCTGAATACATAAAGAGGCAGATGATGAAAGATGGTTGGGGCTGCTAGTAGAGGGAGACATTGCCTGTATACTTTTATTAAACATATGGTACTTGCACAGTTTTGCTGGGTAATAATTACAATACACAACTTCACAACAAAGCAAGGAAATTCCCCACGGCATTCAGTCAATTCTTCCTGAACCATCTTTTCTGTTCTTTTTCAGACCGACATACGAGCACGAGGTCCTGCTGGCCTATTCATTTGGGATTGCATGCCGATCACAGGAAAGAGTGGGAAAGGTGGTTCCTGAAGAATGATTGAATGGGATCCGTCAGGAGTTTCAACATATGGACACGTTTACTTCATAGGTCGACCTGCTTTTGGTAATGATATTATATTGATAATATTGCTGCTTATCGTAACAGATCCAACCCTTTTGGGGACAAGACTGAAACCATTATCTGGAGAGAAACTGAATGAAAAAGGTCAGATGGTCAGTGCTTGTGGCAGAGAAGTGGCAAAATCAGCCAAGTCCACAGACCAGGTATACAGACATTGTTTATGCCTCTTAAGAAAAAATATGTATTAAAGTTTTTCAAAAACAGGTAAAGTTAAAAGTACCTGGGGCAGGGAGGTAGGATTGATATTTTCTACCTCCCAAAATCATGCGGAATGGCAGCACAAGAAAAACTGCTTTGCCAGGCCTTCTGAGTGTTTCAGCACTATCTTTAATACAGGAAGGCCGAAGGCTCTAACCTGGCAAAGAAAACTGAAAGTGCTGTAGCTCCTCAACCAAACAATATTGGGAGGTAGGAATAATCAATCAATATCAAAATCAGTACTTTTCATTTTTAAAAATTACATTTTTACAGCATAGTTGTCCTTTAACTCCTGTGCCCAACCCAGTAGTAAACCATTATTTTTTGTTATAACTAACAGTTCGTGATTGGACAGATTCCATATAGTGCCAAGGTTGTCCAATCTTATCGCCTGTTGCCCATTCAATTTTTGTAGGTTTAAGTAGGTCTATCAGGGATATAAACATCTGTGCACTCTGCACATGCAGCAATCATTATTCTTTTGTTGGTTGTTCTATTGTAGCAGTTATCACAGATGCTTTCCAGAGCACAGCTGGTTGTTGCCTTCATGGTGCACACGTATCGCTCACGCCATCAGCTTCTTCTTCTTGATTTGCTGCATTGTGGTCTCCTCTTGGATCGGTTGTTAGTCACTTCCAGCGTGGGCCTCATGTGGCTCATCTCAGGGATTTTCAGTTTCCTTTCTCCTTCTTACCTGGAGCCTAAGGTGAGAGCTTGGAAGGCTCACGACTTTTACGAGTTATTATCCATTGTAATTAATGTATAGTTAATGTTTACTTAAAGGGCATGTCAACCTTACCTTTTTCTACGAGTAAGCTCCCCAAACCCCAAGACACTTGTGTCTTTACAGAAAGTTATTAGCTCGATGTTCGCTGCTCCAGCAGATCTTTTGGGTCTGAGCATGTGCAAAGCTCTTTGAGCTCCCCACAGCTTTCAGAGGAGGCAAAGTGGGGGTGGTGAACATCAGAAAATAATTTCTTTTAGAGACACTTGGATGCATTAAGATCTTGAGTTTCAAGGGGGGCTTTTTATAAAAAATCAATCCCTGAAAGGCACAACCGAGATACGAATTTCCCAAAGACATGCGATGTAGCTCTGGGTAAATTGCCCATTTTATGTATAATGAAATTCCCTCTCAATAGCACTTGCATGCATATGAGGATTGTCACAGATATTTAAGGGCAAAGAAATATATAATCACCGTATACTAGCCCCCAAAAGGGAATCCATATCACAACAACACAAGTCACAACACAGTCACAACCAACCCCCACTTTTTTAATGTCCCCCTAACAGGTTGGGCATCCTAAGATGTACACTCGTAGAGAATATCTGATACTTTATTTTGGGGGTTAGTATTTGGTGGTCACAGTATTTATTTACACTTGGCCAATAAATGATCCATAGTTGGGAGGTGTTACCCCTCAACACCATCCCATTATGGATTACACATCCCAGTAATGGAACAGGTAGTGCCCTACCAGTAATCATTCAATATTGCAGTGTAAATGCCAAAGAAATTAGGATGGACAACTGACAAAGATGGTAGACCAGACATGTTATATATTACAGTACATGTGCCCTGCAGGGAAATATTCAATAGGACAAAGGGGTAACTAGTCACACAGTCCATTTTGGCCTAGATTAGATCTAGTTAACGGACAAGTCAGATCTATGAAGGACTTACAGTAGTTCAGCCCTAAACGTTGCACATGACACACACCCTAACATTATCATTGCAGTTGTGTATTGTATGGCTTAGGTTGTATTTTGTTGTATTAGGTTGTGTGGTGGAATCTCTTTACTTTGCTTTGGTGGTGTGAAACGTCTGCATCCAGAGGAAGAGGACACACTGGTGGAATGTCCGCTGGTAGAGCAGGTGTCCGGAGGGTGAATAAAGTACGCCCACAGGGGTTTGCATTATTCCAGGCCAGGGAGGAAGCACAGAAGGTGAAACTGCTGCACAGGATGCTGAAGGTAAAAGCTCTGAAACACAGACAGTTGGGAGAAGGATCTTCCCCACCCTCCCTCCCTATAGTTATATGGTTTTAAAAAGTGTTGGTTAATGGTTTATTACAAGGGGAAAAAAGGGGATGTTGGAGTCACAGCTGGCGGATGCATCCTTGCGAAGGTTATGTTTGGAGCCGTTACATGCCCTCTGGGGATCCAGAGGCGTGGCATTTAGCATTGGCTACGGCTCGGGGACTTATGGTTAATTAACATGCAAGGATGCATAAATTATGTTTTGAATATTTTAAATTGATCACATGTTGTAATGTGTCAATTAATAAAAGCTGTGGCCTTATGTTTCACCCAACAAGTGTGTCTGTCTGTTCTTTAACACAAAGTAAGTGTAAAAGGGGTTAATTTCAAGTAAACAGCCACGATGGCTCCAGCCTTAGGTCTGTGTAAAATGGACAGTAAAGTAAATACCATTTAGGGGGTGGAGGTACATTAGGGATCTAATCATTAGGGTCAGATCTTTGTTTGGATTGGAAATCCATTCTTTTCAAACCTACCTCAATTATTCTTTCTACTTTATGTCCTGACACTGGTAAAAACATGTCTGGGGGTCTTTCCTGTTTCATTGATTACAATAGGCATGATATACAGGGTAAAACTTGGTAGGAAGGGTTCATTCTAATCCTATCAGGGGAGAGGAATACATCAGAGCATAGTGCAGGTATCTGTTGTTTTCTGATTGGACTGAACTGCACTGGCTGATCAGATGGGTTTTTCGCCTTCCTCTGGATCAACTATTAAATAGGTAGAAATTAAAGGGATACAGCAGGTAGTTTGGATACTTACCTAATAGCTGCTGGTGCCACTTCTCTCCAGTCCTGTCCTCTCCCTTGGCTGGCAAATCAGGGGATGCTCCACCTATGGGAGGATGCTCTTCATGCAGAGCGTCTCTCCCAATTGGTGGGCCCGCTTACCTAGTGAAAGGAGCAGGACTGGAACAGAGCGGGACTTACAGCCAGCAGGTAGGTATCCAAACTACCTTATGTATTCACTAAAGAGATGGCATAGGCTTCTGTTTCCCTTTAAAAAGTTGTTGTTTTTTTAAACACAAATTTTTTTAAATAAAAATATCAAAATAAATAAAAAAATATTTGAAAACTATTTATTGTCTGGATTTGTCTTTTTTTCCTCCCAACTTTATTTGCTTGTCCTGGGAATATGCTCGCTTCACCTGAGAGCAAGGTAACATCTACCGGGGAACCTACACTGACTTATCCACAGGGGAACCTACACTGACTTATCCACCGGGGAACCTACACTGACTTATCCACCCGGGGAACCTACACTGACTTATCCACCGGGGAACCTACACTGACTTATTCACCGGGGAACCTACACTGACTTATCCACCGAGGAAGCCTACACTGACTTATCCACCGGGAAAGCCTACACTGACTTATCCACCGGGGAACCTACACTGACTTATCCACCGGGGAACCTACACTGACTTATCCACCGGGAAACCTACACTGACTTATCCACTGGGGAAGCCTACACTGACATTTTCCTCAGAAGTTCAGAACTAGAGGGCTAAATACATTGACAGCAAGCTCTGGGGTCCATATATTATGCACTGGGAATCTCCCATCAGGAACCATCAGCAAAATGAGCTATCCATGCCACTGATTTGCATGGCTAAGCAAGGCAAGGCTCTTGGGTTAAGTAAATAAACTGAAGTTATTTAAAACAGCTAAAGCCCAGGTACCAGTCAGACACAGCTTACTTATATTAGTTCGATTTCAGTAACCCTCGAATTTATGGCTCTATTTTCGCTGACCCTCGAAAGTATCGTTCGGTAACCCTCGAAATAGCCGTAACCCTCTAATGTAGTTTGCCATCTCTACTTCTGTGTATAGCCAGCTTTAGGCTTTGTGCTTCTATCAATACAAACTGTGCAGTGATAGCTCCGCCCCTTTATGCACATAGCTAGTCTTGCTGTCATAACTGTCATAACTGTGGAGCTATCACTGCACAGTTTGTATTGATAGAAGCACAAAGCCTAAAGGCGATACACAGAAGTAGAGATGGCAACACTACATGAGGGTTACGGCTATTTCGAAGGTTACCGAACGATACTTTCGAGGGTCAGCGAAAAATGAGCCATAATTCGAGGGTTAGAAATCGAACGATACTGCGAGGGTTAGCGAAAATGACGATACTTAAGGGCTAGGCCACACTACCGCGTTTTTATGCGTTTGCGCACGTGTTTCGCACTCGCGATTGCGCCCCCCATTTCGTTAAAATTGAAATCGCGAAATCCCCACGTTCCGATACGCATGCGATTGCGGTCCGTTCGGTTTGGTAACGCATGGCAAAACGCACAAAAAAGCAAAGAAAGCACCACAGAGTCTTGTGTCGCCGGATTAATAGCTCGCGACTAGTCCGCTCTACGACTGCGATTAGTCGGGTGCCCCCCCCCCCCCCCCTGCCCCCCCCCAGCACTTGCAAGTGTTGGCATACATCAGTCTTAGATAGGGAGTTGACGAGTTAGCAAACAATGCAAGTTTTTTAATTATTTGTGAACGGATTGAATTGTGTAAGTTGTTTTTGGTTATGTAAATTAAATAATTCTCGAAAAAAAAAAAAGAAACAACGACAGGTTCGTTTTAATTATCGAAAAGTCTGAAAAAGTCCGCAACCGACAAAAATAAATCCTTCTTGTACAAGTTGAAAAGTTCAAGTAATGTAAGATTCCATATTTAAGGACCCAGTCAAGCAATGGGGAGGAGTGGGGGAGAGTGATATAGTTTGACTTGCAAAGGCTGGGTTGTCTGTGTAGATTACAGCCTAGAACAATGATCAAGGGTTGGTAAAAATAATGTAATTGGAGTGTGACTAAGGAACATGGGAAAAGGGTAATATGGCTCGGGGGGAACCACAAGTAAGGCAATTTTTCCATTCCTCTACACCAAAAAATTGGTCCTGATTTGTTTGGCATTTTTTTATTAATTGTTGTTTCCTGTCCTATTTAATATTGGTTTATGTTTTTTAAAACACCACGTCCGGCTCTCAAACACTAGCGGGCAAGGGAATGGCGGGTTTTCGCCAACACTAGGGGCACCCCTTTATGCACATAGCTAGTCTTGCTGTCATAACTGTCATAACTGTCAAAAGGTCTTAATAAAAAAAAAAAGAATTATTGTTGGGCAGCCACTGTAGCAGAGTGGTAACATAGATGTAGCTGCAGCAATGGGTCCTGAGTTCAATTCCCCCCTTGGACACACCTGCAAGGAGTCTGTGAGCCCTCTGCTCTGTGCTTGTCTGGGTTTCCTCCGGGCACTCCGGTTTCTCCCACTGTAGTTGCATTCCACGTGACTTACCAGTCTGTCCCTTCCCAGACACAATCTGGTGAAAACAGAATGGCAATCTGCACGTGCAAAATGCAATTCAAACAAAAATTTTTGACGCTTTCAACCTATAAGTATTTCTTTGTGATCTTTACTCAAAAACGTGGATGAAATATCACGTCATTCCTCCATTTCTGTTTTGTGCTTGCTTCTGTGTAGAGATGGACTTATTCAGTTCGAACGGACTCGTACTTCTCGAAATATCCCGGACCCAGATTTCTCAGACTTTCGAACTTTTCGTACTTTCGGTAATTATCGAACGTTCGTTGTTGCGGTTTTCGAGAATTATCGAATTTACGAGCCGTTCGCAAACCATTAAATAAATCCTTTGCTAACTCTCTAAAGTATTGTTCATTTTCGCTAACCGTCGCAAGTATCGTTCGATTTCGGTAACCATGGAATTTATGGCTCTAGTTTCGCTGACCCTCGAAAGTATCGTTCGGTAACCCTCTAATTGGCCGTAACCCTCTAATGTAGCTTGCACAAAACCCGACAATTGCCCGCTAGTGTTTAGGAAGTGTTTTAACAAGTTTTGGTGATAGTGCCATGTTCCCCAGACCATTTCCCAGGTGCCACAGCCATTTACAGTAAATTACCATTGTTAGTTTAGCTGTAATAAACCCAGCCTTTTCAAAGTATCACTCTCCCATTGACTTGAATGGGTCTTAATTCGAACTTTCAAACTTCTACTAAAGGATTTCTCGTACTTTAGAACTTTCCGGACTTTCGATAATTATCGAACGTTCGTTGATGTGGTTTTCGAGAATTATCGAATTTACGAGCCGATCGCTAACTCTTGTAATGTGTCATTCGCTAACTCTCAAAAGTATTGTTCGTTTTCGCTAACCCTCAAAAGTATCGTTCGATTTCGGTAACCCTCGAATTTATGGCTCTATTTTCGCTGACCCTCGAAAATATCGTTCGGTATCCCTCTAATTGGCCGTAACCCTCTAATGTAGCTTGCGCAAAACCCGACAATTGCTTGCTAGTGTTGCGCAAAACCCGACAATTGCCTGCTAGTGTTTAGGAAGTGTTTTAACAAGTTTTGGTGATAGTGCCATGTTCCCCATACCATTTCCCAGGTGTCACAGCCATTTACAGTAAGTCACCATTGTTAGTTTAGCTGTAATAAACCTAGCCTTTTCTTTCTTTTCCTTTTCTATCATTCTCTCATTGATTTGAATTGCTCCAAATTCGAACTTTCAAACTTCTACTAAAGGATTTTTCAGACTTTTGATAATTAACGAACATTCGTTGTTGCGGTTTTCGAGAATTATCGAATTTACGAGCCGTTCGCAAACCATTAAATGTATCGTTTGCTAACTCTCTAAAGTATTGTTTGTTTTCGCTAACCCTTGAAACTATCGTTCGATTTCGGTAACCCTCGAATTTATGGCTCTATTTTCTCTGACCCTCGAAAGTATCGTTCGGTATCCCTCGAATTGGCCGTAAACCTCTAATGTAGCTTGCGCAAAACCCGATAATTGCTTGCTAGTGTTGCGCAAAACCTGACAATTGCCCGGTAGTGTTTAGGAAGTGTTTTAACAGGTTTTGGTGATAGTGCCATGTTCCCCAGACCATTTTTCAGGTGCCACAGCAATTTATAGTAAGTTACCATTGTTAATTTAGCTGTAATAAACCCAGCCTTTTCAAACTATCATTCTCCCATTGACTTGAATGGGTCCAATTTCGAACTTTCAAACTTTTACTGAAGGATTTCTCGGACTTTCGAACTTACCGGACTTTCGATAATTATTCAACGTTCATTGATGCGGTTTTCGAGAAATATCGAATTTACGAGCCGATCTCTAACCCTTGAATGTGTCATTCGCTAACTCTCAAAAGTATTGTTCGTTTTCGCTAACCCTCAAAAGTATCGTTCGATTTCGGTAACCCTCGAATTTATCGCTCTATTTTCGCTGACCCTCGAAAGTATTGTTCGGTAACCCTCTAATTGGCCGTAACCCTCTAATGTAGCTTGCGTTAACAAGTTTGGTGATAGTGCCATGTTCCCCAGACCATTTCCCAGGTGCCACAGCCATTTACAGTAAGTTACCATTGTTAGTTTAGCTGAATAAACCCAGCCTTTTCAACTATCACTCTCCCATGATTGAAGGGTCCAAATTCGAACTTTCAAACTTTACTAAGGATTTTTCGGACTTTCAACTTCTCTAAGGTCTTTAGACTCTTTCGATAATATCGAACGTTCGTTGTTGCTTTTTCGAGAATTATCGAATTTACAAGCCGTTCACAAATATTAAATGTATTGTTTGCTAACTCTCTAAGGCTGAGGACACACTGCAATGCACAGGAATCGCGCACAAATCAGCGAGCATTATCGCACGACGATTGTGTGCGCTTTTTCTGTGCGTTTTGCCATGCGTTACCAAAAACACGAACGGACGCGCAATCGCATGCGTATCGGAAATCGTGGGGATTTCAGCGATTTTCAATTACAAGAAATGGGGGGCGCAATCGCGAGTGCGAAACACGTGCGCAAACGCACTGAAAAAAGCTGTGTGTGTGCCTAGCCCTTAAGATCGTTCATTTTCGCTAACCCTCGCAGTATCGTTCGATTTGCAGTAACTCCGAATTTATGGCTCCTATTTTCGATGACACAGCGAAAGATAGCGGGTAACCGGTAACCCTCTAATTGGCCGTAACCCTCTAATGTAGCTTGCGCAAAACCCTACAATTGCCGGCTAGTGTTTAGGAAGTGTTTTAAGTCAGTAAGAGGGGTAGAAGTGTCCAGGTCCAGATTGTAACCTTACAGTCTAGAGGAGATGGGGATGAGACATAAGGTGAAGCAGATCAGTAGCTGTAACTAGGTTGTCTGTGGATTATAACTTTTATATAACTAGTCGGTCTGCGATGGGTCAGTAAGAGGGGTAGGAGTGTCCAGGTAAGCAAACTGTTTTTGCTAAATCATTAATATATTATAAAGAAGTACAGAAGTCCTATAATGGAAGAGAAGATGGGAAGATACAGAATGATTTGCCAGTAAACAGGACAGGAAGTAGAAGTAATTTGCTAACGTTCCTTTTTATGGTTTATGCACCTCCCCTTTTACCAATCATACTGCCTCTGTTATGCCCATATATAATAGGCCAACCACTGGCTACAGGAAGTGTTAAAGCTGCCGTGGAATATACTGTAAGTAAAAAGCAAGGCTGGGTATGGTTATTACAGCCTTCCTACATTAAACAGCTGTATATGTATTAACTGGAAGCACGTTACGTTCATTGTACATGTTAAATACAGTGTAACTGATTGGCCCCTACAGAGTTTCATTAAGTATTTTTCTCACCAAAAGCCCAACTTGTGCATACACCAACACCAAACCGATAATGGTCCCAGATGCGGCACACAGCTCCCTCGTTGCTATACTCAGCGTTTTGCCAAACACAGACCATTCCCGGATAAATCGCAATTGATGAGCGACCTGCATACACAGTGACACAGTGAGATCCCAGGTTATAAACAGAAGGGTTGGATTTCTATAGAGACAGTGAATGTATTTCTTACCTTCACCGAGAGCACAAAGAGAAGGGAGGCAGCTAAGCTGTGGAAAATGTTACCCAGGAAAGCCACATGGTGCAAACTGAGGAAGGCCTCTTTGTCCTTCAAGAACCTTCCCCATTGCTGGTCAGCCAGACTGGCCCCGCTCAGGTACACCACCACAGTGCAAATCGTCAGTCCAGTGAGCAGCCACTGCACATAGTTCCAGAAGTGGGTAAAATAGAGGAGCCCTTCTTTCCTGATCAGAAGACACTCAGAAAGGACAAAGTACACCACAAACATCATAAGAAAGACCTGGAAAGGGAAAAGGATGATGGTTAGGATACTGAGAACGCTGGGAAAAAAATACTTTACCCCAAACATCAAATACTACATAAGTAACACTATACGAGGGAGTATTTTTATAATTCATGTTGTTATTCAGATTAGGGCCTCTGCTGCACACAGGCAGCAACAGAATTTACTTTTAAACGGTGCTGCTAATGTAAATGGATAACACCTATTATAGACAAAGAGATGTCAGCTCCATCTTAAAGGTAAGTTTGTTAACCCATATCTCACGTACACCTTTCTTTCTATGCTTGGGAACAGGCGATATAGGGCATACGTACCATCATAACCAGGAGCAGGTGGGCACCACTGGTCAGGCGCAGCAAGGGAAAGGCCCTGATTTCTACCGAAGGGAGGGCTCTGCCAGCCAGAGGGAACTCCAGGAGTAAAGTCACTGAGGCATACATGTCTACCCCAGGGCTATACAGGGAAAACTCCACAAAGACAGCATTGGTACTGCAAAAGAGATTAATGCACTGGATGAAATGAACCAATTTACAAACAGAAGCAAAAATATCTCAATAAAATGGACATGACAATAAGATACAGAAAAACAGAATGTGATCGGTTATAAGTGACTTGTTAATATTCAGGGGGGTTTACAGTATATGTGTCACTTTGTCAGAAATCTGATTGGATATGTGTCACTTTGTCAGAAATCTGATTGGATATGTGTCACTTTGGCAAAAATCTGATTGGATATGTGTCACTGGCAGGAATCTGGTTGGATGTGTGTCACTTTGGCAGGAATCTGATTGGATAGTTGTCACTTTGGCAGGAATCTGATTGGATATGTGTCACTTTTGCAAGAATCTGTTTAGATATGTGTCACTTTGGCAGGAATCTGATTGGATGTGTCCCTTTGGCAGGAATCTGATTGGATATCTGTCCCTTTGGCAGGAATCTGATTAGATATCTGTCACTTTTTGGAATCTGATCGGATTTGTGTGAGGATAAAAGAATAGGAACCTTCTGGAATCAAGGACACTGATGTATCCATTGCTGTCCTCTCAACAATTTCTATGTGTAAAACATGAATTTAATTTCCCAACCAGTTCCAGCTTTATTTACAGCTGCACCATACAATACAAGAATAATTAATTAGTGAGCCTTTTACATTTAACAATGGTGTAATGTAGCCCTGCTTGTCCTTTTCTCTTTACACCCCCCTATGTGTCACACAGCAGACGGCAATCTTACATGTTGTCAATCCACTCGCTCTGTTGCAGTTTTTCCAGCAGTTGCTTATTCTCTGCCAAATTTCCCCTGAGCTCCTGAATGTACCCAGAGGAGTCATAGAAGGAGAGAAACCCCCAGTACCAAGCACTGCAAACACAAAGAAAACACAGTGAGACTGGGAAATCCACCTTTCCATCCTGCCGAAAACTGAATGGGTAAAGGGGATCAACATTCTCTTCTTTACCCAAGAAATGTTTGTATTAAATACAGAAATGACATGGATAACAACAATGGGCAATGCTGCGTAGTATAAAGCTCTGTACACGTGTCCAATGGCCGTAATGCCTGAAGGGCCGACTGGGCGAGAATTGCACTTGTATGGTCACCAGTCATTTGTATGTTCGTTGATCCGTCCTGGCAGAGGAAGGAGCTAAGAAATCACTGAGTGAGTGGAACTATGTATCTTGGTCTGTGAGTTAAACAGATAATTTCTCTACAATGCTGCTAGTTATCATTTCTATTTTACTTCCCCTTTACTTTCTCTACAATGCTGCTAGTTATCATTTCTATTTTACTTCCCCTTTACTTTCTCTACAATGCTGCTAGTTATTTCTATTTTACTTCCCCTTTACTTTCTCTACAATGCTGCTAGTTAGCAAACGGGCGTAACTGCAGGCCCCCCCACGAGATTGGAGGCCCCCCCTCCCCCTCCATGATCAGCTGTTTTTAAACAAATGAATAAAACATGCACACGATCAGCTGTTTAAAAGACCAGACCCGAACTTCTACTTATCCATTACTGTGGCCATACTTAAAGGGTAACTAAAGTAAAAAAAAAATTAATTTTGATTAATAATAAAAAAGGTTTGTTTTTTTTAACCCCCATGTGGCACAGTTACATACACCTACTGACCTACCCCTCCATTACTGTTGCAGCCATACCTAAAGGGGTAACTAAAGTAAAAAAAAACAAATTTTGACCAATCATCAAAAAAGTTTGTTTTTTTAACCCCCAACCCGACACAGGTACACACACCTACTGATCTACTTATCCATTACTGTGGCAGCCATACTTAAAGTTAAAAAAACTAATTTTGACCAATCATCAAAAAGATACAGAGAGATTTAATAAAAGTTCTTATCATTGAAAATGGTGCTAACCAATCAGATGTTAGCTTTCTGATTGATTGGATCAAAATTAGCACCACTTTGGGCTGGGTACACACAAAAGTTTTTTTTTGTCCCAAACAAGCGTTCACTACAAACTCATCATTCCCATTATTGAGTTTTAAAATCTGCAGCAAACACACATATTCCCTTCCAAAATCAGCCCTTCAAGCCAAATTCAAAGTTTATACTTAAACTTTCCCTTTCTAGCTGTTATTGGTACTTTCCGTACGGTTGTTAATTTACCACCATGGTAGCAAATTTAGGACCAAGGCCACGATTGTTAAGGTTCAATCTCCACTTGAACTATACAGCTCCTCGCACTCCCACGTCCCTTTTAATCTTCCAAGGTGCTGCTTCCCTCCAATGCTCAACCATAAGCAGTACTTTAATAATCCAAAATAGTACCAGGTAGGCGCACTCAAACAAGATATAATTGTGTTTTATTAGTGATATAGCGGTGCACCGCTATATCACTAATAAAACACAATTATATCTTGTTTGAGTGCGCCTACCTGGTACTATTCACGATTGTTAAGGACCGATGTGGTATTGTATGGCAATAACGCTGTATATTGGTATTTTACTAACCCACTAACCCACCCGTCTAAGCCACTAAGGGCCCTCTTTGTGAACGCGTGGTACCGCAATTTACCGATAATGTACGACCTGCTTGTACATTTACGCCTGACGTTTGTTAATTAACCAACGTTCAGTAAACTCCCACAATTGTATTCTGTGGGGATCGTTCTGCTTAGCGTATAGTACGAAATGTAACCAACCAACCATCATTTACCCCCAAAAGAAAAGTAAAATCACTGAAAATCCTTTAGCAGTCGTTTTATTATGTCGACTTTGTCAAACAATGAGCATTGCAATAGCAAATACAGACAAAATACAACAATGGCCAAGCTTTTATCTCTGGGCTGATGTTCCTTAATCTTCTTTGAATTTGCAGCACTGCCCCTGCGGAATAGAGTCCTGCGGTACCAATTAAACGAGACCCAGGGCTCATACACAAGTCAATAAATAGTACATAGGCAGAACAAAACACAAGAGGGAAAAGAAACATTCCGTCGCTCCCACGCTGCTTATGAGCGTTTATATAACAGAACAAAGATTAAGTGCAGATTTTAACATTTAACAATGAATGCCGCCACTAATAAAATGCAAATAGTGGGCTTTGTCGATTGAAAAGAGACAACAGTCATTTGTTACCTATCCCGGAATAATCCACTAGGGGGCAGAAATCTTTTTTTCTGCCGAAAGAACACGCTGGTACCCAGTGGATTGCAAAATTGTAAACTTAAATTTTCGTTCATTCCAATGAAATCCTTTTAATTAATAAAACATGGGTGCAAATCCTATTGTAAAATTACCAATAAACTTAAATAAGCAATGTTCCCTCTAAGTGATTATGGGCTCTGTGCGCTAAATTATATGTCCAGAAAATAGTGCTAAAACTGCGTATGTTCTCTGCATGTTTGGCGTGTGCTATTGTAACCTAGCGTGCATGCGTACAGTTCAGAGGGAACTACCCACAAGGCCACACAAGGTGATATCTGCAATGATTACAACATGGAAGAGCAAATCTAACCACCTAAATTGACTCTCAAATGCTTTTCCCTAATGGAGATCTTTTTTAATTCACCCCCCCCGCTAAGCAAAGTAAATCGTAGCAATAATAATTGGAGATACAATATTTTCTGACCTTGACAAACAAATAATGACTGTGCTGGCAATAGCCTCAATATGGAAAAACTCCAATATGGATCCTTTATAAATACTGGCCGAATGGTTAAAGGAGAAGTTTTCTTTTGATTAAACCCGAGGCTTCTGGTAAAGATCCCGTTTTGTATTCTACCCTGGACAAAGATATTTACAGATTAGGATCATAATAATGTACCCACCCGCAGGGCCGTACACATTTACAATTGCAGCCGTACCATTTTGATAGCAGCCGTAAATTTACACAATTGTATGATCGCCCATACAATGCCATTGTGGTAGTTTACTATCATATGGTATTGTACGGCCAAGTGGCCATTCATATAACCCACAGTATCGCAAATTTGTGCATAAAGGTGATCGACCAGGAATTGTTGGAAATATCTACCAAACCTGACAGGTACAATCAACTTAAATTCTCTGACCTGACTAATAAAGGTTTGACCCATTCTACGCTCAATAACAATTACTATGATTAAATGTTAAAACGTTTAAGGGTAAGCATTGCATTTACCAGTTTATCGAATTTTATACCCTATAACTTTACCCTAGGTATACATGGGTAATTTTTTCACCAATTCGATAGGTTCAATCGAAATATTGACTCGTGTATGCCTTCTGTTTGTAGACTACTTCAAGTGGTATCTGCCAGTCTATCCAGCAGAAGGGGAACGGACCTGTTAGACCCTTTTTATCGATCACATCTGCAGCTGCATGCTGAAATCTGCCCAAGACAGTCGGTGCAAGGTGGTAAACATAGTAATGGAGGCTGAATAAAGACACACGTCCATCTACTCCAAGCTTTATAACCAACCCATTAACCTAACAGCTGAAAACTTTCCCAACTCAATTGGTACTAAGGGAAGTACCAGGCCTACCATCTATTGTATAGATGGAGGAAAGTACAACCAGATAAATATACGTTTTTATATAGGGGCAAAAAGCTTCTGTTGTAATCAAAAGAGAACGTACCCTTTAAAAGTATATTATGTGACCAGAAATACTCCATGTTAAGCTACTTACCATTCACAATTTAAACACACAACAGACACACATAGCAAACACGTGATAAAGGAGCCCATACATACAACAATCCCGATAATCGCCAGACCCTTTGTGGCCGATGGTCCAATAAGCAGTCTGATCTTTTCCTATTGGACATGCAGTTCGATACTGGGATCAGATTGTTGCATGTGTGGCCCCCTTCAGTCACCCAAGCTTTAAATGTCTTCACTGTAGCAATTTAGAAATTGGAAACCACAACATGGAATTATATTATCGCTATACAAATATATAAAGTATTATAAATTACTAAGCAGCTCAGATATGTTTACACACTAACGCCGCCCATATACCAGCCTGACAATACAACAACTCAATGTTCCATCCAACCCCACGTACCGGTTTCTTACCTTGAGATGTTTCTGTGACATTCCAGTAATGTGGTTTGCAAAGTAACCGGGCTGGGCGGTTATCTGGAATATTGCTGGAATGTCAAAGGTAAGTCTAAGAAATGTCTGGGCAGAGTAACCCTCCTGTGTACATGGCCTTTGCCCTACATCACATTGGGTTTCTTTATTGAGACAAGGAATGCAGCTGAGCCTTCTTGCAGATCCAGTGATAGATTTGTCCCACGATTAAACCCTTAGAATTTATATGTATATGGCCTTTTCTCTGCATAGAAAGCAGAATGTAGGCAGGGTATCGGGGCCGGTTCTAGACATTTTTGGTGCACAAAGCAAATCTCCCCTGGTCCTCCCTTCCCAATAGAAATACCTCCCAACCACCTCTTACAGTGGATTAAAAACCTCGGCCAAGATGATTATACTATATGCAACCAGGAAAGCTACAGGAAATTAGATCATCGCTGATAAGGATCCCCTTTGAATGGCACCCTCCACCCTCTCAGTGCCCTAGCAGTTTGCGCCTTGATTGCCTATGCCTAGAAACGGCCCTGCAGGGAATGATGGGAATCGTAGCTTTCAAAACTTCTGGAAGACTGCAGGCTGGACATCCCTGGGTCAGGCAGATGTCCTTACCATATGTCTCAATAACAAAATCCCACCAGCCTAACAATGAATCGTCTCCCACATCCCTTTACATTGGCAAAATAATAAGCAGATCCTTTTAACCAAATCTAAAATAAATACATAGAACACAGCACAGGAGCACATTATACACCATTTAAATAACTTTACTGTGCCCCTATCTACATGGTCGCTCATGGATAACAGTGCTATAAAAATATAGCAAATAATGCAAAAATATACACATTGTCAACCTGTATTGTGGGACTCACCGGTTAACTAAGACTGACACCCCAGCTGGACCCTGGTCCCTCTCGCTCTCCCCATATACATAATAAAACTTGAAACAAAAATAACACAATTCTATGGGTTAAAGGGGAAGTTGAAATAGAAAAAAAAGATTTTAGTCTGCATGTAATCATTTAAATTTTGAACTTACAGGGAGATTCAATAAAAGTTCTTATTGTATAAAATGGTTCTAATTTTGCCCCAACCAATCAGATCTTATTTAACATTTGTAAGCTAACATCTGATTGGTTGGGGCAAAATTAGCACCATTTTTAACGATAAGAACTTTTATTGAATCTCCCTGTTAGTGCGTACTCTTTTGTACACAATAAAGGAGGGAGAGCGAGATGACCAATTAAACACACAGTCCGGTGAGATCTTTGCACGTCCATTCATAATTTCACCCACTGAGTCCATCCTTTCCTTTGTTGCCGAATATTTCCAGTCTAGTTCCTGTAAATGTGATAAGCAATAGGTAAAGTGCTAGCGCTCCATGCAAACAACTCAATTCAACATTAAAAATATATATCTATCTATATATCTATACGTAACATATCTAATTAGCAATTACAGGACCTTCCAAAGGATATATCAATTCCAAAAACAAATACTAAAAATGTCTTTAAGGCACCGTTGTAGCCAGCTCAGAAGTTCCAATTTCTTGTCTTCAACCCTATACTTGAATATAAATGTACCGTCATTTTTTTGCAATGCATTAGTCTACCAGACTTAAGATGATAGTTATCAAAGTATCATAGCCTCAAAGTCCGTGAAGGTTTAAGAAGTGAAGTAATACTGGCTAGATGGGGGTAGGTCAATATTCTACAACAAGGTTGAAGATGTGTCACGTAAACGCAAAAATGTAGCATTTAAGCCAAAGCGTAGTGCTGTTTTCTGTAATAAATTCAGGATATACATCCGACACATAATAAATTCTTCTTCCATATACAGGTCTTTATTCCCTAAGTGCATAATGAGGTCACAGGTGTCACACAATTTGAGACCCACCAAAGGAGAACAAGGAATGTTTCCCTTCGTTCAGGGGGTTACAAACTACTTTGCTGCCATTTCTTGGTAGACTTAGCAGAGTCCTGACCAATTTATTTAAGAGACCAAACCACATACGGAAGCCTCTAGGTCTCTCATAAGCACCAAGACTTTGCATCACCCAGTTAGTCTTTGAATACATCTGTGGACACTCATTGTGGATTTGTATATAGTATTTCCAAAGTGCCAACCCTTAAGCACCATTGACAGGACACAATCTAAGACAGCCAGCTGTCTGTGGAAGTAACATAAAAACAGAAGCCGCCAGGGCCTATTAAAACAGCTGCAACTCTAGAAAGACCACCAGGGCCTGTATAGCAAATTTCAGTAAAGCCATAGTAACCTCCAGGGCTACCATAATGGGATATATTTAAACGTTTTTAGAGCCACCTGGGCTAATTATGGAGTAGGTTTTAAAAAAAAAACCTCACAAGCCACCAGGGCTTAATACATGAGGTTCTTTTGGAGTAGTCCTGCTGGTTGCCTTAGGCATGCATGCAGGAAACACTAACCTAAATGTGGGAAGGTTTAACAGAAAAGGACCACTGTAGCAGGGATCTCCAAGCTTCCCAGACCAATCATCCAACATTTTTCAAGGTTATTAAGTTATTCCACCAGTTAACAGAGAAATAGCCACCATGACTGTCTCCTGCTATCTAACGCTTGGGTGCACTCTGTTATTTGTCCGTATCGACTTCCTCTTTTTATTCTGGGCATAGTTTCTTATCTGCATGGGGATCAAAGTGGGTTCTTCTCCCCTGGCCTTGTCTACAGTAATCACCCTGCACACTGCCGAGTTTTCTACCAGTGTTTGTGGAGCTTTGGGTGTTTTTGGAACCTGCAAAGAATCTTTTGAAATGCGACCGACTCCATTGCGTTTGGAACTTCTTATATGCAAAGCTGCTGTGCTTTGCTCTGTTCTATTGGAAGGCTGGAGGTTTGAAATGCTTCTGCGGGTTTTAGGGGCATCATGTTTCCCACTCTTAGGACTTTTCTTCTTGGATGTCCTTGACTGTAGATCTTCAAGGCAACACTCTATACGATACACCTCCTCGGTGGCCTGATTGACTAGATCAAATTGTGACAGCAGAGTGTCAAGTACAGGCGCCAACCTCTGTATGTTAGCATCTAATTCTGCTCTCTCCCTGGTGCTGATGGCACTAAGGCTATCCGGTTGGCTAGAAATGGTTGAAAAAGAAGAGGATGAGGAGGTGTCAGAGGCAGCACTTGGGGTGGATCCACGTATTGATTTGGAGTCACTGGATGAGCGGGAGGGAAGAGGTTCCATTCCTTCAAAATGCACCTTGTGACGAAACTGGAAGAAAAGATGGAATGCAATTAAGGATCTAATTCAGACATCAGGCAATGCGTATAGACCAGCTCCTGCACTGAACAACAGTTATGGCCCTGTGTGGGGGTGTTTTGAGCCAGTGAATTAGTACAACATCATATATACGGACATGTATTAGGAGAGATTTCAAACTTGTGAACTGCAACTGCAGATTCAATAAATTAATCGCATAGAAACATTGGAAATCTAATCACCTCCCGCAGAGCTTTCAATCAAAATATTGTCTACTTCCTATTCCATTTTTACCTCTTTCACTTTACTGACTCCCATCCATATCCGCAGCCTTCTCAGGAAAAGTTCCACCATCTCGTAATCTTGGAGCTCGAAGGCCGGACGGAACATTTCAAGCCGAACTTGCCGATAAATATTTATCAGGATGGCACCAAAGACCCGCAGCAGTATCCAAACTTCCAGGACCAAGTAACTTGCAAAGTAAAGCTGAGGGACCGCGGAATGTTGAGGGTAGGGCGCCTTTAAGTTGATGCTGCCTCGGGCGGCGGCAAAGAGGGTCAAGATGCTGGAACCAAAGCTGTGGAAATGTTCCCATGACGAAGAAAAGAGCTGAAAAAATGAAAAGATTAAAGGATTTTAAACCATGAAAAGGGGCAAATGTGTCCGTTTTATCTCTCGTACTATAAATGGTCTAAGTTGGTGGTAAAGGATTTGCAAGAACAGATATAACAAAGCAAACTGTTTTTGCTAAATCATTCATATATTATAAAGAAGTACAGAAGTCCTATAATGGAAGAGAAGATGGGAAGATACAGAATGATTTGCCAGTAAACGGGACAGGAAGTAGAAGTAATTTGCTAACGTTCCTTTTTATGGTTTATGCACCTCCCCTTTTACCAATCATACTGCCTCTGTTATGCCCATATATAATAGGTCAACCACTGGCTACAGGAAGTGTTAAAGCTGCCGTGGAATATACTGTAAGTAAAAAGCATGGCTGGGTATGGTTATTACAGCCTTCCTACATTAAACAGCTGTATATGTATTAACTGGAAGCACGTTACGTTCATTGTACATGTTAAATACAGTGTAACTGATTGGCCCCTACAGAGTTTCATTAAGTATTTTTCTCACCAAAAGCCCAACTTGTGCATACACCAACACCAAACCGATAATGGTCCCAGATGCGGCACACAGCTCCCTCGTTGCTATACTCAGCGTTTTGCCAAACACAGACCATTCCCGGATAAATCGCAATTGATGAGCGACCTGCATACACAGTGACACAGTGAGATCCCAGGTTATAAACAGAAGGGTTGGATTTCTATAGAGACAGTGAATGTATTTCTTACCTTCACCGAGAGCACAAAGAGAAGGGAGGCAGCTAAGCTGTGGAAAATGTTACCCAGGAAAGCCACATGGTGCAAACTGAGGAAGGCCTCTTTGTCCTTCAAGAACCTTCCCCATTGCTGGTCAGCCAGACTGGCCCCGCTCAGGTACACCACCACAGTGCAAATCGTCAGTCCAGTGAGCAGCCACTGCACATAGTTCCAGAAGTGGGTAAAATAGAGGAGCCCTTCTTTCCTGATCAGAAGACACTCAGAAAGGACAAAGTACACCACAAACATCATAAGAAAGACCTGGAAAGGGAAAAGGATGATGGTTAGGATACTGAGAACGCTGGGAAAAAAATACCTTACCCCAAACATCAAATACTACATAAGTAACACTATACGAGGGAGTATTTTTATAATTCATGTTGTTATTCAGATTAAGGCCTCTGCTGCACACAGGCAGCAACAGAATTTACTTTTAAACGGTGCTGCTAATGTAAATGGATAACACCTATTATAGACAAAGAGATGTCAGCTCCATCTTAAAGGTAAGTTTGTTAACCCATATCTCACGTACACCTTTCTTTCTATGCTTGGGAACAGGCGATATAGGGCATACGTACCATCATAACCAGGAGCAGGTGGGCACCACTGGTCAGGCGCAGCAAGGGAAAGGCCCTGATTTCTACCGAAGGGAGGGCTCTGCCAGCCAGAGGGAACTCCAGGAGTAAAGTCACTGAGGCATACATGTCTACCCCAGGGCTATACAGGGAAAACTCCACAAAGACAGCATTGGTACTGCAAAGAGATTAATGCACTGGATGAAATGAGCCAATTTACAAACAGAAGCAAAAATATCTCAATAAAATGGACCTGACAATAAAATACAGAAAAACAGAATGTGATCGGTTATAAGTGACTTGTTAATATTCAGGGGGGTTTACAGTATATGTGTCACTTTGTCAGAAATCTGATTGGATATGTGTCACTTTGTCAGAAATCTGATTGGATATGTGTCACTTTGGCAGAAATCTGATTGGATATGTGTCACTGGCAGGAATCTGATTGGATGTGTGTCACTTTGGCAGGAATCTGATTGGATAGTTGTCACTTTGGCAGGAATCTGATTGGATATGTGTCACTATGGCAGGTATCTGATTGGATATGTGTCACTTTTTCAAGAATCTGTTTAGATATGTGTCACTTTGGCAGGAATCAGATTGGATGTGTCCCTTTGGCAGGAATCTGATTGGATATCTGTCCCTTTGGCAGGAATCTGATTAGATATCTGTCACTTTTTGGAATCTGATCGGATTTGTGTGAGGATAAAAGAATAGGAACCTTCTGGAATCAAGGACACTGATGTATCCATTGCTGTCCTCTCAACAATTTCTATGTGTAAAACATGAATTTAATTTCCCAACCAGTTCCAGCTTTATTTACAGCTGCACCATACAATACAAGAATAATAAATTAGTGAGCCTTTTACATTTAACAATGGTGTAATGTAGCCCTGCTTGTCCTTTTCTCTTTACACCCCCCTATGTGTCACACAGCAGACGGCAATCTTACATGTTGTCAATCCACTCGCTCTGTTGCAGTTTTTCCAGCAGTTGCTTATTCTCTGCCAAATTTCCCCTGAGCTCCTGAATGTACCCAGAGGAGTCATAGAAGGAGAGAAACCCCCAGTACCAAGCACTGCAAACACAAAGAAAACACAGTGAGACTGGGAAATCCACCTTTCCATCCTGCCGAAAACTGAATGGGTAAAGGGGATCAACATTCTCTTCTTTACCCAAGAAATGTTTGTATTAAATACAGAAATGACACGGATAACAACAATGGGCAATGCTGCGTAGTATAAAGCTCTGTACACGTGTCCAATGGCCGTAATGCCTGAAGGGCCGACTGGGCGAGAATTGCAATGGTATGGTCACCAGTCATTTGTATGTTCGTTGATCCGTCCTGGCAGAGGAAGGAGCTAAGAAATCACTGAGTGAGTGGAACTATGTATCTTGGTCTGTGAGTTAAACAGATAATTTCTCTACAATGCTGCTAGTTATCATTTCTATTTTACTTCCCCTTTACTTTCTATACAATGCTGCTAGTTATCATTTCTATTTTACTTCCCCTTTACTTTCTCTACAATGCTGCTAGTTATTTCTATTTTACTTCCCCTTTACTTTCTCTACAATGCTGCTAGTTATCATTTCTATTTTATTTCCCCTTTACTTTCTCTACAATGCTGCTAGTTATCATTTCTATTTTACTTCTTTACTTTCTTACAATGCTGCTAGATCATTTCTATTTTACTTCCCTTTACTTTCTCTACAATGCTGCTAGTTATCATCTATTTTTACTTCCCCTTTACTTCTCTACAATGCTGCTAGTTATCATTTCTATTTTACTTCCCCTTATTTTCTCTAACAATGCTGCTATTATCATTTCTATTTTACTTCCCTTACTTTCTCTACAATGCTGCTAGTTATCATTCTATTACTTCCCTTTACTCTCTACAATGCTGCAGTTATCATTTCTATTTTACTTCCCCTTTACTTTCTCTACAATGCTGCTAGTATCATTTCTATTTAATTCCCTTTACTTTCTCTACAATGCTGCTAGTATCATTCTATTTTACTTCCCCTTTACTTTCTCTACAATGCTGCTAGTTATCATTTCTATTTACTTCCCCTTTACTTTCTCTACAATGCTGCTAGTTATCATTTCTATTTTACTTCCCTTTACTTTCTCTACAATGCTGCTAGTTATCATTTCTATTTACTTCCCCTTTACTTTCTCTACATGCTGCTAGTTATCATTTCTATTTTACTTCCTTTACTTTCTTACAATGCGTGCTAGTTATCATTTCTATTTACTTCCCCTTTACTTTCTCTACAATGCTGCTAGTATCATTTCTATTTACTTCCCCTTTACTTTCTCTACAATGCTGCTAGTTATCATTTCTATTTTACTTCCCTTTACTTCTCTACAATGATGTGCTAGTTATCATTTCTATTTTACTTCCCTTTACTTTCTCTACAATGCTGCTAGTTATCATTTCTATTTTACTTCCCCTTTACTTCTCTTACAATGCTGCTAGTTATCATTCTATTTTAATTCCACTTTAACTTTCTCTACAATTGCTGACTAGTATCATTTCTATTTTACTTCCCCTTTACTTTCTCTACAATGCTGCAAGTTATCATTTCTATTTTACTTCCCCTTTACTTTCTCTACAATGCTGCTAGTTATCATTTCTATTTTACTTCCCCTTTACTTTCTCTACAATGCTGCAAGTTATCATTTCTATTTTACTTCCCCTTTACATTTTCAGACCTGCAATATTGTGTTGAGCCTCATTGTTATTTCCTTAAAATGCTGTCATTATTAACCAAGGTGCTTCTTACCCTGTAGTGTCGGGAGGTGAATAGGACCAGTTACGTGATGGAATGTTGGAGTTCTTTAAACTGGTATCCTGGAAGAGCTGGGTGCAGGTCCCACGAGTAGAGAGTGAAGAACAGGGGTCTGATGAGCCTGGAACACGAGAGGTACATTAAATATAGGGCAAGGCGCCGTTGAAGGAGGAGGGACAGCCCACAATGCACTGCAGGCAGACCCCTATTACTATAAAGACTGGAAATACATAGTAGAATATTTGTGAAATGGAATTACCCACCTTCCTTTAGACGGACCTGGCGCAGACGAGCCGCCCCCAAAACGGTACTGTATCCGCGCTGCTGTGGGTGATAATCGTGCAAATATGGCAAAAGCATCTCGGAGGCCCAAGCCCAGAATTCATTAGACCTGCACAATATGACACATTATTAATACTGAGAAAGCATTATAATTACTCACAACTCACATTGTGGGTGTAATCGACTGTACTATAAACCAACACACACCATAGGCTAAAGGCTCGTACACACGCACGATGTGCATACTGAGCCACTATCCCGACACCAATGGCTACACGCAACGAACGTCTGTTTCGGCCAAGAATCGCCCGTGTGTATGCATTTGGTCAGGGATTGTTCGTTGAGGCGCAAATTGAGCGTGTGTACGAGCCTTAAAGGGCATCTATAGTGAAAAAAACACATTGCCCCTTTGCAAAGTTAAATTCATGTACTCTGTGCTGCCTTAATCCTATATCTGTCACTGACTCTGTTTAACCACGGTGTCAGATCTATGTGCAGCATTCCCCCCTTCTCCCTCCCCTCTGTTACCTCCTCCATGTCTCAGCTCCGGCTAACCGACAAGCTTTTTATGTGCAGTAGGAGTTAAAAGTTCAACATCCTGAAAAACACACCCACGCACAGTGGCCAATAGAAAGTAAGCTGTCCTGGAGACAGGAAGAAGGAGATCAGTACAGTTTACGATCTCTCACTTTGTGACCCATCATCAATCAGTGAAAGCTATTAAGAAGGGGGGTCAAGTGCAGCCTTATATCTAACATCAAAGCTACCTTTCTCCCCCTGCTAATGCTGTTATCTCTATGTTTATTACAGAGCAGTGAGGGGGGATCAAGTCACAGGGATTTGATTGACAGTCCAAGTAGGAGTAGAGGAATGCAATCACGTATTCTTCTAACTGGTGTATCTCAGGACAGAGAGGGAATCTGAAAAAAGTGAAGACACTCTGGGGGTTGTAGGGAATTATAGAACACATGGAAAGAAAGAAAAAAAAGTTCATTTTCCCACTATAGATGCCCTTTAACAGTACCAAACTAGAAATATTGAATGAAGAGTCTCTAGGAACAATCAGTATAAACCCTACATGTTGTATATGGATCTGGGCTCTGCAGGAAGTAAGTTATGACCAGACCCATTGTAAGGATAAGCTGCTATAGGAAGCTGGAAGAGAACAAACCACCACTGATGTCAAGGGTAAATTTAGTCAAAATGGCCGCACAGCGTTGTACCTCCTAATGCGTAGGAAGTTCTGGCTGCCCACTTCCTGTCTGACGGAGCGCTGCAGGAGGTAAACACTACTGTTGCTGGAGGCATCTCCATAGTTTGTAATGAGTATGACCAGGAAGAAGAGCATAAACACCACCAGGTTCTGTAAGGACACAAGCAAAATAATGAGCTGACACAATTGTAAAATCTGAATGTAAATGTCCTGAAACGGTGCAGCACGAGGTCAATATCTACCTAGTCTGTGCCCCTCATACACTGCACAATGAACATCCTCTCTCTCCAGGCTAGTTACACCCGGACACCGTCAGCCAGTGCAGTTCAGTCCAATCAGGAAAACAAACAGATACCTGCACTATGCTCTGATGTATTCCTCTCCCTGATAGGATTAGAATGAACCCTTCCTACCAAGTTTTACCCTGTATATCATGCCTATTGTAATCAATGAAACAGGAAAGACACCCCAGACATGTTTTTACCAGTGTCAGGACATAAAGTAGAAAGAATAATTGAGGTAAGGTTTGAGAAAGAATGGATTTTCCAATCCAAACAAAGATCTGACCCTAATGATTAGATCCCTAATGTACCTCCACCCCCTAAATGGTATTTACTTTACTGTCTATTTTACACAACTGTCTGTGTTTCAGAGCTTTTACCTTCAGCATCCTGTGCAGCAGTTTCACCTTCTGTGCTTCCTCCCTGGCCTGGAATAATGCAAACCCCTGTGGTGGGCGTACTTTATTCACCCTCTCGGACACCTGCTCTACCAGCGGACATTCCACCAGTGTGTCCTCTTCCTCTGGATGCAGACGTTTCACCACCAAAGCAAAGTAAAGAGATTCCACCACAACCTAATGAAACAAAATACAACCTAAGCCAATACAATACACAACTGCAATGATAATGTTAGGGTGTGTGTCATGTGCAACGTTTAGGGCTGAACATACTGTAAGTCCTTCATAGATCTGACTTGTCCGTTAACTAGATCTAATCTAGGCCAAAATGGACTGTGTGACTAGTTACCCCTTTGTCCTCATTGAACATTTCCCTGCAGGGCACATGTGACTGTAATATATAAACATGTCTGGTCTACCATCTTTGTCAGTTGTCCATCCTAATTTCTTTGGCATTTACACTGCAAATATTGAATGATTACTGGTAGGGCACTACCTGTTCCATTACTGGGATGTGTAATCCATAATGGGATGGTGTTGAGGGGTAACACACTCCCAACTATAGGATCATTTATTGGCCAAGTGTAAATAAATACTGTGACCACCAAATACTAACCCCCAAAATAAAGTATCAGATATTGTTCTACGAGTGTACATCTTAGGATGCCCAACCTGTTATGGGGACATTAAAAAAGTGGGGGTTGGTTGTGACTGTGTTGTGACTGTGTGTTTGTTGTGATATGGATTCCCTTTTGGGGGCTAGTATACGGTGATTATATATTTTCTTGCCCTTAAATATTCTGTGACAATACTCATATGCATGCAAGTGCTATTGAGAGGGAATTTCATTATACATTAAATGGGCAATTTACCCAGAGCTACAATCGCATGTCTTTGGGAAATTCAGTATCTCGGTTGTGCCTTTCAGGGATTGATTTTTTTATAAAAAGCACCCCTTGAAACTCAAGATCTTAATGCATCCAAGTGTCTCTAAAAGAAATTATTTGTTCTGATGTTCACCACCCCACTTTGCCTCCTCTGAAAGCTGTGGGGAGCTCAAAGAGCTTTGCACATGCTCAGACCCAGAAGATCTGCTGGAGCAGCGAACATCGGAGCTAATAACTTTCTGTAAAGACACAAGTGTCTTGGGGTTTGGGGGAGCTTTACTCGTAGAAAAAAAGTGGTAAGGTTGACATGCCCTTTAAGTAAACATTAACTATACATTAATTACAATGGATAATAACTCCGTAGAAAGTCTTGTGAGCCTTCCAAGCTCTCACCTTCAGTGGCTCCAGGATGAAGAAGGAGAAAAGGAAACTGAAAATCCCTGAGATGAGCCACACGAGGCCCACGCTGGAAGTGAAACTAACACCGATCCAAGAGGAGACCACAATGCAGCAAATCAAGAAGAAGAAGCTGATGGCGTGAGCGATACGTGTGCACCATGAAGGCAACAACCAGCTGTGTCTCTGGAAAGCATCTGTGATAACTGCTACAATAGAACAACCAACAAAAAGAATAATGATTGCTGCATGTGCAGAGTGCACAGATGTTTATATCCCTGATAGACCTACTTAAACCTACAAGCAGGAACAAAGATTGAATGGGCAACAGGCGATAAGATTGGACAACCTTGGCACTATATGGAATCTGTCCAATCACAGAACTGTTAGTTCATAACAAAGAATAAATGGTTTACTACTGGGTTAGGGCACAGGAGTTAAAGGACAACTATGCTGTAAAAATGTAATTTTTAGAAATGAAAAGTACTGATTTTGATATTGAATGATTATTCCTACCTCCCAATATTGTTTGGTTGAGGAGCTACAGCACTTTCAGTTTTCATTTGCCAGGTTAGAGCCTTCGGCCTTCCTGTATTAAAGATAGTGCTGAAACACTCAGAAGGCCTGGCAGAAGCAGTTTTCTTTGTGCTGCCATTCCGCATGATTTTGGGAGGTAGAAAATATCAATCCTACCTCCCTGCCCCAGGTACTTTTAACTTTACCTGTTTTTGAAAAACTTTATACACCCCATATTTTTTCTTAAGAGGCAATAAACAATGTCTGTATACCTGGTCTAGTGGACTTGGCTGATTTTGCCACTTCTCTGCCACAAGCACTGACCATCTGACCTTTTTCATTCAGTTTCTCCAAGATAATGGTTTCAGTCTTGTCCCCAAAAGGGTGGATCTGTTACGATAAGCAGCAATATTATCAATATAATATCATTATCCAAAAGCAGGTCGACCTATGAGAGTAAACGTGTCCAATGTTAGAACTCCTGACGGATCCCATTCAATCAATTTTCAGGAACCACCTTTCCCACTCTTCTCTGTGATCGGCATGCAATCCCAAAATGAATAGGCCAGGCAGGACCATCGTGCTCGTATGTCGGTCGTGAAAAAGAACAGGAAGATGGTTCAGGAAGAATTGACTGAATGCCGTGGGGAGATTTCCTTGCTTTGTTGTGAGTTGTGTGATTGTAAATTACCCAGCAAAACTGGCAAGTAACATATGTTATAATAAAGTATACAGGCAATGTCTCCCTCTACTAGCAGCCCCAACCATCTTTCATCATCTGCTCCTTATGTAATTCAGATTTACTCAGTATGGGGGTCAAATGTACTAATTAAAGGGGAAGTTCAGTGGAAAAAAACTATTGTTTTTAATTATATCTCTTCCTTAATCAATTGATTTTTATATCGTTTTGCTATGCACAGACGTGGTCAATAGTGAGCTGCCATTTTAGGTCCTGCAACAGTCTTTCTACTGAGGGATGCTCATTTCATTGGAATGTCCCTAACAATACTTGCAAGGGCAAGACCATAACTGACACTATTAGGGGTCTTGAATAAGGTCAGTCAGTTCTTCTAAATTCTAAATATTAAGGTTAGTGGAATGAAAAATAAACTTTTCTTTCCCTTGAAAGCACATGTATTTGATCTGAACTTTCCCCTTATGTAGAACTGCAATACAATGTGGTTAGCTGCCTTTGCATGGATAAACTAAAATATTCAGAACACGAGGGAAGAGACTTCTGGGTAAAGTTTTCCCAGTAGGCATTGCTGTTGCAATCTGTATTAATGTTTTTGTACAAGTATCATGTGTTCTTACAGGTCAGACAGCAGATCCGTATCAGTTCTGGAGAGTCTCCGGAGATCTTTCGGGAGTGACATGCTACTGATGCCATCTGCAAAAAAAGACAACACAAAACATTACGGGATTGTTCACACTACATCAGTTTGTATCCGTGCGTTTTAAAAAAGACAGACAGTAAAACTCCATAGGATTTCCTAATATCGTTCATACTTGTATTCCGTTCTGCTTCAATCCGCGGTACAACAGATAACAACGCACGTGTTTTATTTTTTGAAAAGGATGTCTGGGAGTTCCTGTGATGTCAATGGTCCTGCCAAGTTTTAAGTTGCGTTTTTGTCCGTTCCTAGTGTGAACGAGCCCTTACATTTTTTATTTTATTTTTATTTGCTCACCACATGATTTTATACATGCCAGTAACCAATCGGATGTCACCTAACTTCAGTAAACCAGTAAAATGCAAACTGATTGGTTATCAAACACAAAACCTGAAAACATTATGTTTGCAATTGAATATTTCTTTATTACCAGTCACCATGTCTTACCTGATGCCACAAACTGGTGAGCCAGAGAATGGGGAAGACCAATTACCACGCTGTCCTCTTCGCTGGGATGCAAACTGACATCTAGTCCAAGGTGGCGCATGGTTTTACGTCTCTCCAGTCTCTGAATAGAATTTCCCATGATGGATGGGTCACTGAGAAGATCTGGCCAACTGAGCATCCCCTCATTAGTATTCCACTGGATAAAGCTACAGACAAATAATTGGGCGCAAGGCTTTTAATATTACTGAATTTTTCCTAATGGGGTCATATTAGAAATAATACGTGTCCATTCACTTACCTCTTGGTATCATCCCCAGGTATATTCCTTTTAGTTTGTTCAGCAAAGTCCTAAGTAAAGAGAAACAAGATATCACTGCACATGCAAAATGACGTCAGTACCTTACATCACCGCTAACTGTACTGTAATAGGGTATTAGCCAATCAGAACCAAACTCTTTCAAACATACATTTCAAGCAAGGTGTTGTGGTTACCTCTCCATGGATTCCTGTATATGTTATGAAGGAGCTTTCCATCATATCCAAGTAATTATCAATATCCAGGGACTGCTGGTCAAAGAATGAGAGGGACTGCCTGATACAGGTCTGCAAAATAATAAAATGGAAACTGAAGCAATGTACAAACTCCTGAATTCAGACAGTCTGTTCCTAATATGACTCAGAAAATCATCAGAACTTTAACTTATCCTTTAATTCACATGCAGCATTCAGAGGTGGTATAGAACTGCAGAAATTGTAAATCTGGGATATTTTCCCCTTTTCCATTACTCCATGTTCATCCTTGACATATCGCTAGATACATGTTACTATACAATGTTTGGTCCAATCACTTTTTAGATTATTACTATGTGCTCTGTTGCTATTTGTTATCTTACCTTGCTGCGAGCACGTCTGAAGAGGAAGAGAATTAGAAGGTATAGAGGATACACCAAAATGCTGGTCACCATCCCAACAGCCACAGAATCCACACTTAGTGGGACAATTTGTGAAACAGCGCCATCCCTAGGACACAGAGCAAACGGAACAATTGCACGTTTACTTGTATGAAAAGAAACAAACTGCTACTTATCATGTGGTCTGACACATCAGCTTAACGTAACCTCCCCTTTAAAGGGGAATACACCATGTTATAAGTAGGGTGCACCTTACATTTAAACAAGAATATCTGGTTGTGATGACAAATTATAAGAATTCATCCTAAAAACACAATGTGGGATATTTACCAGAGCCACTATCGCTCCGGGCAAATCTCCCTTCCGCGATTCCATATCACGTTAGCACAAGTGGGTAAATCCCAAAAGGGATTTACCCACAGCGTGATTTGAAAGCCTGCTATTAGCCGGCGTTAAAATCATGCACTAAAAGTAGCGCAAACACGATATTAAACCCTGGATGCACAGGTGTCTTTTGCGTAGCCCACTTGTGCTGTGCTAATATGCAGTTAAAACCAATAGCGAACCAGTTAGCGCAACTTTAACTCCATATTAAAATGAACCACAATGTGTTTTACATCATTTATTTTTTTTTTGATGTTTTTTTGACAGCCTTAGGATTAGGGATGTCCATGAATCTGCTCTGCATAAGAAACTCACCCATGATTTTTGTCTCCGACCACACCATACCACACAGCATTGGCGCAAAGGAAGAGGAAAATGAGTAAAGCGCAGCAAGTAGCTCTCTGTACCCGGGTAAAGCGACTGCGTAAGGGCCGATCCCACATAGACAGCCAAACGTGTTTCTCCGAAATGCCCCGTTGCAGCTCTGCCACAAATATCCGGGAGAACCTCCTCAGCTCTGTCTCACCTAGAAAAAAAAAAAAAGAAGTGGCCCTACTGTACAGTGCATGAGGAGGGGAGACATAGCAGGGGCCTATCAAAAATACTCACTGGCAGCAAAGATTTCCTTCTCTACTCTTCGCCCATTGTCCTCGCGCCCCACTGACAACCAATCGTTCACCAGGAAGAAGTAATTCTTATTGCTCTGCAGATCTCGAATGATGACATGCTGGACATACCATGATGGACTAAGACCTACAACAAATAGGTAGACATCTTACTGCTGGTCCCACATCCTTTCCTTGTATATTTTAAACTGTGATAGTTCAGTAGAACAATCAGGCATGATTTGTGAACTCCTTTTATAGGGAAACTAATGTCAGAAACAATCAATGTGTTTATTGGTATTTTAGCTGCATTTTAGTAGATAATGAGGATCACTGACCTGTGGATTTTAGGAAATATTGAAACCTTTTTTTGGACAATAGATAATTTTAGCCACAATCTTTCTTTCTGGGACACCGTAACTTTTCCAACTCACGTACCTTTATTGTCGTGCCACAGCCGAATTTTCCAGATATTTCCCAAGCTCTTCTCTGTGGCAATCTGGAAAATGTCCACGCTGTTCCTGCGGAATGTGTTGTCTGCGTCTAGATGCCTGTGACCACTTTTATTGTCTACACCGTACAAGCTGATGCCAACATGAGCCGTGGTGCCTGAGCCAAGTAAACAAAAAGGTCAGTTTCATATTAAATCGAATTCCCACCTAACTACACAATGTAATGAGAAGATATCATTATTATCCATATTTCTATGGTTGGGTAACACTAAAATATGCAAACCTATTGTATATTGTCTAATGAATAGCAGGACTTAAATTATAATACCATTTAGGACTATTATAAAAACAATATTTCTCTGGGTTTTCGTATCAACAAATAATTGTTACTTCGTCGCAATAGATATTCCAAATCTTTTACCGGGGTTTTATATAAATTCCAAATAGTAATATCCACAAGAAGATCATTTAAAGTACTTACCAGACCCACGCCCCCATCCTGTCTTCACCAGAACCTCATATTTGAAGGATCCTGTCTTTCCGCAGAATGGTATAACCCCCGCTTTGTGCACGTCGATCAAATCAAGCTTATGGACAATGATGGTGGCCACAGAGTAAGTGACAAAGCAGACCGCACAGGTGAGTAGGACAATATAGTTTATCCCTGGAGGCGGAGGCTGCAGAGAGAGTGTGTGATCATTCATTGATTAAAAGATGAACAGTGTCCAAACTCATAAGGTTACTAAGGTGCTTATGTCATAACCAATCAGATGTTCTACTGCAGTTGGGGAAAAAATCTGATTGGTTGTACACATAAACTTATTGGATATGTCCCTGAATTCCCCCTTTGACTTACTGGGAAGATGAACATGACTGAATTAGGTGGGACAAACAGACTAGCTCCAAATGCAGTGAGATGTTGAGTCAGACAAACGGAAAGGTTGGGTCTTGTGTCCTCCAGAGGGAAAATTCCTTCTGTCTTCCACTTTCCGTCATTCTCATCAAAGTACTGGCACAGGGATGTGTACAAACCAATGGTCACATCCACCGAGGTCCACATGTAATGGTTAGTGATGTTTAAATAATAGTGCCTGGATAGGTTCCCAGCCCTTAAAGGTAAAGTTAAAATGTTCCTTAAAGTGAATCCTTATAGTGAAAAAGACAAAACAAATGTAATTGTTGGCAATAATATTTATAAGAAACTAACAGGGTTATTCAATAAAAGTTCTTATCATTAGAAATGGTGCTAATTTTGCCCCAACCAATTAGATGTTAGATTTCAAATGTTAAATAAGATCTGATTGGTTGGGGAAAAATTAGCACCATTTCTAATGATAAGAACTTTTATTAAATTACTGTAATCTGAGATGACTTTGCTTCCACATCCCAATAATTTAATATTTTACTGAACAATTTGTCAGTTTGCTAGGGATTTCACTGCATACACTTTGGGGGATATTTACCCAGAGCCTCTGGGCAATACTATGGAGTTAAAGTCGCTCTAACCAATTCGCTATCAGTTAGTGCGACTTAAACTCCACATTAGCGAATCCGGTGCTCGCAATTTAATATTGCGTTTGCGCTATCACAGAAGTTCTCTAATTGCCAAATGCCGAGTGGATTTGGTCTGATAGGACCCTTTGGGCCGTGGGTAAAGATCTGGGTTGAATTAGATGTTTTCTTACTCTGGTGCTAAGAAGAACGTGTAAGGTTTGTGGTCTGGTCCGGACAATGTATTCGCCTTAATCTGTTTCACGTCACTGCAGTTGTATTGGTTGGGGTGGTCGGAGTTATGGTAATAAACTGTGATAAAAGGCTCCATCTCACTGTCTTTGTAACGATCTAGGCAACAATAAAGACAAATCAAAAGAATTAACCATTTTCTAAACATTTCTACTTGATCACGAGTTGAGTTGGAATAAGCAAAATTTACAAACAATAATTGCAACAAATAACAACGGCAGTGTGACTTTAGGGAAAACTATTAATAACTAAAACATTTGTTTGACATTTTCCACTGTACTACTGCTGTTTTGCTAATGTCACTTCCTGTCTGCTGTGACACAAGCAATGTTAACTGGGTATGAAAGGTCATGTACACCCCCCAAACTAAACTTTAACCCACTACTGGCTCCACTGTGTACTTTAAAATATTCCTTCCCTTACAACTCTGCTCCTTATGGCTCTCCTGCAGTTCTTGCCCAAAGTCCAGGAAACTGAAGAGTAAGAGCTGTCTTCCTGTCCAAAAGGTTTCTGCCTCCTCACAGTCCTCTGAGAGGACAGTGGCAAGCACAGGGGAGAGCCAGAGGCCCCCCCCCCCACCATCCGGATCCATCCTCTGCAGCAGTTGCACCTTGCATGAAATCCTTTTGCCATACGATAGATGCCCCTTGCCCACCCCTAACCGCATATTTAAAAAACAATCAAAATGCTACTTACAGACCTTTGTTCCAGCGGAGTCTCCATTGACGGCAGTTTCCTCTGTGATTGGCTGAGAGGCAGGCTGCCAGTCCGGCCCCTGCTTACACGTTCTGGCAAGCAGGGAGACGGCTCAGTGCGTCGTAGGAGAGAAGGGGCTGTGAGTAAAGTTCTGACAATTTTTTAAGAGAAATAACATGGCGGTTGGGGGGGGGCGGGGAGATTCTACCATATACCAGGGAGGTTCTACCATACATGCCCTTTAATTTCTTCCCAAATCTGAAATAACTGTAGGTTGATCCTACATAATCCACTTACCATCTAGAACTGCATATGTGACTTGTATGTGAAGACCTGCATTCTCATTACTGCTGTTTGCCTCTACATCCACCTTCACCGAACTCCTGCGTTCTATTGTGGCTACACCAGCTGTTATATTGTAGTTCCTGGTATTGTTGGCAACATGGACAGTGATGGCTTTCTCAGAGTCCAAGCTCTCTACGGGGATCTGGCTACCATTGCTGGTATGGAACTCCATGGAGGCTACCTTAGTGGAGACCGTGTAGTCGTCTATAAAACCATAAGGATACGGGTTGGAGTCCACTTGGAACATAACCTGGATTATATCTGTCTGATCTGGTAAAGTGCTGTTAAAACCCTGGGGTATGAAGAACTGGCATCCCGTCTGGTTGGCATAGCACAGCAAATTGAGAGGGTCGGACCTCTTGCCCCTTGCTAAGATCTCCCCTCCTTGAAGGGTCAAAGGCTCCTCATTCAGCACCCTTGACTTCATGAGGATTCGCATAAGGCCGGATGAGAGGTTGTAGGCCTTGGAGGCTACGGACAGAGTTTTATTCGAGTGGCAAAGATTCTCTTTTCTCTTGTTAGGAGTGTTGCTATTAACCAGGTGGATGAGATCCCCTGCAATGTAGAGATCATTGAAAAATGAAAAAGTAGACAGGAAAAGCCTTCCTGTTTCTATACAAAGTCAGTATAAGTACATCTGAGATCTCCAACATGCAACTCTACAGTTATTCCCCAATTAGCATTTCAAGTGCAGAATTGAGTAGCCTCTCTGGCTCAATAAACCCAACTGTCTCCATTCTGAAACTTTAAATAAAGTTTTATCAACAACTCTCAATGCTGTCTTACCCATGATATTAAGAATGTTATCAGCAATTGTGGTTGGGGTCATTGTCCCTTGGGTCGTCTCATTTTGCAAGATGGACATCATTGTTTCGAGCTTGTTCAAAGTGTGCACTTGACAGGTTGTGCATGCAAGCTTCTTGCTGGCAACCTACAGACAAAAGGATAAAAAGGGTCATGTACCTATAATTATCAATAAAGAGATTAGTCATTCTTATCTTCAGCCTTTAGGCCTCATTACCAAAGTACAATGTCAGGTAGTCCTTCCACAGCAGCACAGATATGTCTATAAAGCTACACACCTAGCGATTTTTCCTCCTGACCGACCGTTCGATACTTTCGACCGGTCGGCCAGGAGGAAGGACTGTCGGTCGCGGCAAAAACAGCCGCGTCCGACAGTTACCACAACCGATTGTGCGGTCGGACCGCACGATCGGACGAGGTTTTCCACCATGTGTGTGTTTACCTTGACTGCGGCAAATTCCCTCTAAAGGGGGTCTACTGCGACCGAGGGAAATTTATAGTCTTTCCCAAACACCCACTCAGCTGACATGCACGTTCGGAAATCCTCCATAAACAGTGCCTTCGTATCCGACAGTATCAGGGCTTTATCAGTACTGTGGGTACCTAGCTTAAAGGGCAAGTCCAGCCCCAAAACCTACTTTTGGTTACAAGGTAGGTGCCCCTTGCCCACCCCCAAGCTCCGAAATATTTTTGCAAAATAATGCTCCCATTCTCTCCCGCGCCGTCTCTAATCCAGCCCCCTGCTTGCGGAAGCTGCAAGCAGGGGCTGGACTCGCAGCCGCGTCTGTGATTGGCTAAGACACGGCCAATCACAGATGCGGCTGATGTCATTCAAGACTGCATGGGAGAGAAGGGTCCGTAAGTAACGATGGGAGCATTATTTTGCAAACATTGTCAGATAATGTAAAGATCTGAGGAATGGAGCAAGCAAATCTATTAAGAAAACTGTTGTTAAGCTGGGTACACACGGTACAGATTTATGAAAGATGACAGACAGGATCTGCAAGATCTATAGGGAGTCTAGCGCAGCCGATGGAAATTTTCGGTCTCTCCAGAACAAGCGTTCAGCCGACCCAATCGTTCGGTGGCCGCGCGCTCGTTTGGGAAACGAAGGTACACACATAACGATAAAGCCCCGATCCGATGTGTACCCAGCTTTAGTGCAAATAGAAAGTGTGTCACCTACTATACTTTCTCATTTCCTTGAATGCTACAAGTGCACTAATACGGCTACAATCAAACTTCCAGCAATAAAAAAACAAATATGACTTTTTTAGGACAAAATCCACTGGGGAGCTTAGGGTATCAATCAATTCTAGAGGTACCGCCTTTCGGGTTTCTTTACTCTTCTTCCCGTCCGACATACGACTGCAAAATGAATGGGCTAGGTGGGACCGTGCAAAGAAGGTTCCTCCAGAATTGATTGAGTGTCGCGGGATGGGTTGGCAGATAAGTGCTAATGTATGGGCACCTTAACTCTGCCTGTAATTTACTCTGATCACCCCCACGTATGTGTCTTTGAACTTGTTCTAACACTTCAGGCTAGCAGCATTATGTTTGTAATGAAAAAAATGTTTTCCCACAGAGGTATGTGATCATAATTTCTTATTCATCTCCTGCATGTTCATTCATTCTTTCCTTAACCATACAAGTGGCCTATATATATTTTACAATATGAGCATTTTAAAGAAATAGTTCACTCAAAAAGTAAACTATTCCTTTAATATATTGATTGAAGATTGGGAGGTTAAGGAGCTATGCCTGACCTCCTGTATATCAATCAATTCCCCAGGAGCAACAGACGAAGAAAGAAGAAACCTACCTTACACGGGATCCTCCGCAGCAGTGACAGGTACCAACCGCTAACTATAGCGTGCATGCCTGGAATAAGTCGGGAATTTCCACTGCTGCTGTGGAGGATCATATGTAAGGTAAGTTTCTTCTTTCTTCGTCCATTGCTCCTGGGGAATTGATTGAAGAATGGGAGGTATAGGTGGGCATACATGGTCCAATATTCTTTTGATAGGATTTGCGATTTATTTATGTGGCGCCACTTGGGTACGCAACGCTGCCTGGAAGGATTTCGTGTAAGGTGCTAAACTGTTATTAATAACTTTGGAGTGACAAGGAACTATAGACTCAAGTCCAGGTGAAGGTTATAATAATGGTACCATAAAGTCTTTAAATGGTATGTTAACCCCCAAATTTTTTTTAATATGTGGCAGGAACCTTTCCCCAAATGTACTTACCAGCCTTCGTTTCGCTTGTCTTCCTTGCTTGCCTTAGCCAATCACATGAGCGGATGCAGGTCAAGCCCCTTTCTTCTTTTCTTCCGTGCACAGAAAACAGGCAGTGAGGGAACAAGGGCCGGTAAGTACATTTAGGAAAAGCTTTCAGATATATAAACCTCACGAGGTCGAGGTTTGTGCCTGTTTCCTGACACATTTTAAAACGTTTTTGGGTGGTGGACGTTAATAGCGGATTACATCATCCCCAGTTCAGCCCATAGGGCAGATGCCAAATAAATGTTTGGCCAGGTATAAGATATTACCAATTAATATAAGGGGTTGAGAGATTATACATCAACAGTTAGGTCTGATGCCCAACTAATAATTCCAGATAATAGGACCAAACTGTTCATTTCCCAGCATGCTCTACACCATACACACTGGCTTACCGTACACTGTGCTAAAGTAGCTGCGATTTTCCGAATATCATCAACAGTATTGACTTTCAGGGATATAAGAGCTTCTGTGATATTCTGGCGCACAATATGGAGGTCAAGTTCATATGGCTCCCCTCGCTTGGTCATGATGGCTTCATACTGTAGTGATAATCCCAATGTCAGTTAACATCCTATAAATTCCTACTATGGAGCTTAATCTATACGTACTAGGGCCAAATCACAATACTGATGGAACTTTCCCAACTGAATAGCGGAATGGGATTATGTGTGATGTATGTGTGCCCAACACCCATGTTAATCATAGAATGCTATCATATTCTGTATGTGTGCCCAACACCCATGTTAACATAGAATGCTATCATATTCTGTATGTGTGCCCAACACCCATGTTAACATAGAATGCTATCATATTCTGTATGTGTGCCCAACACCCATGTTAACATAGAATGCTATCATATTCTGTATGTGTGCCCAACACCCATGTTAACATAGAATGTTATCATATTCTGTAGTGTGCCCAACACCCATGTTAACATAGAATGCTATCATATTCTGTATGTGTGCCCAACCACCATGTTAACATAGAATGTTATCATATTCTGTATGTGTGCCCAACACCCATGTTAACATAGAATGCTATCATATTCTGTATATGTGGCCCAACACCCATGTTAACATAGAATGCTATCATATTCTGTATGTGTGCCCAACACCCATGTTAACATAGAATGCTATTATTCTGTATGTGTGCCCACACCCATGTTAACATAGAATGCTATCATATTCTGTATGTGTGCCACAACCCATGTAACATAGAATGCTATCATATTCTGTATGTGTGCCCAACACCCATGTTAACATAGAATGTATCATATCTGTATGTGTGCCCAACACCCATGTTAACATAGAATGCTATCATATTCTGTATGTGTGCCCAACACCCATGTTAACATAGAATGCTAATAATCTGTATGTGGCCCAACACCCATGTTAACATAGAATGCTATCATATCTGTATGTGTGCCCAACACCCATGTTAACATAGAATGCTATCATATTCTGTATGTGTGCCCAACAACCATGTTAACATAGAATGCATCATATTCTGTAGTGTGCCCAACACCCATGTTAACATAGAATGCTATCACATTCTGTATGGTGCCCAACCCCCTGTTACACAGAATGCTATCACATATGTATGTGTGCCCAACACCCATGTTAACATAGAATGCTATCATATTCTGTATGTGTGCCCAACACCCACGTTAACACAGAATGCTAAATATTCTGTATGTGTGCCCAACACCCATGTTAACATAGAATGCTATCATATTCTGTATGTGTGCCCAACACCCATGTTAACATGGAATGCTATCATATTCTGAATGTGTGCCCAACACCCATGTTAACATAGAATGCTATCATATTCCAGACTACTATACAGGGAATCTACTCACGTCCTTTATATAGCCGATTCTCTGGAGGTAGAATTTAGGTTTTAGCATAGCAGTGGATGTGGTATACTTAGATTTTGCTAAGGCTTTTGATACTTTGCCACATAGGCAGCTTATGTGTAATCTTTTGTACATGGATAGAGAATTGGTTGATGGATCACTTAAAGAGAGTGGTGGTCAATGGAGCTACATCTATGAGCCTCAGGGTTCCGTACTGGTGCCACTTCCTTTTAATAAATGACTTAGAAGGGGCATTGAGAGAAGGTCTCTGTCTTTGCTGATGACACTAAACTGTGCAGAGCTTTGGAAACTTCAAATGATGTGCAAGTGCTGCAAGCTGACCTAGATAGATTATCAAAATGGGCAGCAGAATGGCAGATGAGATTCAATGTTGATAAATGTAAGGTGATGCATTTGGGGTTTAATAATCCCTATGCCACCTACACCATAAATAACTCTGTGTTAAGTGAATCCACAAAAAATTGGAGTTATAGTACATAATAGACATAGCTGTTGGACTAGATGAAAGTATGTATTTATTTAACCAACTCCAATACTATGTAACTAAGTAACCCTACATGGTCAATTACAATAATCATTTCAAATGTCTGATTATAAGAAACGTAAACAGTTCTTTTCTTATCTATTGAAACACACAGCAGACAGCCTGACACTCATTGGTAGTTTGCCAGCCACTGAGTTGTGAGGGATCTCTGGGTAATTACAATGTATATCTTAAAGTGCCACTGTTCTCCCTTTCATTCTTTTCTTGCACACTGTCCAGATGAATGAAGGTAAAGTAAGTTCTTACAAGTTGCTTTTAAATCCAACAAATCTTAAAGTTGGTTGCACCAAAAAAAATGTAAAAAAATTACTGCTCCCATCCCAATAAACTGGGGTACTAATAATTATGCAGGCTACAATGAAAGCTTATGTACCTCATTGAGTATGGTGATGAGAGCCAAGGAAAACTCAGTGACATGCTGTGGGTCTCCCTGTTTCAACAAGCCGTGAAGGGTAGATTCTGTCTGGTTACGGAGCCAGTGGGCAAAACTGACGTACCCTTCGGGGACAGTAGGAGGCAAAATAATCATAGACCTGTAAGCAAGAAGACACATCATTATAATACAGCTAAGAATACAGTTAACTAATCAACATACAGTAGAGATTCAGGGAGATTCAATAAAAGGTCTTATTGTTAAAAATGGTGCTAATTTTGCCCCAACCAATCAGATGTTATTTAACATTTGAAAGCTAACATCTGATTGGTTGGGGAAAAATTAGCACCATTTTTTTTATTGAATAACCCTGCAAATCTGCTGCAAAATGAAGCACTAAAACATCAAGTGATACAACAAAAAAAATGTAGTAAAATAGAACTAAAAAGATAATTTCCTAATACCATGAACCAGTAATGTATTGACACCCTCCAGTAATAAAAAGAGCACTGAATCAATGCCAGGTTACCGGTAGGTACCTTCAATGGCGTCTGTGGAAGTTGAGAATCTGTCTATGACCAACCCCAATCTGTCTAAAAAGAAGTAGGAAGTCTTTGGCTCTGATTAATAAAGCTGGGTACACAATTTAAAAATCTTTAAAAGATGACAGAGAGATTCTGTATGAGGGAAATATTAGGTCAGTTCCGAGCATTCCTGAGGCCGATGGTCAGGGGCGTACCACTAATGAGGCAATATGAGAAAAATGCTCAGGGCTGCACCCCTGGTGAAAGTCATAGAAGCAGCAAGCAGAGCTCATTTTAACATTTTTTTTTTTTGGAAGGCAGCGGAGCAGGAGAAAAATAAATTGTGGGTTTGTGTCACTTTGTGTCCTGTCTACCTCTGATGATGTTTCATTCATTGTTTTATTACTTTCTATTACTCTATGTATGTATTCTTAAAGTAGGTACAGGTGTGCAAAAGTGCTCTAGATGCCCAACTACACAAATAACTCCCATTTCAGCAGACAGTTTGTTTGGGTATGGGCATTTGGTCGGGCCTCCTTGGTGAGGCATATTTGTACCCACCACAGGAGACCGTACGATTGGCCGTGATTTACTGACATACGCACCAAGCTTTGGCTGGATTATTTTATTGGTGCTGTATAATGTCCAGTATTTAAATGCAATAATAGAGTGGGTATGACCATTTGAAATGTGGCTCTGGTAGACTATGTTTAGCAGATCCAAGAATCTTGAAGGACAACTAAAGCCTCAGAACAACATTGAATCAGAATGAAGACCTCCTTGATATAACAGCAGTAATCTGTGTCTCACCTCTCATTTTGATATGGTTGTTAACCTCTAGCCAATCCTTTTACAGGACAGATTGGGAAAGGGAGCATGTGACTGAGTGTAAAAAAAACTGTCGTAAACAACAGAAAAGTAACAGACACTGGATAATGAAAGGTAATGGCTATTATTATATACAATACAGAACAGTTTATGTGAGTTGTGTTGCTATAGGTGTTAATTAGAACACAGATTCAATTAAACAATTACACAACAACTGTCTAATCAGTTAAGGTTCATTCACATGTGCGATGGCAGGACAGACCAGCAGCTCAGTGTGTGATGTCATAGAGACCAGACTGAACGGAACAACTGTCGTCCGAAACAGACGTTCATAACACATCATGCGTTGCAGGTCAGCCCTACGATCGCTTGTGTACGACCCTTTACAATGTAGACAGTGTCGGACTGGGGTGTTGGAGTCCACCAGGAAAACTGAGACCAGGGGCCCACCAGTATGAGTTTAGGGGCCCACCTAACATTTCATATCCTTATTATCACTCATTTACATATCAGCCTTACTGCTACTGACTCCTTTATTACAATGAATTTCTTATTGTCACTTTGGCTTTCTATTTAAATTTTCGCAGTTTTCTCTATTTTCTTAGGTAAATGTGGGTCCCCCAGGGGATTCCCCTGTAACTCTGTGGGCCAGTTCGACACTGAACGTAGAATTTGCTTTTGTCCTGTACTTTTGTTATTAACGATTATGTATTGTAATGTACTCCTAGTCCACAAGGTGTCACTAGGGGCTACGGAAAAATCACTGTGACATTTAGTAACCTGTGAAGACATCTTGGATATAAAATAATCCCTTTTATTGGCTAAGTAAAATGATTGAAAATGCAAACTTTCAAATCACTTAGGCTTCTTCTTCATACATGATACAATACTGAATTAGGGTAAGGCCACACTACTGTGCGCTCCCGCGCATGTTCCCGGTGAGTGAGTGCGCAGGTTGCAATCGGAACCAACGGTATTGTCCCTTTATGGTTAGTGCATGTACCCACCTTTAGTGTTTCGAAAGTTTGCATTTTTCAATCATTTTAGTTAGCCAATAAAAGGTATTACTTTATATCCAAGATATCTTTAATTTCATCAATGGCTAACACTGTACAATTCTCTACTATTCAGTAACCTGCTAATTCGTACAGGCACACGTAAGATTTAAATACACAGTTACGTGACATGTACACGTGTATATATTCACACGCCACCTAGTGGATTAATCTTACATTTCCTTAGAAACCATACAGCCTGGTGCGAGGCATTTAGGCCATGATGTATCTTAACTACTGACCACATTCCACTGGGAATGTCTATATTCGGAACATTCCGCATTACTGTTTGAACGGCTTCATTCATGGTTTTCCTGTAAGATCTGTGCCATAGTATTATCAATGAAATTAATTAAATTATCCGAGAAATTAAGAAGAATTTTCAAAAAACATCGTATCCCTGTCTGCTTTAAACCGAACAACACACTGAGGCAGCAATTGGTACATCCTAAAGACCCAATACCAAAACACAAGAAAGCGACATCATATATGCAGTGCAGTGCAGTGCAGTGAAAGAATGCTCTGATTTGTATGTGGGGGGAGACCAAACAGCAACTGCATCAACGTATGGCCCACACAGAAGACCAATTCCTCGGGTCAGGACTCAGCCGTGTATCTGCATCTTAAGGATAAAGGACATACCTTTGAAGATTGTAATGTTAACATACTGGCGAAGAACGTGACTGGTTCAGAGAGGTGTTAGAAGGCCATTTATGTGAAAATAAAGAAACCAAGCCTAAATAGAGGTGGGGGGGTTCGACACCAACTGTCTGCCATGTACAATGCTGTTTTAACACCTTACTCTGGGCGTTCCTATAACACCTCTTAGCCACTATCTAATCACACCCTTAACACCTGACTGTGATATGCTAATGGGATTTTCCAGGTACATAATTGCCACAGATTCTTGTACAAGTCATTCTGAATTGAGAAAGCCAGTCGGATGACTAGCGAAACGTCTTCAGACTACATTTCAAGTCCAGTTGATCTAATTGAATACAACAGATATACCATGACCTGGATGAATGAGAACCTTCACAAGCATATTATCAATGAAGTTCCACTTACTGGTTTAAAGCCACGGCGGCTGCCCCTTGCTGGTCTTGTACCACCACAGAAACGTCCACTACGAAATCAGATTCCTGGAATCCAACAGGCAGGTGAGTGCTGTGTTCAGATTTGCTTCCCCTGTAAACCCAGAACTCATCGCAATGTGCGTGTTTGCATCGCCTCACTATTAGGCTGAATACCAGCGAACCTGCTTCATCCTCTGCATCTTTCCAACCTATGGACAATGCAGGATAAATATATGCAGTTTACATTGTTTTCATGTGCTATAAATTGGTTGTTGCAGGTTAAAGATTGGTTGTTGCAGATTAATAGCCCATGCAAATGTTTGCATCTACTATTACATAATCCTTAATCTTTACAATATGTTATCTTTTTATTGAGGATTCCGATTCTATAGCTTTTAAAGGGCATATCTATGGTAAAAACAATAATCCACCCACCTGTTATGTTACCCCAACCCCTCCATTTTCCAGCATTACAACAAACATTAACAGGAAGATTTTTTGCTCTGTAGCATTTTCTCAATGTCTCTGCCTCCCTTTCACATTGTCCAAGCCCTTTATGGTCTCGTGCATACACAGTGCATAACCATGATGTCAGCAATTACGGCCATGATGGGCAGCAGTAAATGGAACGGTTGGGCTAACATAATACACCGGTGGGTGAATTATTATTTTAAAGTGGACATGGCATTAAAGCAGTGGGCAATGTAGCTTTATGCACCTTTATTGTCTCTGTCCAACGGCTATTGTTTTGTATACAAATCTTTTTTGTGCATTTATCCCTGACATAAAACTTAAAGGGCAAGTTAACCCCTCACAAAACTTACCTTTCTCACTGGCCCTCCTGGAAAAAGAAATGTACCATAAGGTCTGCCTGCCCCTTGCCGCACTGTGTAACATCCTTTTTGGCTGTGTGAGCTTGTGCACCCCTAATGCAGGTGGCTCATGCAGCCGTTGTAAGTCATTGGCTGTGATGTCACCGTCATGGCCTTGATTGACAGCTATCTCCAGGTGAGTGGCCAGGCACTGGTGCACATTAAGGTTGGTATCTTCTTTTACAAGGGCCGGGGAGAAAGGTAAGTATTGGAAAAAAATGGTTTTGGTGGATCCAGAGTGTGTGGTTAAACATGGGGGTGAACATGCTCTTTAATTTATGCATGCCCCCCAATAGTAGAATACATGCTCAGATTAGCTAATTAATGGAACAAACAGAGTCTACGGTATCTGCCAAGGAACACACCATGTTATTCCACACAATGATCGACAAAGCAGCTTCTGTTTCCCCAAATCCCTAAGTAGTTCAGGAAATCTACAGCCTTGAGGGAAACCATTCCATTTGATCCTGGAAACTGAACAATTCATTTATTTTTTTCATCTGTGATGTCTATTGAGACGACAAATACCTAATATTACTGGTGTGGGAGGTTTTGAGATGAATCCAAGAAAAGCAGGAAACTGTGAGACTTAGAACATTTTTAACTTGTTTAAAAAAAAAAATGATTCTTTAAAGGAGAACTATACTGAAGCACACAAACCCTTCCCCTTAAAAGTACACAGTGTGACAAACTACGGTAACCTCTAGGTCGTTTTCCCCTGGGTCTAGTCCAGATCAGGTGTAATACATACCTAAACAACGCTGGTCTGATTCAGCTCTACCCCACAGCAACAAGGCCTATAGAAAGACATGCTTGACAAGGAGCGTGTCTTCCCATTGGCCAAAAAATCCATCTATCGCAGACTGACGAAGGAGGCAGAAGTGGAACTGACTGGCAAGGGAAAGTTAAGGTATTTATTACAGTGGATCTAGACTAAACTCACGGGTGAGTGCCTAAAGCTGTTTAGATCCTGTAATAAAATACATGGATATGTAGTCACAATTCAGCTAGGTAACTTGTAATTACCACATATTCAAAGCAGGAAGAAGACAGGTAAGCATGGATTATAACATATAATGATATAGCTAAGCATTGTTTATAAGGATATAATTTATATTATATATTACAATGACGATGAGCGGCAGAAATGTTTGTTTTTTGTAATTTTTGCAGAATGAAGGAATTCTAAACCAAAGAGCCACATTCACAGGATTAAATCCTATTTGCAAACTTGTGTGGAAATGAATGAGCATTAATTAACTTTTCAGTGATCTTCGATAATTACTACCAGCTTTGGACAGCCAATGAAAAAAAAGGAATCTCTAAAAAAAAATGTAATTGAGTCTATAAACTTTTGTCTTTAGTTGTCCTTTAAATCCATGACCTACTACATTAGCAAATCTATAAATTCTCCATACATGTTTATAAATAGCAATGCGACCTGTCTATGGCCCTTACACTGACCTGAACACTCAAACTGGATCTTCCTGGACAGAGCATAGACAGTCCCGTTGGGGTATATGATACAGGAACCCCCAGCAGGAGGGCTGTTTGGGAAAAGATCGATGGAGGCGAATCCTTTTTCATCCATGGTGGGGTCAGTGACACGGAGGGTAAATCTGTACCCCTGCCCGTCCTTTAAGGCTCCTTGTCTCAGGACGAGGTTCATCTGCCGATCCCCTGTCGTTGTGGTACTTGAGTCCAGAGGAAGAATCTTATTGTCAAAGCTCTGTGCTGTCCATTTCTGCAATGTGAAAAATAGAATCTAATAGCACTGCCATGTAACCAGCAGAAAGGGTTGGGGCGTCGTTCTAACATTACAGGGCCCCTCAGCAAAACTATAATGGGTCCCCTCTCCCTGCATAGAAAACAGCAGCTACCAGGAAAGGGAGAATTCAAATTCTGTGCCCCTTCCAGCCATGGGCTCCACTGGATTCACAGAGGCTTCTTGTAGTTACACCTCTGGTTATGGCAACGTTTGGGTATAATAATATTTTAAATGGCTGTCATTGATTTGGTAGAAATATGGTGTATTTGTCCAATAGGGATTATTTATTTAAAGAGGAACTGTGGTCCAAAAATGACATTATGTAAATTGATAGGAATTGCTCTCCAATTAATTTTTTCAATTTATTTTAATTGTTTATTTTGCATAGTTTTAAAGATATTTACATTTTGTGTGTGATATGGCAGCGCATTACCAGGTCCCCTGCACTTCCTGCCCTGAAACCTGTCAGTCATCTGCCCTGTGTCTCCTCCCCTTTGCAGCCCCCCTGATCCCTCCCACTCATGGACCCCATGGTCCCCCCAGTTGCAGGCCCCCCTTGGCCCATTCCCCTACAGCCCCATTGGCCCCGCCCACCCGTGGGTGCCATGGCCCGCCCACTTACAGGTGCCCAAGCCCCACCCACTTGTCGGTGTCATGGCCCCGCCCACTCGTGGTGCCTAGGCCCCGCCCACTCATGGGTGCCTAAACCCCATCCACTTGAGGGGGCTGTGGCCACTCTGAACCCCTCCCTTACTCTCCCCCCCCCTCCAAAAAAAAAACGGTGAAATACCTTTTCAGGCAGAGCGAGAACTCTGCCTGAAAAGGCTGTTTTCACATAGTGAGAGAGAAGGGCTGTAGATTCCCTTACCTTCTCTGCAGCTGCAGGTCCTTCACACAGCAGAGAGGAGGAGGGACTTCTTGTCTCCCTCACACACTGAGGGAGTCTGAGGTTGTGCTTTCCGGCGGCACTAAGCAGGAGAAGCCTTAGGAATCTCACATGTCAGCCTCCCACCCATTAACTTTCTGGTCAGTAATTTCTGTATATCTTGGGCTGTAGAGCACGTAGAGAGGTGGTTGATGGCTCGTTTTAATGGTAGGAAACTGGCCTTGTTTGGAGACCACAGTTCCCCTTTAAGACCATAATGGAGGATTTACTGCATTTCCTCTATTGTAAATCCAAAACATTGAGATCTACTTACTGATAACCAATTGGTAATTTAGTGAAGGGGAAGTAAAGCCAAGTTCCGCAAGTTCAAGCAGTATCAGACTAGAGTGCGGGAGGCCACTGGGAAATAGTTTATTGGATCATCAGGAAGCCTTAGACCAACTCCCATTTTCTATTGCCTGTTTTTATCTACCCCAGTTTGTTTTTAGATCTGGGGTAGATCTGCTCACATGGAGGACCCAAGGGACACTAAACCCTCATTCATTTAAAAGGGCTATGTCTTTTTTGGAACAAGGCCTGTTAATTTCCAGCAGCAACATTCTGTAGATCAGGGGAGTCCAACCTGCCCTAGGCTGGGGGCCACACTAGAGGCACCACAGGCACTTACAGGGCCAGCCACTCGACAAGCTCCACCCCAACTCGTCTAAACCACCCAGACTGCACCCCTGGCCCCACTCACTTGCTGGTTCTGCAGGCGGCAATTTTTCCTAAAAGGGCCACCACTGCTGTAGATGCTTCTTTTGAACATACATACACTATGGTGGCCATAGATAATGGTCGAACAATATTGGGCATATCATACGACCATCAGATTGTTTAAGGATGATCATACAAATATTTTTTGTATCAGGCCAGTTGAACTTCAGCTGACATATTCAGTCTGCAAAGGGTTTACTCGTTCCTCTTATGCCTTTTGGTAGTTAAGTAACCAGCAGGCAGGCTAGAGGCCTCAGTTCACCCAAAGTTGGACTGATCTGTGTTTGTTGCCATAAGAAAATGCAGTGGGAAAAAGATTGCATTCAATTCTTATAAATCCCATAACTGGGACACGTGTTAGTCTTACCCAAAGATGGGAGTCACCATGACAGTTGGTGCAGCTTCCTTCCAGGTAAACGTAGGAGCTGGCGCTCACTTCATACACAGACTGAGCCTTGCAGGATACACACTTCAGAGACACAATGGGGACTGTGCCCCTTTTAATCAACACCTATCAGGGGAAAGCAAAGACCTTTAAAATTATCACAGTTATGGGATACACAGTATAGTAAATATAATGAAATAGATACAATTAAAGCATTAAAAGCGGATTAGCTACCTCTTCGCCTGTGAGCAGACGTAATTAGTGCTGATTAGCTACCTCTTTACCTGTGAGCAGACGTAATTAGTGCTGATTAGCTACCTCTTCACCTGTGAGCAGACGTAGTCAGCGCTAGTTAACAACATCTTCACCTGTGAGTAGACTTAATTAGTGCTGACTAGCTACCTCTTTACCTGTGAGCAGACGTAATTAGTGCTGATTAGCTACCTCTTCACCTGTGAGCAGACGTAGTCAGCGCTAGTTAACAACCTCTTTACCTGTGAGTAGACTTAATTAGTGCTGACTAGCTACCTCTTTACCTGTGAGCAGATGTAATCAGCGCTAGTTAACAACCTCTTCACCTGTGAGGAGAACATAATAGTGCTGATACTACCCCTCTTTCACCTGTGCGACAACGTAATTATGCTGATTAGCTACCTCTTCACCTGTGAGCAGACTAATCAGCGCTAGTTTAGCTCCTCTTCACCTGTGAGTAGACATATTATGCTGATTAGCTTAAACCCTCTTACAAGTGAGGAACGTAATTAGTGCTGTTTAGCTACCTCTTCACCTGTGAGCAGATTAATTAGTGCTGATAGCTAACTCTCACCTGTGAGCAGACGTAGTCAGCGCTAGTTACAACCTCTTTACCTGTGAGTAGACTTAATTAGTGCTGACTAGCTCCCTCTTTACCTGTGAGCAGATTTAATCAGCGCTAAGTAAACAACCTCTTCACCTGTGAGGAGATTAATTAGTGCTGATTAGCTACCCCTTCCCTGTGAGCAGACGTAATTAGTGCTGATTAGCTACCTCTTCACCTGTGAGCAGACGTAATCAGCGCTAGTTAGCTACCTCTTCACCTGTGAGTAGACATAATTAGTGCTGATTAGCTACCTCTTCACAAGTGAGGAGACGTAATAAGTGCTGTTTAGCTACCTCTTCCACCTGTGAGCATAGATGTATTTATTGCTGATTAGCTACCTCTTCACCTGTGAGCAGACGTAGTCGCGCTAGTTAACAACCTCTTTACCTGTAGTAGACTTAATTAGTGCTGACTAGCTACACTCTCTTTACCTGTGAGCAGATGTAATCAGCTAGTTAACAACCTCTTCACCTGTGGGAGACATAATTAGTGCTGATAGCTACCTCTTCACCTGTGAGCAGACGTAATTAGTGCTGATTAGCTACCTCTTCACCTGTGAGCAGACGTAATCAGCGCTATTAGCTACCTCTTCACCTGTGAAGCAGATGTAATTAGTGCTGATTAGCTACCTCTTCACCTGTGAGCAGATGTAATCAGCGCTAGTTAGCTACCTCTTCACCTGTGAGCAGACATAATTAGTGCTGATAGCTACCTTTCACCTGTGAGCAGACGTAAATCAGCGCTAGTTAGCTACCTCTTCACCTGTGAGCAGATGTAATTAGTGCTAATTAGCTACTTCTTCACCTGTGAGCAGATGTAATTAGTGCTGATTAGCTACCTCTTCACCTGTGAGCAGATGTAATTAGTGCTGATTAGCTACCTCTTCACCTGTGAGCAGACGTAATCAGCGCTAGTTAGCTACCTCTTCACCTGTGAGCAGACGTAATTAGTGCTAATTAGCTACTTCTTCACCTGTGAGCAGATGTAATTAGTGCTGTTAGCTACCTCTTCACCTGTGAGCAGACGTAATCAGCGCTAGTTAACTACCTCTTCACCTGTGAGCAGACGTAGTCAGCGCTAGTTAACAACCTCTTTACCTGTGAGTAGACTTAATTAGTGCTGATTAGCTACCTCTTCACCTGTGAGCAGATGTAATCAGCGCTAGTTAACAACCTCTTCCCCCTGTGAGGAGACAAAATTAGTGCTGATTAGCTACCCCTTCACACTGTGAGCAGACGTAATTAGTGCTGGTTAGCTACCTCTTCACCTGTGACAGACTTATTAGTGCTGATTAGCTACCTCTTCACCTGTAGTAGACGTAATCAGCGCTAGTTACTACCCTTTCTTACACTGTGAGTAGACTTAATTAGTGCTGATTCGCTACCTCTTCACCTGTGAGCAGATGTAATCAGCGCTATTTAACAACCTCTTCACCTGTGAGGAGACAATTAGTGCTGATTAGCTACCTCTTCACCTGTGAGCGACCTAATTAGTGCTGATTAGCTCACCTCTTCACCGTGAGCAGTATGTAATCAGCGCTAGTTGCTACCTCTTCACCTTCACCTGTGAGCAGACATAATTAGTGCTGATTAGCTACCTTTTTCACCACCTGTGAGCAGACGTAATCAGCGTAGTTAGCTCCTCTTCACCTGTGACAGATGTAATTAGTGCTAATTAGCTACTTCTTCACCTGTGAGCAGATGTAATTAGTGCTGATTAGCTACCTCTTCCACCTGGTGACAGATGTAATTAGTGCTGATTAGCTCACCTCTTCACCTGTGAGCAGACGTAATCAGCGCTAGTTAGCTACCTCTTCACCGTGAGCAGACGTATAGTGCTAATTAGCTACTTCTTTCTTACCGTGATCCAGATGTAATTAGTGCTGTTAGCTACCTCTTCACCTGTGAGCAGACGTAATCAGCGCTATTAACTACCTCTTCAACCTGAGCAGACGTAGTCAGCGCTAGGTGTTAACACTAACCTCTTACCTGTGGAGTAACTTATTAGTGCTGATAGCTACCTCGTACCTGTGAGCAGATGTATCAACGCTAGTTAACAACCTCTTCACCGTGAGGAGACAAAATAGTGCTGATTAGCTACCTCTTCACCTGTAGTCAGACGTAATTAGTGCTGGTTAGCTACCTCTACTCACCTGTGAGCAGAGACGTTATTATGGCTGATAGTGCTACCTCTTCACCTGTGAGTAGACTAATCATCGCTAGTTAGTCTACCTCTTCACCTGTGAGCAGACGTAATCAGCTGCTAGTTAGCTACTTCTTCCCCTGTGAGCAGATAGGTAATCAGCGCTAGTTTTAGCTTACACCTCTTCACCTGTGAGCAGAACGTATTAGTGCTGATTAGGCTACCTCTTCACCTGTGACAGACGTTATTAGTGCTGATTAGCTACCTCTTCCCTGTGAGGAGAAGACGTAATTAGTGCTGATTAGCTACCTCTTCACTGTGGGCAGACGTAATTAGTGCTGATAGCTACCTCTCACCTGTGAGCAGACGTAATTACTGCTGATTAACTACTCTTCACCTGTGAGCAGAGTAATTAGTTAACTGATTAGCTACCTCTTCACCTGTTGAGCAGACATAATAGTGCTGATTAGCTACCTCTTCACCTGGGAGCAACGTATTACTGCTGATTAACTACATCTTCACCTGTGAGCAGAACGTAATTAGTATGATTAGCTACTCTTCACACTTGTGAGCAGACATAATTAGTGCTGATTAGCTACTCTTCACCTGTGAGCAGACGTAATTATGCGGATTACTACCTCTTCACCTGTGAGCATGAAGTAATTTAGTGCTGATTTGGTTACCCACCGTTTTCACCGTGGAGCAGAGTAATTAGTGCTGATTAGCTACCTCTTTCACCTGTGAGCCAGAGTAATTAAGTGCTGATTAGACCTCTTCACACTGTGAAGCGACGTAGTCGCGCTAGTTACAACATCTTCACCTGTGAGTAGACTTAATTAGTGCTGATTAGCTACTTCACTTGAGCAACGTAATTAGTGCTGATAGCTACTCTTCACCTGTGAGCACGTAATCAGCGCTAGTTAACGACCTCTTCACCTGTGAGCAATGTAAAAGTGCTAGTTAACAACCTCTTCACTGTGAGCCAGACGTAATTAGTGCGATTAGCTACCTCTTCACAAGTGAGGAGACGTAAGTAGTGCTGATTAGCTACCTCTTCACCTGTGAGAGATGTAATCAGCGCTAGTTACACCCTCTCACTGTGAGGAGACTAATTAGTGCTGATTAGCTACCCTCTTACATGTAGCAGATGTAATCAGCGCTAGTTAACAACCTCTTCACCTGTGAGGAGACATATTGTGCTGGTTAGCTACCTCTTCACCTGTGAGCAGGACATAATTAGTGCTGATTAGCTACCTCTTCACCTGTGAGTAGATGTAATCAGCGCTAGTTAGCTACCTCTTCACCTGTGGCAGACGTATCAGCAGCTAGTTCGCACCTTTCCACTGTGAGCAGACGTAATCAGCCTATTAGGCTACTCTTCACCTGTGAGAGCAGACTAATTAGTGCTGATTATGCTACCTCTTCACCTGTGAGCAGACGTAATTAGTGCTGTTAGCTACCTCTTCACCTGTGAGGAGATGTATTAGTGCTGATTAGCTACTTCTTCTACCTGTGATCAGATTATATTAGTGCTGATTAGCTACCTACCTTTTCAACCTGTGAGCAGACGTAATCAGCGCTATTTAACACCTCTTCACCTGTGAGTAGACGAATTAGTGTCGTTAGCTACCTCTTCACCTGTGAGCAGACGTAGTCAGCGCTAGTTAGCTACCCTTCACACTGTGAGCAGACGTAATCAGCGCTAGTTAGCTACCCCTTCACCTGTGAGCAAACGTAATTAGTGCTGATTAGCTACCTCTTCACCTGTGAGCAAGACGTAATTAGTGCTGATGCTACCTCTTCACCTGTGAGCAGATGTAATTAGTGCTGATGCGCCCTCTTCACCTGTGAGCAGACGTAATTAGTGCTGATTAGCTGCCTCTCGCCTGTGAAGCGAATGTAATTTGCTGATTAAGCTCCTCTTCACCTGTGAGCATAGTAATTAGTGCTGATAGCTACCCTTCACCTGTGAGTAGACGTAATTAGTGCTGATTAGCTCCCTCTTCACCTGTTGAGCAGACGTATTAGTGCGATTAGCTACCTCTTCCCTTCGACTGTGAGCAGACAATTAGTGCTAATAGCTACCTCTTCACCTGTGAGCATAGTGTAATTAGTGCTGATTAGCTACCTCTTCACCTGTAAGCATACGTAATTATGCTGATTAGTACCTCTTCACCTGTGGCAGACGTAATTAGTGCTGATTAGCTACCTCTTCACCTGTGAGCAGACATTGATACCGCAATTGTGTACTGGCTCAGGCCCTTGCTATATGGGTTATACACAGGCACTTTAAAGGTCATATGCACCCAAAACAAATGCCTCTGGGTGCTGCCCCTCGAGAACGCTTCTTATGGGAAAGGGGCGGCACAAGTAATAATTTAAATTCTATGGAAATACTGTGACCATGCTTTCAAGCATACTGGACTTACAGTATATGTAATTAGTGCTGATTAGCTACCTCTTCACCTGTGAGCAGACGTAATTAGTGCTGATTAGCTACCTCTTCACCTGTGAGCAGA
>CM033477.1:22426473-22518240 GCA_019447015.1 Hymenochirus boettgeri
CTAATCAGCGCTAGTTTAGCTCCTCTTCACCTGTGAGTAGACATATTATGCTGATGTAGCTACCCTCTTCACAAGTGAGGAACGTAATTAGTGCTGTTTAGCTACCTCTTCACCTGTGAGCAGATTAATTAGTGCTGATTAGCTAACTCTCACCCCTGTGAGCAGACGTAGTCAGCGCTAGTTACAACCTCTTTACCTGTGAGTAGACTTATTAGTGCTGACTAGCTCCCTCTTTACCTGTGAGCAGATTTAATCAGCGCTAAGTAAACAACCTCTTCACCTGTGAGGAGATTAATTAGTGCTGATTAGCTACCCCTTCCTCTGTGAGCAGACGTAATTAGTGCTGATTAGCTACCTCTTCACCTGTGAGCAGACGTAATCAGCGCTAGTTAGCTACCTCTTCACCTGTGAGTAGACATAATTAGTGCTGATGAGCTACCTCTTCACAAGTGAGGAGACGTAATAAGTGCTGTTTAGCTACCTCTTCCACCTGTGAGCATAGATTATTTATTGCTGATTAGCTAACCTCTTCACCTGTGAGCAGACGTAGTCAGCGCTAGTTAACAACCTCTTTACCTGTAGTAGACTTAATTAGTGCTGACTAGCTACACTCTCTTTACCTGTGAGCAGATGTAATCAGCTAGTTAACAACCTCTTCACCTGTGGGAGACATAATTAGTGCTGATAGCTACCTCTTCACCTGTGAGCAGACGTAATTAGTGCTGATTAGCTACCTCTTCACCTGTGAGCAGACGTAATCAGCGCTATTAGCTACCTCTTCACCTGTGAAGCAGATGTAATTAGTGCTGATTAGCTACCTCTTCACCTGTGAGCAGATGTAATCAGCGCTAGTTAGCTACCTCTTCACCTGTGAGCAGACATAATTAGTGCTGATAGCACCTTTCACCTGTGAGCAGACGTAAATCAGCGCTAGTTAGCTACCTCTTCACCTGTGAGCAGATGTAATTAGTGCTAATTAGCTACTTCTTCACCTGTGAGCAGATGTAATTAGTGCTGATTAGCTACCTCTCACACCTGTGAGCAGATGTAATTAGTGCTGATTAGCTACCTCTTCACCTGTGAGCAGACGTAATCAGCGCTAGTTAGCTACCTCTTCACCTGTGAGCAGACGTAATTAGTGCTAATTAGCTACTTCTTCACCTGTGAGCAGAGTATTAGTGCTGTTTACTACCTCTTCACCTGTGAGCAGACGTAATCAGCGCTAGTTAACTACCTCTTCACCTGTGAGCAGACGTAGTCAGCGCTAGTTAACAACCTCTTTACCTGTGAGTAGACTTAATTAGTGCTGATTAGCTACCTCTTCACCTGTGAGAGATGTAATCAGCGCTGTTAACAACCTCTTCCCCCTGTGAGGAGACAAAATTAGTGCTGATTAGCTACCCCTTCACACTGTGAGCAGACGTAATTAGTGCTGGTTAGCTACCTCTTCACCTGTGACAGACTTATTAGTGCTGATTAGCTACCTCTTCACCTGTAGTAGACGTAATCAGCGCTAGTTAGCTACCCTTTCTTACACTGTGAGTAGACTTAATTAGTGCTGATTCGCTACCTCTTCACCTGTGAGCAGATGTAATCAGCGCTATTTAACAACCTCTTCACCTGTGAGGAGACAATTAGTGCTGATTAGCTACCTCTTCACCTGTGAGCGACCTAATTAGTGCTGATTAGCTCACCTCTTCACCGTGAGCAGTATGTAATCAGCGCTAGTTGCTACCTCTTCACCTTCACCTGTGAGCAGACATAATTAGTGCTGATTAGCTACCTTTTTCACCACCTGTGAGCAGACGTAATCAGCGTAGTTAGCTCCTCTTCACCTGTGAGCAGATGTAATTAGTGCTAATTAGCTACTTCTTCACCTGTGAGCAGATGTAATTAGTGCTGATTAGCTACCTCTTCCACCTGGTGACAGATGTAATTAGTGCTGATTAGCTCCCTCTTCACCTGTGAGCAGACGTAATCAGCGCTAGTTAGCTTACCTCTTCACCGTGAGCAGACGTATAGTGCTAATTAGCTACTTCTTCTTACCTGTGATCAACAATGTAATTAGTGCTGTTAGCTACCTCTTCACCTGTGAGCAGACGTAATCAGCGCTATTAACTACCTCTTCAACCGTTGAGCAGACGTAGTCAGCGCTAGTGTTAACACCAACCTCTTACCTGTGGAGTAACTTATTAGTGCTGATAGCTACTCGTACCTGTGAGCAGATGTATCACGCTAGTTAACAACCTCTTCACCTGTGAGGAGACAAAATAGTGCTGATTAGCACCTCTTCACCTGTAGCAGACGTAATTAGTGCTGGTTAGCTACCTCTATCTTACCTGTGAGCAGGACGTTATTATGGCTGATTAGTGCTACCTCTTCACCTGTGAGTAGACTTAATCATCGCTAGTTATCTACCTCTTCACCTGTGAGCAGACGTAATCAGCTCTAGTTAGCTACCTTCTTCCCTGTGAGCAGATAGTGTAATCAGCGCTAGTTTTAGCTTACACCTCTTCACCTGTGAGCAGACGTAATTAGTGCTTGATTAGGCTACCTCTTCACCTGTGAGCAGACGTTAATTGTGCTGATTAGCTACCTCTTCCCCTGTGAGAAAGACGTAATTAGTGCTGATTAGCTACCTCTTCAACTGTGGGCAGACGTAATTAGTGCTGATAGCTACCTCTCACCTGTGAGCAGACGTAATTACTGCTGATTAACTACTCTTCACCTGTGAGCAGAGTAATTATACTGATTAGCTACCTCTTCACCTGTTGAGCAGACATAATAGTGCTGATTAGCTACCTCTTCACCCTGTGGAGCAACGTATTACTGCTGATTAACTACATTTCACCTGTGAGCAGACGTAATAGTACTGATTAGCTACTCTCACCTTGTGAGCAACATAATTAGTGCTGATTAGCTACTCTTCACCTGTGTAGCAGACGTAATTATGCGGATTACTACCTCTTCACCTGTGAGCAGTGAAGTAATTTAGTGCTGATTGGTTACCACCTTTTCACCTGTGGAGCAGAAGTAATTAGTGCTGATTAGCTACCTCTTCACCTGTGAGCCAGATGTAATTAGTGCTGATTAGACCTCTTCACCTGTGAAGCGACGTAGTCGCGCTAGTTCCAACATCTTCACCTGTGAGTAGACTTAATTAGTGCTGATTAGCTACTCTCACTGAGCATACGTAATTAGTGCTGATTAGCTACTCTTCCACCTGTGAGCGACGTAATCAGCGCTAGTTAACAATCCTCTTCACCTGTGAGCAATGTAAAAGTTGCTAGTTAACAACCTCTTCACCTGTGAGCCAGACGTAATTAGTGCGATTAGCTACCTCTTCACAAGTGAGGAGACTAATAGTGCTGATTAGCTACCTCTTCACCTGTGAGCAGATGTAATCAGCGCTAGTTACAACCCTCTCACTGTGAGGAGACTAATTAGTGCTGATTAGCTACCCTCTTACATGTGAGCAATGTAATCAGCGCTAGTTAACAACCTCTTCACCTGTGAGGAGACATCATTGTGCTGGTTAGCTACCTCTTCACCTGTGAGCAGACTAATTAGTGCTGATTAGCTACCTCTTCACCTGTGAGTAGATGTAATCAGCGCTAGTTAGCTACCTCTTCACCTGTGAGCAGACGTAATCAGCAGCTAGTTCGCACCTTTCCACTGGTGAGCAGACGTAATCAGCTCGTTTAGGCTACCTCTTCACCTGTGAGAGCAGACTAATTAGTGCTGATTAGCTACCTCTTCACCTGTGAGCAGACGTAATTAGTGCTGATTAGCTACCTCTTCACCTGTGAGGAGATGTAATTAGTGCATGATTAGCTACTTCTATCTACCTGTGAAGATTATATTAGTGCTGATTAGCTACCTACCTTTTCAACCTGTGAGCAAGACGTAATCAGCGCTATTTAACACCTCTTCACCTGTAGTAGACGTAATTAGTGTCGTTAGCTACCTCTTCACCTGTGAGCAGACGTAGTCAGCGCTAGTTAGCTACCCTTCACTGTGAGCAGACGTAATCAGCGCTAGTTAGCTACCCCTTCACCTGTGAGCAGAACGTAATTAGTGCTGATTAGCTACCTCTTCACCTGTGAGCAAGACGTAATTAGTGCTGATTGCTACCTCTTCCCTGTGAGCAGATGTAATTAGTGCTGATGCCCCTCTTCACCTGTGAGCAGACGTAATTAGTGCTGATTAGCTGCCTCTTCGCCTGTGAAGCAGAAGTAATTTGCTGATTAGCTCCCTTCACCTGTGAGCATAGTAATTAGTGCTGATTAGCTACCCTTCACCTGTGAGTAGACGTAATTAGTGCTGATTAGCTACCCTCTTCACCTGTTGAGCAGACTAATTAGTGCTGATTAGCTACCTCTTCCATCTTCGACTGTGAGCAGACAATTAGTGGCTATAGCTACCTCTTCACCTGTGAGCATAGTGTAATTAGTGCTGATTAGCTACTCTTCACCTGTAAGCATACGTAATTAATGTCTGATTAGCTACCTCTTCACCTGTGGCAGAACGTAATTAGTGCTGATTAGCTACCTCTTCACCTGTGAGCAGACATTGATACCGCAATTGTGTACTGGCTCAGGCCCTTGCTATATGGGTTATACACAGGCACTTTAAAGGTCATATGCACCCAAAACAAATGCCTCTGGGTGCTGCCCCTCGAGAACGCTTACTTATGGGAAAGGGGCGGCACAAGTAATAATTTAAATTCTATGGAAATACTGGACCATGCTTCAAGCATACTGGACTTACAGTATATGCAGACGTAATCAGCGCTAGTTAACTACCTCTTCACCTGTGAGCAGACGTAGTCAGCGCTAGTTAACAACCTCTTTACCTGTGAGTAGACTTAATTAGTGCTGATTAGCTACCTCTTTACCTGGACAGATGTAATCAGCGCTAATTAAACAACCTCTTCACCTGTGAGGAGACATATTAGTGCTGATTAGCTACCTCTTCACCTGTGAGCAGACGTAATTAGTGCTGATTAGCTACCTCTTCACCTGTGAGCAGACGTAATCAGCGCTAGTTAGCTACCTCTTCACCTGTGAGTAGACATAATTAGTGCTGATTAGCTACCTCTTCACAAGTGAGGAGACGTAATTAGTGCTGTTTAGCTACCTCTTCACCTGTGAGCAGATGTAATTAGTGCTGATTAGCTACCTCTTCACCTGTGAGCAGACGTAGTCAGCGCTAGTTAACAACCTCTTTACCTGTGAGTAGACTTAATTAGTGCTGACTAGCTACCTCTTTACCTGTGAGCAGATGTAATCAGCGCTAGTTAACAACCTCTTCACCTGTGAGGAGACATAATTAGTGCTGATTAGCTACCTCTTCACCTGTGAGCAGATGTAATTAGTGCGATTAGCTACCTCTTCACCTGTGAGCAGACTAATCAGCGCTAGTAGCTACCTCTTCACCTGTGAGCATATGTAATTAGTGCTGATTAGCTACCCTCTTCACCTGTGAGCAGATGTAATCTAGCTCTAGTTAGCTACCTCTTCACCTGTGAGCAGACATAATTAGTGCTGATTAGCTACCTTTTCACCTGTGAGCAGACGTAATCAGCGCTAGTTAGCTACCTCTTCACCTGTGAGCAGATGTAATTAGTGCTAATTAGCTACTTCTTCACCTGTGAGCAGATGTAATTAGTGCTGATTAGCTACCTCTTCACCTGTGAGCAGATGTAATTAGTGCTATTAGCTACCTTCACTACCTGTGAGCAGACGTAATCAGCGCTAGTTAGCTACCTCTTCACCTGTGAGCAGACGTAATTAGTGCTAATTAGCTACTTCTTCACCTGTGAGCAGATGTAATTAGTGCTGTTAGCTACCTCTTCACCTGTGAGCAGACGTAATCAGCGCTAGTTAACTACCTCTTCCACTGTGAGCAGACGTAGTCAGCCTAGTTAACAACCTCTTTACCTGTAGTAGACTTAATTAGTGCTGATTAGCTACCTCTTCACCTTTGAGAATGTAATCAGCGTAGTTAACAACCTCTTCACCCTGTGAGGAGACAAAATTAGTGCTGATAGCTACCTCTTCACCTGTGAGCAGACGTAATTAGTGCTGGTTAGCTACCTCTTCACCTGTGAGCAGACGTTATTAGTGCTGATTAGCTACCTCTTCACCTGTGAGTAGACGTAATCAGCGCTAGTTAGCTACCTCTTTACCTGTGAGTAGACTTAATTAGTGCTGATTAGCTACCTCTTCACCTGTGAGCAGATGTAATCAGCGCTAGTTAACAACCTCTTCACCTGTGAGGAGACAATTAGTGCTGATTAGCTACCTCTTCACCTGTGAGCAGACATAATTGTGCTGATTAGCTACCTCTTCACTTGTGAGCAGATTAATCAGCGCTAGTTAGCTACCTTCACTGTGACAGACTAATTAGTGCTGATTAGCTACCTTTTCACCTGTGAGCAGACGTAATCAGCGCTAGTAGCTACCTCTTCACCTGTGGCAGATGTAATTAGTGCTATTAGCTACTTCTTCAACCTGTGAGCAGATGTAATTAGTGCTGATTAGCTACCTCTTCACCGTGAGCACGATGTAATTAGTGCTGATTAGTCGCTCTCTTCACCTGTGACGACGTAATCAGCGCTAGTTAGCTACCTCTTCACCTGTGAGCAGACGTAATTAGTGCTAATTAGCTACTTCTTCACCTGTGAGCAGATTATTAGTGCTGTTAGCTAACCTCTTCACCTGTGAGCAGACGTAATCAGCGCTAGTTTCCTACCTCTCACCTGTGAGCAGACGTAGTCAGCGCTAGTTTAACAACCTCTTACCTGTGAGTAGACTTAATAGTGCGATTAGCTACCTCTTCACCTGTGAGCAGATGTAATCAGCGCTAGTTAACACCTCTTCACCTGTGAGGAGACAAATTAGTGCTGATTAGCTACCTCTTCACCGTTTGAGCAGACGTAATTAGTGCTGGTTAGCTACCTCTTCACCTGTGAGCAGGACGTTATTAGTGCTGAAGTAGCTACCTCTTCACCTGTGAGTAGACGTAATCGCGCTATTAGCTACCTCTTCACCTGTGAGCAGACGTAATCAGCGCTAGTTAGCTACCTCTTCACCTGTGAGCAATGTAATCAGCGCTAGTTAGCTACCTCTTCACCTGTGAGCAGCGTAATTAGTGCTGATTAGCAACCTCTCACCTGTGAGCAGACGTAATTAGTGGTCTGATTAGCTACCTCGCACCTGTGAGAAGACGTAATTAGTGCTGATTAGCTACCTCTTCACTCGTGGGCAGACGAATTAGTGCTGATTAGCTACCTCTTCACCTGTGAGCAGACGTAATTACTGCTGATTAACTACCTCTTCACCTGTGAGCAGAAGTATTAGTACTGATTAGCTACCTCTTCACCGTGAGCAAGACATAATTAGTGCTGATTAGCTACCTCTTCACCTGTGAGCAGACGTAATTACTGCTGATTAACTACCTCTTCACCTGTGAGCAGACGTAATTAGTACTGATTAGCTACCTCTTCACTTGTGAGCAGACATAATTAGTGCTGATTAGCTACTCTTCACCTGTGAGCAGACGTAATTACTGCTGATATCACTACCTCTTCACCTGTGAGCAGAAGTAATTAGTGCTGATTAGTTCACCTCTTCACCTGTGAGCAGAAGTAATTAGTGCTGATTAAGCTACCTCTTCACCTGTTGAGCAAGGATGTAATTAGTAGTGCTGATTAGCTACCTCTTCACCTGTGAGCAGACGTAATTAGTGCTGATTAGCTACTCTTCACCTGTGAGCAGACGTAATCAGCGCTAGTTAACTACCTCTTCACCTGTGAGCAGATGTAATAAGTGCTAGTTAACAACCTCTTCACCTGTGAGCAGACGTAATTAGTGCTGATTAGCTACCTCTTCACAAGTGAGGAGACGTAATTAGTGCTGATTAGCTACCTCTTCACCTGTGAGCAGATGTAATTAGTGCTGATTAGCTCCCTCTCCCTGGTGAGCAGACGTAGCAGCGCTAGTTACAACCTCTTTACCTGTGAGTAGACTTAATTAGTGCTGACTAGCTACCTCTTTACCTGTGAGCAGATGTAATCAGCGCTAGTTAACAACCTCTTCACCTGTGAGGAGACATAATTAGTGCTGATTAGCTACCTCTTCACCTGTGAGCAGACGTAATTAGTGCTGATTAGCTACCTCTTCACCTGTGAGCAGACGTAATCAGCGCTAGTTAGCTACCTCTTCACCTGTGAGCAGATGTAATTAGTGCTGATTAGCTACCTCTTCACCTGTGAGCAGATGTAATCAGCGCTAGTTAGCTACCTCTTCACCTGTGAGCAGACATAATTAGTGCTGATTAGCTACCTTTTCACCTGTGAGCAGACGTAATCAGCGCTAGTTAGCTAACCTCTTCACCTGTGAGCAATGTAATTAGTGCGAATTAGCTACTTCTTCACCTGTGAGCAGATGTAATTAGTGCTGATTAGCTACCTCTTCACTGTGAGCAGATGTAATTAGTGCTATTAGCTACCTCTCACCTGTGAGCAGACGTAATCAGCGCTAGTTAGCTACCTCTTCACCTTGTGAGCAGACGTAATTAGTGCTAATTAGCTACTTCTTCACCTGTGAGCAGTGTATTAGTGCTGTTACTACCTCTTCACCTGTGAGCAGACGTAATCAGCGCTAGTTAACTACCTCTTCACTGTGAGCAGACGTAGTCAGCCTAGTTAACAACCTTCTTTACCTTGTAGTAGACTTAATTAGTGCTGATTAGCTACCTCTTCACCTTGAGAATGTAATCAGCGTAGTTAACAACCTCTTCCCTGTGAGGAGACAAAATTAGTGCTGATTAGCTACCTCTTTCACCTGTGAGCAGACGTAATTAGTGCTGGTTAGCTACCTCTTCACCTGTGAGCAGACGTTATTAGTGCTGATTAGCTACCTCTTCACCTGTGAGTAGACGTAATCAGCGCTAGTTACTACCTCTTACCTGTGAGTAGACTTAATTATTGCTGATCGCTACCTCTTCACCTGTGAGCAGATGTAATCAGCGCTAGTTAACAACCTCTTCACCTGTGAGGAGACAAATTAGTGCTGATTAGCTACCTCTTCACCTGTGAGCAGACATAATTAGTGCTGATTAGCTACCTCTTCACTGTGAGCAGATGTAATCAGCGCTAGTTAGCTACCTCTCACCTGTGACAGACTAATTAGTGCTGATTAGCTACCTTTTCACCTGTGAGCAGACGTAATCAGCGCTAGTTAGCTACCTCTTCACCTGTGGCAGATGTAATTAGTGCTATTAGCTACTTCTTCACCTGTGAGCAGATGTAATTAGTGCTGATTAGCTACCTCTTCACCGTGAGCAGATGTAATTAGTGCTGATTAGTCCTCTCTTCACCTGTGACGACGTAATCACGCTAGTTAGCTACCTCTTCACCTGTGAGCAGACGTAATTAGTGCTAATTAGCTACTTCTTCACCTGTGAGCAGATTTAATTAGTGCTGTTAGCTACCTCTTCACCTGTGAGCAGACGTAATCAGCGCTAGTTTCCTACCTCTTCAACCTGTAGCAGACGTAGTCAGCGCTAGTGTTAACAACCTCTTTACCTGTGAGTAGACTTATAGTGCGGATTAGCTACCTCTTCACCTGTGAGCAGATGTAATCAGCGCTAGTTAACACCTCTTCACCTGTGAGGAGACAAATTAGTGCTGATAGCTACCTCTTCACCGCTGAGCAGACGTAATTAGTGCTGGTTAGCTACCTCTTCACCTGTGAGCAGACGTTATTAGTGCTGATGCTACCTCTTCACCTGTGAGTAGACGTAATCGCGCTATTTAGCTACCTCTTCACCTGTGAGCAGACGTAATCAGCGCTAGTTACTACCTCTTCACCTGTGAGCAATGTAATCAGCGCTAGTTAGCTACCTCTTCACCTGTGAGCAGCGTAATTAGTGCTGATTAGCTACCTCTTCACCTGTGAGCAGACGTATTAGTGCTGATTAGCTACCTCTCACCTGTGAGAAGACGAATTATGCTGATTAGCTACCTCTTCACCTGTGAGCAGACGTAATTAGTGCTGATTAGCTACCTCTTCACCTGTGAGCAGACGTAATTACTGCTGATTAACTACCTCTTCACCTGTGAGCAGAAGTAATTAGTACTGATTAGCTACCTCTTCACCTGTGAGCAGACATAATTAGTGCTGATTAGCTACCTCTTCACCTGTGAGAGACGTAATTACTGCTGATTAACTACCTCTTCACCTGTGAGCAGACTGTATTAGTACTGATTAGCTACCTCTTTCACTTGTGAGCAGACATATTAGTGCTGATTAGCTACTCTTCACCTGTGAGCAGACGTAATTACTGCTGATATCACTACCTCTTCACCTGTGAGCAAAGTAATTAGTGCTGATTAGTTACCTCTTCACCTGTGAGCAGAAGTAATTAGTGCTGATTAGCTACCTCTTCACCTGTTGAGCAGATGTAATTAGTAGTGCTGATTAGCTACCTCTTCACAACCTGTGAGCAACTAGTCAGCGCTAGTTAACAACATCTTCACCTGTGAGTAGACTTAATTAGTGCTGATTAGCTACCCTCTCACCGTGAGCAGACGTAATTAGTGCTGATTAGCTACTCTTCCACCTGTGAGCGACGTAATCAGCGCTAGTTAACACTCTCTCACCTGTGAGCAGATGTAAATTGCTAGTTAACAACCTCTTCACCTGTGAGCCAGACGTAATTAGTGCTGATTAGCTACCTCTTCACAAGTGAGGAGACGTAATTAGTGCTGATTAGCTACCTCTTCACCTGTGAGCAGATGTAATCAGCGCTAGTTAACAACCTCTTCACCTGTGAGGAGACATAATTAGTGCTGATTAGCTACCTCTTTACATGTGAGCAGATGTAATCAGCGCTAGTTAACAACCTCTTCACCTGTGAGGAGACATAATTAGTGCTGGTTAGCTACCTCTTCACCTGTGAGCAGACATAATTAGTGCTGATTAGCTACCTCTTCACCTGTGAGTAGATGTAATCAGCGCTAGTTAGCTACCTCTTCACCTGTGAGCAGACGTAATCAGCGCTAGTTAGCTACCTTTTCACCTGTGAGCAGACGTAATCAGCGCTAGTTAGCTACCTCTTCACCTGTGAGCAGACGTAATTAGTGCTGATTAGCTACCTCTTCACCTGTGAGCAGACGTAATTAGTGCTGATTAGCTACCTCTTCACCTGTGAGGAGACGTAATTAGTGCTGATTAGCTACTTCTTCACCTGTGAGCAGATGTAATTAGTGCTGATTAGCTACCTTTTCACCTGTGAGCAGACGTAATCAGCGCTAGTTAACTACCTCTTCACCTGTGAGTAGACGTAATTAGTGTCGATTAGCTACCTCTTCACCTGTGAGCAGACGTAGTCAGCGCTAGTTAGCTACCTCTTCACCTGTGAGCAGACGTAATCAGCGCTAGTTAGCTACCTCTTCACCTGTGAGCAGACGTAATTAGTGCTGATTAGCTACCTCTTCACCTGTGAGCAGACGTAATTAGTGCTGATTAGCTACCTCTTCACCTGTGAGCAGATGTAATTAGTGCTGATTAGCTACCTCTTCACCTGTGAGCAGACGTAATTAGTGCTGATTAGCTGCCTCTTCGCCTGTGAGCAGACGTAATTAGTGCTGATTAGCTACCTCTTCACCTGTGAGCATATGTAATTAGTGCTGATTAGCTACCTCTTCACCTGTGAGCAGACGTAATTAGTGCTGATTAGCTACCTCTTCACCTGTGAGCAGACGTAATTAGTGCTGATTAGCTACCTCTTCACCTGTGAGCAGACATTGATACCGCAATTGTGTACTGGCTCAGGCCCTTGCTATATGGGGTATTACAAGGGCACTTTAAAGGCATATGGCACCCAAAACAAAATGCCTCTGGTGCTGCCCCCTCGAGAACGCTTCTTATGGGAAAGGGGGCGGCACAAGTATAAATTTAAATTCTTATGGAAATACTGACCAGCTTTCAAGCATACTGAACTTACAGTATATGGAGCGTCTCTCGGCTCCTGGCGTCTGTTGATATTTTCCCAGCCATAACTTTTAATCTATTTTGCCAATTTTGGGCTCTCAATACAAAAGTCACAAGAAGAAAGACAGGAGAATGACAAACAACAGTTAACACTGACCGTTTGATTGGTGGACTCAGAGTTCATACCAAGTTTCCCAACCGTCAAGAAGAATGTGTACTCCACTTCTGATTGGAGGATGGAAGTGAGGATGGTCATGATGCCAAGCTCAGAATTAAACTCGGAGGGACACCTGGTAGATCCTGAATTCTAATATGGAGGGAAATGATGAACAGAAGTTATCGGCCTTAAAGGAGAACTAAACCCAATTTTTTATACTCCAGAATCTGAAAACAACCCCCCTAAAAACACCAATAAGCTATAAAATCCTACTTCAGTAAATTGTATTAAAGTAAATGTAAGCCTGTTAAGAACTGGATGAAGTATCTGTGTGTATGTGCAGTGTCAGACCACACCTCCTGACCTCAGTCACATGCTTCCTTGCTTTATCTGTCCTGTAAAAGGATTGGCTAGAGAGTATTAATGGGTGTGACCAACTGTAACAAGTTTATGCCATAGGCGAGGACTGAGCATGTGCAGAACATAATGGTCGTTGACCTAACTGTGTGATACTAGAATGCTGAGAAATAAAGCACAGACCATATGTTATTTAGGTAAATTTCCCAGCGCCCGTATCAAAATGAGAGGTAAGACACAGATTACTAGTTTTATATCAAGGTGTTCTGCCTTCTGTTTTAGTATTGTTTTGTGGCTTTAGTTGTCCTTTAAACAGTGGCATGTCTTACGTACCTGAAAACTAAAGCTACTGTACCTATTGCCATTTTTAGAAAGGAAAGATACTCCAAGCTCTTGTAACCATAGACAAGGCCAGAACCATCTTCCAGAATGGAACTAATGTATTTCAATAAGGATTGGGCCTTTACCTTCTCTATTACCCAACAACCCTCTTCTCCTAAACCTGCTTCTTGTTTGTCTCTGCTGTCTGCCTATATTAATAGAGAAAGTTGTTTTGTACTAAATAGTGCAATAGAAACTTGACTTATTAATGCAGATATATATTTAATCTTAGTTAAAGGACAACTAAGGATAACGTTGAGTAAAGTGGATAACCATTAGACTATGATCCAGCAACCCTAATCACATCTTCTCTAAAATGCCCCATTCACTGTTCACCCTGCCAAACTGACAGCTGAGCTTGTCTGCTTCTCTGTGTAGCTTCATCTTTTGTACTAAAACTCCAGGGCTTAAGTAAAATCCTTTATTTTAATGCACTGGTGCAGATTAGAGAAGAAAATGACAGTAATCTTGGTGATGGATTGCAGTCTAATATCCAGATAAATTGACAAACACAAGCTAAGTTGTCCTTTAACAGTTAAAAACTCACCTTTATATAAAAAAGGGACTACAAATTACCTTAAACGCTACTTCTTTTTCCCTAATTTTCCCAAGTTCCACAAACATCTTTATTATATTTAACAGTAGATAATGTTGGTGTCATAACCTCTCACCTTTGTAAATACTGTGCAAGACCATTTGTATTTAAGAGGAGTCTGCCCACTTTCCACCAAGTTTGGGTCATATGATTTCATTCCATCCAACACAAGATCTCTACTTTTGGACCAAACCCGGTATGAGCCGCCATCAATAATGGGAACCAACTTGCTTGGCATCATGGTTACATTAGCAAAACTGTTCCTTGACAGAGGTGTGTCTCCGAAAGTCACAGAGAAGACAAAACAATAATCACCGATATCTAGGGCGAGCTTGGGTATGACCAGCTGGGGTCGGCTTATATCAACGTTTTGGAGATGAACCTTGTCTGACTCATGGTAGTGAAGACAGCTTGGGGCTCTATAAATCTCCCACAGGTGCTTTGTCTGATAACTAAAGCAACCATGCAGGTCAATCTCTGCTTCAATATAATTGCTTTGAGATCTCCTCATTATCACCTGAGCAGGCAGTGCGAGCTCTACTACAGGTTCTTCACATTCTAGAACCCGGGTGGTGATTGTCATTTGGAAAATATAAAAACTAATCAGGTTAGAGGCATTTACTTTTACTAGGTAGTCTCCAGCGGCTTTATAAGTGTGGTTGGCATACCTAATAAAAGTGACTTGAACTGGTGACCCATCACCAAACCACCACTGAAAGGTGACATCACGTGGACTTGGCAGGACATTGGTTTCAAAGGTGACACTCCTATTGACAAAAGTATTGACGGGTTTCAAAGTTGCTTCCATGATCAGGCTTTGGACTCTTATAACTTTAGTGATGTTGAGGCCATTTAAGTCATTTAATGCACTCAAATAAATTATAAGTTGACCTTCAACCTTTGGTGTGTAAGTGACATTTTTGCCAGCTAAGCTGGTCATGGAGTGTCCCTGCAAATCAAAGAGCCACGTATACGCAACCAACGAGCCATTGGTAACTTCTGCTACAAAGCTCTTTTCGATTCCAACAGGCATAGCTATGTCACAACAATTTACTATTTTCAAATCCTTGATTGCTTCTAGAACAGAGATCATCACCGTGTCTCTTTCTTCGCTGACTTCATTATTTGCCACCACAGTTACCGGATAACCTCCAATTTTTGTGAATGTGTGCGTATAACTAGTATCGTTTAGTAAAACAGAGAAGTCCCCATTGATTGTCAACTTGTAGGTTACAGAAGTGCCTGCGGTTATTTGAATTGTGAAATTAACATTCTCCCCTGGTTCTACTACCTTTTTGCTCACCAACAACCGTAAGCCTTGGATCTTGTCCTGAACAGTTACGTTTCTGCTGTCTGTTTCCCAGCTGACATCATTGGATGCATTTAGGGTGATAGTGTAGAAACCAGCTTCATAAAAAGGCACTACCAATCTTTTTCCTCCTTTGGGGCCTTCAGGAAGATTCCAGTTCCAGGACACATTAGAACCTTTCAGTACATTGCCATCTAGGTACAACACTGTCCCTGTTGGTACATAGTCACCACTATGATCCAGGAATGTAATGGACACATCCAAAACTGGCTCTTGAATAAAGAGAAAGATTGTTGAGTTGACCGAACTTAAAGTGTTGTTGGCTATAGCCAAAACCTCCTTTATCCCAGGGCTGTGAAATTCATAAAGGACAGAAGATTGATAGGTGAACCAAATATCGCCATCTTCCAGATACCATATATACTCAACCTTAGATCCGCTGCTGAGAATCATTGTAATATTAATGGTGGCATTAACTGGTGCTGGATTAGGGAATGCCAAAAGTCTCATTGTGCCTATGATTTCTATAAATTCAATATATTTACTAACAGTGGCGTTCCCTAGCATGTTAACTGCTTTAAGTATGAGTACATACCAACCAGCCTCCATGGTGGAAAATTTAAAGTTTTTCCCATAACCAGTCTGAATGGCACTGCCATTTTTCAGGACATCCCAGGTATAGGAGATGTTAGTGCCCTCTATCACACCTGCCTGCAGAAGTAAACTTTTGTTGGTTGGAAAACAGCAGCCCTTCACCAAATCGCTGGTTACAATATGGAGCCCTTCTATCATTTCCAAGACATAGATGACCACACTGTATTGGAGGGAGTTAATTTCATTATAAGCTGTTACAATCACATTAAAAGTGCCAACGGATCGGAATGTATAAATAATTGTGGCTGAGCCATTCATTGCAGTACAGCGGTCACACAAAATCCAATTATATTGGGCGTCATCTCCTGAAAGGAGGATTGCAGAGAAAATTACTGAGCTGTTTAGCGGAACAACAGTCCAGTTGGCACTCATGGTCAGCCCTTGTATCCTCGTTTTCACTGTAACATTTAAACTGGTCTTGCTCCTGCTGACTTTATTGTAACTATTTAGCACAATTGTAAAGGTACCAGTGTTTTCATATGAATGAGCCACTGTCTGGCCCACTTGAATGTTGCCGTCTCCAAAATCCCAGTGGTGGTTAACTTTTGTCCCGTTGCTCACGGCTGTAAACTGGTAGGTCTGATTGAGTTCTAGAATACTCGTATCATTGTGTATTATTGAAACCACCCCTACTGGTTCTTGAACTTCAACAAATGTTGTATCATTGTTGGCTGACACATTGTTAAACACTGAAACGGTGACCATATACACTCCAGGAACCTTGTACATGTAACTGACTTCAGTCCCACTGCTCTGTTTGGAGCCATCGGTTCCGAAATCCCAAACATATCTGTACTGATAAAAAGGGAACACGGTGACTTGAAAATAACTTTCATTGCCAAGGCTCACGTATGGACTACTGGTCAAAAGAGTAACGTTCAAAATTTCGGGCTCCACGCAGACGTTGCTGTAGTAGTAAGCTTTGTTTATTTGACTAGAAACAATGAGGGAGAGAGGAAATACACCACTTTGAGAGAAATTGTACGTCATCGATGGAACCCCATAGGTAGTTACAACCGAAGAGCCATTTCCAATGGTCCAGTTGAAGGTGTAATTTTCATAAAATCCTGTTACTTTTGCTGTCAGAGTCACATTTGGATTCTCCAAGATGCAACCAGATGGTTCAATCCTTAGAACTTGTAAGACGTATACTCGTACACCCAGTGTGTCAGAGACTGAATTCACTGGATTACTGGCAGTAACACTAACAGTGTAATTTCCGTCTTTAGGATATATGTATTTAATCAAAGACTCATTACACACTTTAATGCAACCATCACCAAAGTCAAAGGTCCATGTGATATCATCACCTGTTTCTATGGAGGCATTTATTATTGTTGGAAAGCCTCTCTCGGTTGGTTCATCTGTGAACAGGACCAGTCCAGTAATCTCTTCATAGACATGAAAAAGGTTGTGGTACAATATTTCACTTAAGAAGTTCTTAGCCCTCACTGTGATGTTGTAGAGCCCTGTGTTCATGTACGTATAGTTTACCGTAGGGCCAGAGACATTGGACAGTATAGTTCCATCCCCAAAATTCCATTCGTATAGTACTTTAAAGGGTGAAGGTTCAACTAGAGCTCGAAAGATGGAAGGTCTTCTTCTAACTAAGACTGCATCAGTTATTACAGACAGGCTAGTTAGAAAATCCTGGATTTGCAAATGGATCATCTCAGAGCGGTTTTCATACATGTTGGACACACATAAAGTTATATTGTAAGCTCCTGTTGGAAAAAAGGAAAAAAAAATGAATGTGGTCACTATCCCTTACTCTGTGAGGTTTATTTGTCTTTTGGCCATATTAAACTGAGAAGGTACATTTCCATACAAATTATCCAAGAGAACTCGCCTTTTTAACTTACTGAACAAAAGATAAAAAAACTATGTAAAACCAGACAAAAAGAATGCTAACTTACAGTCTTTCATTTAGCACACGCAGCACAGATTGCTTACATCGGTCTTCCAGATACCATTTTGTTTCTATTGGTTACTGTACCTGGTTTTAGATAGGCATGTGTCACATTATTCTCTATCAGCACTTGATAGGCCAAAGGGTTGGGGACAGGAAACGATTGGTTGTACGGAGGCGAGTAATTGAAAACTTTGCTTGTCCCATCTCCGAATGTCCAACTGAAAGAGAGAATTATGATAATAAATAAAATAATAAAGTTATATAAGTGCAGAAGGCCATCTAAGATCCTACAGTACCTTTTAAAACATCTGGTTTGATGTGTGTACAAGTAAAAAAATCTACGTATTCAGTAATATGTAAAGATCATTTTATGGTACTTAAAGGGCATGTCCACCCCCCAAACTAAAAACTACTGGCCCCCCTGTACAATAAAAATAAATCCTTGCCTTATATCCCTGCTCCTTGTGGTTCTCCTGTAGTGCCTCTTCAAAGTTCAAGAAACTGCTGGGTAGGAGCCGTCAGTGCCTCATCCGGTGCCTGAAGCTTGGCTAACTTCAGCAAGGTCTCAGGCATGCTCAGTATAGCCCTTTCCTCCCTCTCACTCCCGATCCCTCTGTGGCTGGCAGTCTTCTAGTTCTTAAAGCTCTTGCCACCATGCAGAGGATACCCTCCCACCCCCAACAGCTCTATTCATAACTGTAAAAGCGCTTTCAATCTTTTTTTAAAAGGGTGGACATGCCCTTTAAGGAGTTGTGAAGGTAATACATACTTGAATATGGCTTCCACGGCAGAATCAATAAGTATCTTTGCTGACAACACCAGCGACTGATCCTGGATAGCAACAAGTGGTACCCCAGACACTACAAGGTCTCTCATCGGATTCATCTTCTCTACGGTCACATTATAATTGACAGTGGCATTGCTTACGTGGTTAGAAGCAGTGAGCTGCAAAGATAGGTTTTTATTTTGTAAGGCTGTACAGTCTTCGCAAGGCAAATTTTCATAAAACACAAACCAAAATGGATATTTGGTACATACTGTGAGCTTGTACACTGCTGCCGATTGGTAGATGACATTAAAGACCATGTTATAGTAGGAGAAAGATGGTTTATCATCCACTGTCCACTTGAATGACACATTTGTGCCGGACTGGACTGAGGCAACATTATTCTGCAAAACAGAAACAGTACAAAATGGCAGAAATAACTTACAGCTTCTGGAACACGTGATAAAATGAACATTATTTCAGCAAACCATCCTTTACATACTGGTGCCTTACTCACCTTTCGCCATGATTGACCATTCGGTCAATGTGGTCCATTGCAGACTGCTGGACTGGGCAAAATTTATCAGCCTGTCCGAACGAACGATCATCCGATTTGGATGAACGGTCATCTGACAGGCGTAGGCTACACTGGCTTACAGACTGGTAGCCTGTCTGATCAATGTAAAGTTATACAGCCAATATTTTAACATGGCGGAAGACCACATGATTAGGCAAAAGGCCCACAGGGCCAATCCACTTTTCACTCACATTTTGATGAAATTCGCATTAAGAATTTAGAGCATGCAAACAGATCAACAAAAATAACACACCATACATTTGATCGGGTTGAAAAATAGTCCTGTCTGGACACAACGTTAAAATATTAACTTGTGCGATCCGGCAAACACAAAGAACATCGGATGGCATTATTGGCATTGTCTTGCACCGATCCAGCATTCTGGATTGCCGACTTAATTTCCAAAAGTTAATATTTTCAATTTTGATCTCCTTTAAACAAAATCAGAACTCAAATTCACAACCCTGTAAGCCAACAAACAAGGCTTTATTTAATTATGTACACAACATACTAATGGTGCTGGTATACACAGTTTTCTCTAGCAAGCAGCAAACAAAATAACAAATAAGAAACACCTGGACACATATTCAATTCTGGACGAAAACATCAACAGGCGTTTGCTCGCAATTGAAATTAACGATGCATCGTACACTTGTTTTTAATCCAAGTCCTTTTGAAAGTTTATTGAAGAGTTTTTGGAATGTTAACTTCTAAGAGCTGAACATATTAATGAAAGGAGAGGGAAAATATTCTCACTTCTACATCAATTCTAGATATAGATACAGTACTGTCCTTGCTTACCTGCTACTTGCCCCTGTGCTGGTTTATTTGTGTATGTACACACGTGCCCCGGGCGTAAATAGCCTATCACATTAGTGCTTGATTTGTGTTTGTAAAGCTCTGTACATACGATTAATTTGGCACAGCATGCCTGACTAATGAGTGGGCGACATGCGTAACACAAACAGCCGTTTCAGTCAATAATTGCATGTGTGTGGCCGTTTGATTATTCGTCGTTGGTGATCCAACCTGGTGGATCAACGAACGATACCTGAGCGAAAAGGCCATGCATTGTGTGCGGAGCACTACTCATTAGTCTTGCTTGCTATTTAGGCTCATTCTGGCTTCCTGCTCACTGTAGTGTTTGCTTTAGGCTCTCTACTAGTGGTGTGCTTGATATTTATTACCAATTTGGCCTTGACTCTGACCCTGTTTGTTGCCTTGATTGGATCCTTGTTGTGACACGACTTTTGCCTTTGCTGTTTGTACCTCTGACGTCTGTGTTCCGATCCTTGGCTCTAATCTTTTGACCAAGATTCTGTAAGTGTTGTAACTGATTGCTTATAACTATTGCTAATTCTACACTGCCTGACAATTCTATTGAACCCCCCTTGTAATGACCGATAGGGGTAGAAATGTGACTTACCACTCGAGTGTTGACTAAAACCCTTGTCTGAGGGAAAGGACTAGCGCTCAATCCGCAGATGGGTTCTTCCATCTTCACCTTGACATTTATGCTCTGTGAGTTTACCATGTTCTGCACGGTAATGACAATATCTGTGATCGCGTTGCCAAGTCCATCTAGATGAATCTCGGAGTACCAAACATCTTCCCTCTCGATACAGTCTGATGTAAGAGGAGCAATGGCGGGAGGGCAAACAGATTGAAAGGTCCAGCTCTCATTGCTTCCTGACCAAGAGGCTGTAGCATTAGACCCTGAGAGGATCTTTAAGACCAGAATCGTGTTATTAGTAGGAATATATACAATATCCTGCTGTGGAGCTGGATAAATAACATTCAAACCAGAAACGCGCGCCACAACTTGGAAGGTGCAAGATTTATTGGCTTTGAACTCCTGGTTCCTGAAGTATGTGGTGATGGTGTACCATCCGGCTTGGCGCAGACCAGGGTTTAGGTTCAGTATTGGAGCAGTGACTTCTGAAGTGCCGGTGAGCCTTATGGAGCACAAACTGCTGTTATTTTGCATATTCACCCTTGACTGGCCAGCAGCTAAACTGACATCCCGTGCGTCTTCCAGGACATTAGTGGGAATGCAACTGATCCATTGAGAATGTTCAAATCTGCGAATGCCATTTTCAGATGATAAACAGTGCAAAAATCTACTAATAGGGCCAGGGCCATCATGTTGTAGAACAAACAGGTGTTCTGGACTCACTTGGACTCGGATATCATCTAGCCAAGCCTGGGAAAGAAATTAAAGGACAGGTTATTGGTGTCATTTTACCTTAACTAAATGAATAAAAATACTTCTTTGACTTAAAGGAGAATTTATATACCCTAAAGGATAATTACACTCACCTCTCCCACACATCACACATGAATAGCACCCAGGGTAAGGACATAAACCTCAACCCAGGCACTTTACAGGTAAACTGTTAATATACTTTAATGAAGTTTCCCTCACTGCTCTTGTCTGCGCTGCCCTTCTGCTACTGTCAGTGGCAGTCTGACAGCTGGCCAATGAGAAGACATCAAAATACGAAAAGAAACAAAAGCTCCAGGTCAGTTTACCTCTCACAACGCCGTATTCCCATGTACGGTAGAACAAAGTTACTTCTGTTCCTTCTATTGGGCCCGACTGGAACTTCCTCGTCAAAACCACTTAAAGCGTGCTACCGTCTTGGGTTGTTCCGAACCCCAGTCAAACATCCAATCTTCTTATATGATCCGGTGGCCCTGATAGCACCACTTAAAGGAGACTTGGTAGACAATCGGTAGCAGTCCGACTTCTTAAAAAGTATAAACTTTTATTGATACATCTTTAAAATTGCTTCTTCGCAAATACAATAGGGTATAACATCATGGTCTGACGCGTTTCTGATCAGCGACCCTTACTCATAGACCCATATTACCATTATAACGAACAAGGTTTAAGTAGATTGGATGTTTCAATGAGAAGACAAGTTTCTTTGTAGAGTGAGTCTTCCAATTGGCTAAATAGCCAACTGCCAAACAAGCCAAAAGAGGAGCAAAGCGGCAAGGGAAACTTCATTCAAGTATTTCTTTTTATAGAATCTCCCTGTATATTTTTAGGAGAGAAGAGTACGCCATATTAACTATAACTGTGACTATCTTTAGTTTTCCTTTAAAACTAACACTCATAATTCTACATAACACAATGATGAGAGACAAACTCGTCTCTCAGTGCTGCCTCTCACACAGTGTCTGCCGCCATTTTGAATCTTTTTGTCGCATTTCAACACTCTGAACTGGAGGAAATGAGAAAGGAGACAAACAATTACCATATAGTGGGTAGCATTGCCAGCTGGAATAGTAAAATAATATTCTTTATGCAGCACAAAGACTGAATTATCCTTTTGTTGCGGTGGTAATGTAGGGGTGGTGTATTCAGGCTCTTTAATAGGCAAACATCCGCTGCCTACTGCTAAACTGCTGTTGGTGATATTAAAAGGGTCCACTTCCTCCTCACAGTCAGGTGGGGTTTGGTTGACAATATGAATGGATGGTGCTGAGGTTGGATAATCAGACTTACATTCTGCAGGGAGAAAGAATGTTACACATAAGAATTGAAAAACTGGGAATAAACAAATTGCTTGGGATAAAACAGACGAGCATTTTTAACAATATTCCCAATGTATCAACAGAATTTCTATCACTTTTATTGTGAAAGGTAAATACTGCCATGTAGCTAACTCTGGGCACAGATATTTCTAATTTGCAAATCTGCAATGTGCAAAGATATTGAACTACGCAATAGGACCAGTAGGCGCACATGAATATTCCTTCCTTAGTGGGTTTGATGACATCATTTCATGATGGACCAAACATGAGCACCTCAAAGTCCCTCTAGGAAAAAAATAGACATATTGACACTACATATAAAGAACACTGATATTATTTTAAACTAAGCAAAGCAAGGTGTGTCAACATTAGGAATCTACAGGTGGCCATAGGTGGCAGAATGTAATATTCATTCATCCAGGTCATGGTATATCTGTAATATTCATTCATCCAGGTCATGGTATATCTGTAATATTCATTCATCCAGGTCATGGTATATCTGTAATATTCATTCATCCATCCAGGTCATGGTATATCTGTAATATTCATTCATCCAGTTCATGGTATATCTGTAATATTGATCCATCCAGGTCATGGTATATCTGTAATATTCATTCATCCATCCAGGTCATGGTATATCTGTATTATTCATTCATCCATCCAGGTCATGGTATATCTGTAATATTCATCCATCCAGGTCATGGTATATCTGTATATTTCATTCATCCAGGTCATGTATACTGTAATATTCATTCATCCAGGTCTGGTATTCTGTAATATCATTCATCCAGGTCATGGTATATCTGTAATATTCATTCTCCATCCAGGTCATGGTATATCTGTAAATTCATTCATCCAGTTCATGGTATAATCTGTAATATTAATCATCAGGTCATGGTATATCTGTAATATTCATTCATCCATCCAGTCATGGTATATCTGTAATATCATCATCCATCCAGGTCATGGTATATCTGTAATATTCATTCCATCCAGGTCATGGTATATCTGTATATTCATTCATCCAGGTCATGGTATATCTGTATATTCATTCATCCAGGTCATGGTATATCTGTAATATTCATTCATCCAGGTCATGGAATATCTGTAATATTCATCCATCCAGTTCATGGAATATCTGTAATATTCATTCATCCAGTTCATGGTATATCTGTAATATTCTTTCATCCAGTTCATGGTATATCTGTAATATCTTTCATCCAGTTCATGGTATATCTGTAATATTCATTCATCCAGGTCATGGTATATCTGTAATATTCATTCATCCAGGTCATGGTATATCTGTAATATTCATTCATCCAGGTCTTGGTATATCTGTAATATTCATCCATCCAGGTCATGGTATATCTGTAATATTCATTCATCCAGGTCATGGATATATCTGTAATATTCATTCATCCAGGTCATGGTATATCTGTAATATTCATTCATCCAGGTCATGGAATATCTGTAATATCTCCATCCAGTTCATGGAATATCGTAATATTCATCCACCAGGTCATGGTATATCTGTAATATTCATTCATCCAGGTCATGGTATATCTGTAATATTCATTAATCCAGGTCATGGTATATCTGTAATATTCATTCAGCCCATTTCATGGTATATCTGTAACTTCATCCATCCATCATGGTATATCTGTAATATTCATTCATCCAGGTCATGGCATATCTGCAATATTCATTCATCCAGGTCACGGTATATCTGTAATATTCACCAGTCACGGTAATATTCTGTAATATTCATTCATCCAGTCATGGTATATCTGTATAATTCATCCATTCCAGGCATGGTATATATCTGTAATATTCATTCATCCAGTCATGGTATAATCTGTAATATTCATTCATCAAGGTCATGGTATATCTGTAATATTCATTCATCCAGGTCTGGTATCTGTAATATTCATCCATCCGGTCATGGTATATCTGTAATATCATTCATCCAGTCATGTATATCTGTAATATTCATCCATCCAGGTCATGGTATATCTGTATTCATCCATCCGGTCATGGTATATCTGTAATATTCATCCATCCAGGTTCATGGTATCTGTAATATTCATCCATCCAGGTCATGGTATATCTGTAATATTCATTCATCCAAGTCATGGTATTCTGTATATTCATCCATCCAGGTCATGGTATATCTGTAATATTCATCCATCCAGGTCATGGTATATCTGTAATATTCATCCATCCAGGTCATGGTATATCGTAATATTCATTCATCCAGTCATGGTATATCTGTAATATTCATCCATCCAGTCATGGTATATCTGTATATTCATCATCCAGGTCATGGTATATCTGTAATATTCATTCATCCAGGTCATGGTATATCTGTAAATATTCATCATCCAGGTCATGGTATATCTGTAATATTCATTCATCCAGGTCATGGTATATCGTAATATTCATCCATCCAGGTCATGGTATATCTTGTAAATTCATCCATATAATCTGTAATATTCGGTATATCTGTATTCATTCATCCAGGTCTGGATATCTAATATTCATCCATCCAGGTCATGGTATATCTGTAATATTCAATTCATCCAGGTCATGGAATATCTGTAATATTCATCCATCCAGGTCATGGTTATCTGTTGTATTCACCATATATATCTGTAATATTCATGGGTATATCTGTATATTCATCTCATCCATGTCATGGTATATCTGTAAATATTCATTCATCCAGGTCATGGTATATCTGTAATATTCATCCAATCCGTCATGGTATATCGTATAATCATCCTCCAGTCATGGTATACTGTAATATTCATCCATATATATCTGTAATATTCATGGTATATCTGTAATATTCTTCATCCAGGTCATGGTATAATCTGTAATATTCATCCATGGCCATGGTAATCTGTAATTTCATCCATATATATCGGTAATATTCATGGTATATCTGTAATATTCATTCACCAGGTCATGGTATATCTGTATATTCATCCATCCAGGTCATGGTATTCTGTAATATTCATTCATCCAGGTCATGGAATATCTGTAATATTCATCCATCCAGTCATGGTATATCTGTTGTATTCAATCCATATATATCTGTAATATTCAGGGTATATCTGTATATTCATTCATCCAGGTCATGGTTATCTGTATATTCATCATCCAGGTCATGGTATATCTGTAATATTCATTCATCCAGGTCATGGTATATCTTTAATATTCTCCATCCAGGTCATGGTATATCTGTAATATTCATCCATATATATCTGTAATATTCATGGTATAATCGTGTAATATTCATTCATCCAGGTCATGGTATATCTGTAATATTCATCCATCCAGGTCATGGTATATCTGTAATATTCATTCATCCAGGTCATGGATATCTGTATATTCATTCCAAATCCATCGGTCATGGTATATCTGTAATATTCATCCATATATATCTTGTAATATTCATCGTATATCTGTCAATATTCCATTCATCCAGGTCATGGTATATCTGTATATATTCATCCAGGTCATGGTATATCTGTAAATATTCATTCATCCAGGTCATGGAATATCTGTAATATTTCATCCATCCAGGTCATGGATATCTGTTGTTATTCATCATCCAGGTCATGGAAACTGCTAACCCATTCAGGCATGATTATCTGTAATATTCATCCATCCAGGTCATGGTATATCTGTAATATTCATTCATCCAGGTCATGGAATATCTGTAATATTCATCCATCCAGGTCATGGTATATCTGTAATATTCATCCATCCAGGTCATGGAATATCTGTAATATTCATCCATTCAGGTCATGGTATATCTGTAATATTTATCCATCCAGGTCATGGTATATCTGTAATATTCATCCATCCAGGTCATGGTATATCTGTAATATTCATCCATCCAGGTCATGGTATATCTGTTGTATTCAGTTACATCAACAGGACTTGAAATTTAGTTTTTGAAGACGTTTCTCAATTCAGAATGAGTCAGAACTAATCTTTAAGTTCGGTAACTGAACACCACCAATAAACAGTAACACCTGCCTTTATATTGATGTCCCCAGCCTTACCATGATTTTCCACTTTAACAAACACCTGGAATTTAATCTGCACTGGACTCTGCAGTTCCTCTGTGACTATTTCCATGTTTGACAAGAAAACATCTTTGGAAAAGTGCAATCCAGGAAACACCAAGACCTAAGAGGAAAGAACGAAGGAGAGAAATTTAACCTGAACATGGAACCCTTCTTATCTGAACAGTAAATTATATCTTTGACAATTGTGTACCAATTGTAAATGTGGCCCTGTAATTAAATTTGTTGACACTAATTAGCCAAAAAATATATTGTTTTCAATCCCAGGAAGACAAAGCTGTATTTTGTTTATTAGCTTTTTAGTCATTTGTAATATCACTTGGCAGCCTGAAGGACCGCCTAGTGGATGGGGATGTGTCATGGGCAGGGTCTGGGCAGAGCCAATAAAATGGACTGGTTACTAGCTGGCCAATAGCATGTCTCCCAGCATGCACCAGTTTTAGTCTTTTGTTTTATCACTATTAAAATTAAAGACCATATAGGAACTCTACAATACAGTTTTTAAACATACCTCCACCTTTCCTTCTGGAACAGATATATTATTACTTCTCTCCAAGGTTTTCCGAGGCCAGTTTCCATGGGGTATAGATCCCACCACAAAATAATCTGCGTTTAATTGAATTTCTAGAAGGAACATGACATAGAAAGACCAGAGTTATTAGATACAAATACAAGACATATTACATATATTTGTTAAAAATAAAATGCCAGAAGTGTCAGAGTACCCAGAGTATAGATCTAGATATGTGGATGTGTTGGACGATAGTGTTTTTAGCCTGCACTGAGATTGTTGCTCTGCAGCATCCAATTAGCTTTTTTCTGGTCTGCAGTAATAGAACATGTGATACATTTTTGCACCCCTTATATAGATTTACTTTATATAAATTCCCCACGTGTTTTATTGTGCAAATGATTGGGCGTTAATCCTTACTAATGAGCAGGGAAAGCTTTGTCTGTAATTAAACAGAGAACGGAATATCTTCCAAATGCCGCCATGTTCCTAATACAGGAATAGATGATATGTTACCTTCTGGTCTATATTCACATATATAACTATGCTTGGCGCTGCACAGGTCTGTGTTACATCTTCCATGAAGTCCAATGTTGACGCATCGATCAGCCTGAGATGGTTCCGGCTGCCCAGGAAGCCAATTCTGACAACTTTCCACAGCAAAGCTTCTCCCAGATTCGTTGAATCCAATCCACACATCCATGGGTAGGTTGGGGCTGCTTACAAACAGACAACAGATTTACTAACTACATCATGAATAGATTCTTTTAGCAATTCGATTCTGGGACATTAATCATTACATTTTGAGCACCTCCCCTTTCTATACCTTGACTTAAACTAGGTACACACAATGTAATAATTCCACCTGATCGACATTTCAGTCGACATTCTTTCCTCCTGGCTGACCGGTTGAAAGCCTCAAACAGTCGGTCAGGAGGAGAGATTGTATAGTGTGTACCTAGCTTAAAAGACTTAGACTTTTTAAAGGCTTATAGAGGGATTTTCATTAGTATGTACCCTCCAGACATTTCTAGCTGAATGTCTCCTATACAATGACCTATCCACGCTCCTGAATTTCTTGCTTGTGATTGGCAGGGAAGCGTTCCCTATATTTGCCTTAATGTACTCCCTTAGTTACATTGTGCTATATATATATAATGCATATAGACAGTAGTTCCATATTTTAGCATTATATATGGAGTGTAATGGAAATGTATTTACATCCATGTATTTAGAACTGAAATTCCCTATTATATAACTTTGCAAGAGAATACACAATAGTCAGCCTCCTTTGTGATGGGACGGCCGACAAAGCCACTTGTGTCTTTTATCTCCCAACATCCGCAAAAAAACTTCCACTGGTCCCTTGAGCCAGAAGGGAGAGAATCTCAAACAGCTGCAATGGGGAGTTGTTTGCACGGACGCCAGTGCCAGGAAGCACAGCTGACAGGAAGTGTGACTCTGTCATTCCCTTCCTACCCTGGAGACCATGCCACTAGGATCTAGCCCACTTGCAGCTCCCTTTATTTACAGCTTCCCCCACAAACAAACTTTTGCTTTTTGGTTTACCAACACTTGTGTTTAAACTCGTTGTAATCTGGCTGTTTGTTATATGTGTCCTTGGTGGCTACTAATGTATCTGTGAGCATAAAGGGACGCACAGACCCTTACTGTCTTCTGAGACTATGTAATGAATTTGAAGCCAGTAAAGAAAAACTTTACCACTTCTCCAAATGCATCCTGTCAGAATTCACAGAGCTGAAAAGGTAAAACTTCCCAGCTTGAGTGACATCACCAGCACACTCTGTACCCTCCCCTTGCCCTGTAGTGTAAACCTGCACATTCCAGACATAGCTGGGACAGAAAGAAAGTCCTGCACCATATAATGATCTAAGCAATGAGAGAGTGCTCACAATGCTTCTTTTAAAATTAAATTGCGTCATTTTAATGCCAACTAATTTTGGCAACAATGAGTGAGGTAGACACAATGCAGGTTAAAGGGTAACTGTGGTCTCCATATATGTTCTCTCTATTTAACAGATAAATAGCTAGCTTCTCTGGATCTTAAGTAAAGTTACAGTTCCTGGTCTGTCCTGTCTGTCTGAGTCTCTGTGACAGTCACATGATGTTCTGTGTAAGAAGCCCCACATCCAAAAATCAAAGATATCTTCTTTAAAGATATTAAAGCTACCAATACACAGGCAGACATTCTTCCGATCGGATTTTTGATCAAGTTTAACTTTCAAAAATACGATCGGAAGAACTAGTCAAAGCCTCCCCCCTTTTTTTCACCTGGCCAGATCTCTGATAAGCCACTCGACTTGTTGAGCGGTCGATCGGAAAAACCATTAACATTTTTTGATTTTTTGAATGATCCGATAAATTCGATAGGAACGCTCAAAAAGACAATGCTTTAAAGACCTGCATTCTCTATACTTTCTGCTACCTATGGGCATCTTAGGGAAAGAATAGGTTTTTTTTCAGGCTTGTGGAAAGCTTTAAAAATGATTTAGAAGTTTGGGGGCAGTGCTTATGATGCTCAGTCCCAGCAGTGGGCATGCTCCAACCATAAACTTAGAGGCACCAAGTTACCCACATTTCTGGTGATATCACAGATCAAAATACTAGTAAAAACACCCAAAAGATATACAGTCCTCTGCACTCTTTCCAAGTATGGGTGCTTACTCCTCAAAAATCCAACCCTTGGTGGATAAAATACATCAGCAGAAAACACTGTAGAGGGTCGCACTCCAAATAATAATATATTTATTAGTGACCACACATCATATCAGGTTTCGGGGGCACGTTATTTCCCCCCCGGAACGTTGTGATATGATGTGTGGTCACTAATAAATATATTATTATTTGGAGTGCAACCCTCTACATAGTAAGAACACCCACCCTTTATACTGCTGTAACTGGATAGAATGAATAAAGGCCACATGTATGGTGCCCACAGTTTTCCTTAAAAAGAAAAAGACAAATGGACTGTCAGTATTTGTGTAACCCAGTGTTTCTCAACCTTTTTATCCTTATGGAACCCTTGAAAAAATGTAAATATCTCAGGGAACCCTTCCATAAAAACATTATTATTTTTATTTATCTCTCAGGTATCAATACACCAAACAAATAATTATATAGAAAAATATATCTGTATTCATTACAATAGTGGATCCATACAGTTTGTCAATCTCTTGAGGACCCCTGGTTGAGAAGCACTGGTACCTATTCATAGGGCTGAATGGTAGATCAGTACCTGATAAAACTAGATAGAAATGTCTGCACTTCAGTGCTGCTGACAATGGCTAGGGTTCCGTCACCTAACATTTCACAGGTCTTCTGGGCCTCAAACCAGCCAGCCTTCTCAGAAATCAGTTCGTAACAATGATTATTCACAGGGAACCTCTGACTTCCATGAGGGCACATGGGTAACACTGATGAAGTAGAACACAAGATACAAAAAATGAACATATCAACCATGCAAAAAGCTATAGTCCAGAGTTTAATATTGACAGCTTGTATTATTATTATTATTATTAGATACAAATCACCCCCAATAATTATATCAGAAAGCCCAAACAATGTCAGTAATGATGACCTGGATCATTCACGAAACACTGACAATGTGAAATTATAATCTAATCGCATTTTTGCATTAGCTGTCTATACTTCTTTTTAGTGAAATTCAGTAACTTGAATATTGACTTTAGATGGAAAATGATACCCTTGTTCCACAACTTACAGTAAAGTAGCAGTTCAAATGCTCTCTATCATAATATATAGGTGCCCAACCTATGTGCCATGGGCAGACTCTGGGCATGGGAAGAGCCAATGATGCGGCCCAGTTACTAGCTGCCCACGCGTGTCTCCCCCAGCATGAGCCAGTTTGGACACCCCTGTTCCAATTATTAGTTTGCAGCTTTAACTGCCCTACTTCCTTTCTGCTTATATCAGTCCCCACCAGCTATATCATATATCTCTCTCTGCGCCAAAACTCACTGCACCAAAACATGAACCAGGTGGTGGTTCCCAATCATCAAAAAAATGGCGTTTTGTACCATAAAATTAAACTCACTAATTTGCCTTCAGAAAGTACTTTCTCCCCTGGTTTGCTACAAAATCAAAAGTGCCAAAGCGCACTTCAATGATATATGAAATGAAATAAGGAAATGTACAGAGTAAATGAAAGTTCAGTCCATTGCAAAGCTGTACCTTTAAATCACACTATGTTAGGGCACGGCCACACTGCAACGCAAACGCAATCGCACACGGAATCGCATGCAATTTCATTGCATTTGCGCATGCGGTTTTTTCATTAAGTATTGCAAAATTCGGAACGCAAATCGCAATCGCATCCGAAAACACGCGTTTTCGGTGCGTTGCCGTGATTCCAATGCGTTGCCGCGATTCCAAAAGCAGAAAATTCACAGCAGTGTGGCCTAGCCCTTACTCATTTTTTTCTAAGCCATTGGCAAAATTTACCTTTAACACTACTTGGTGGCCCTCCCTCCTCCACTGTAATCTCGTCCAATCCACTGAGCCTGTGAGATTTGCTTGACGTATTCTCATTCAGTCAGTCAGTCAGTCAGGACTGCCCTGCTAGCTGTATATTACACTTAAAGTAAAACGGGACTAGAACGGGGACTGAGTTCTGCTTCTATGTATATAATGCAATGCTGTTTAAAGGGCTAACACTGTGTTCAATGAATACTGGTGGCATTGAGCAGCAGTCACTTATCAATGGGTGACTATATATGTGGCTAATCTTTTGAAATGTTCCTGTGAACTTCCTTGCACACTTTAAATGAAGTGTTTTTCTTTTCCATGTTTCTTTTTTTTTTTTTTTAAATGTAGGGGTTGTTGTTGTGGAACATAGTCACTATTGAGTTGGTTATTGCAAAATGTTTAAATTTTGGGGCAAATTATGTTTACCCTAAAAAAATAATTTAATGTGAGATGATGTTTTACCCCATTGGTAAAGAGAGACTTAACATGATCAACTTTAAAGTTAAAGGGAAAGTTAATATGATACACTTTAAAGTGTACAACATCACTAAACAATTTATTCATTTGCAGTTGATATTGAAATGTAAAATGTTTATTGTACAATAATGACATTTCCAGGCATCATTACTTGCATGTTTGGGGTTTCTGGTAAAAACTATTTTCCATGGTAAAAATCCAACAGCCTATTCTTAAAGCACTTATATTTCACCAAATGAATATCTCCTCCATACAGAGCAATGTACAATCTACACCTTCAGGGCACTTGGGATCTGACCTATTTTTAGGCCCTTGTACATTTTGGAAGCAACACTCAAACCTCCAATTCAATAAGCTGGGTTACAAACTAGCTGTAAACTGTATGTCATCAATATACCCTTTTTAAAGCCCTACAAAATGTGGTTCTTTATAAACAATACAACTGACAGAGGTTGAACAACACAAAAAGACTATCTTGTGTAAATTTCTTTGGATCTGCTTACCTTCTGAACTACCCCTAGATGTTATGTTGTATTCGACTGTCAATTCAGTTCCCCCTCTGCTTGACACACTGACTTTAAGACTTTCATTGGCCCATACCAATGAGGGGCACATTAAATGAAGCTCCTTAGGTAAGCCAACAACTTGAACTTTATTACGTATCAGAAAATCTCTGTCTCCCACCAAAAGTGTCACCGTCACATTGTATATTCCAGGAAGGCTATATCGGTGAGAAATTGTACTCTCTGTGGTGTTAACAGTCTGGTCTCCAAAATCCCAATGGTAAGGTGTAATGGGGGCTGGAGCTTGGACTTGAAGTATGACCATGTCTTCCAGACTGTAGGTCTCCTTGAAATGATTGACAGATGCAGAGAGCTGAGTTTTAAAAACATTCTGTATGACTGTGAGGTTACAAATGGGGAGAAAAGATGGAGTCTCACAAAGTTTCCGACAGCCAGAGGAAGAATTAGATGGGAGAATATAGCCACATAAGCAGCCATGTTTTGGATCCACAGCTCCATAGGTGAATTGATCGACAAAGCACAGAGAACTGCAGAATTCCTCGCTGACATTGCCGAAGACTGCTGGATTGTACCGGTCAAAAAGGAGCACAGATTCATCCCCAGTAGAATCATTGCGCAAGCAAGATATAAAATTGGTTTCTGTAATGTAAACAGTATTAAATATATTTAAATGTGTCCTGTGAAACAACTGGCTGTAGAATACTTCGAAATCCTTGGCAGTACATATTGCTTTTGAATGCACTGACTGGATAATATAGAAATTCCAATTTTCATGTGAATTCATTGGCTGAACACTGTTAACTCACTTGCTGAACAATATTAACAATAATTCATCTGCTTTATTATATTCAAGTATATTCACTGGCTCTACAGCCAATAAAATTTCATGAATATTGTACAGCCAATGAATTTACATAAATACTGTCTAATGTTCATTGGCTGTATAATCATTCAATGGCTGTACAGTGTTAATTTATTGGCTGTGCAAGATATGTAATTTATTGGTTGTAAAATATATGTGGCAATTCATTCACTGGCTGTACAATGTTAATGGTATCTGTATTTGCAGTGGGGCAGTGCATTTCCAGCTTTTCTTTTAACATGTGAGCGCTCATGCTAGGAATAGGTGATTATTGCAAACACTAAAGGAGACGTAACCGCTGCAAGTTTAACTCTATATATAGTGGAAAGTATGTAAGTAACTGGTTTATACATTTTACTGTTAAAGGAATAGTACACTCCCAAAGTGAACTATTCCTGTAATGTATTGATTGAAGCCTGGGTGGTTAAGGTGCTATGCCTTACCTTCCGTTCTTCAATCCATGGCTCAGGATCCGTGAACAAACATTCAAGAAATGTACCTACTGCACGACCCACCGGGAACCACAGTGAAATCTCTGACAACTTGCTTTTTCGGTCTAACTATATTGCGCATTATCGTGTATGCGCATTGTAGCTGTACAGAACCAGGAAGCAGTTGGGACCTGTCACAGTGGCTGCGGTGGATTGCGCAAAAGGTAGGTTTCTTGAATCTTCGTTCACGGATCCTGAGCCATTGATTGAAGAACAGAAGGTAAGGCATAGCACCTTAACCTCACCGGGCATCAGTCACTGTGACTCTAATTGAGAAAAACAAAGCTACGGCTCTTGGTATTCCCCCCCTGTTACATTACAATAATATAATGTAATTAAAACGTTTTAATCCTCAAACGCAGACCTGTCTATAGCTTTTCTTCTCTATGGTTCATTTCTTGCACCTATCTTACCACAATCAGATGCGGGGAAGGAAAGATTCAGCAAGCCCTGGCCAGCCACTTCTAAGGGTTGACTGCAAAGGGTGAAGTCTTTCTGAAGGACCGTCACATTCGTTTCTTTAGCCCAACGAGGGAGCCAGGACAGGCGGCAGTCACACTGCCATGGATTGTCACTCAGGTCACTGCAATGATAGGCAACAGAAAGCTACTACAGCTTATATTTAACAAAGATATCAATGACCAAGAAACAACTGTAAGGGCTAGGCCACACTGAAATGCAAACGCAAATGCAATCGCATGCGATTTCATGTGCGATTTTGTTGCGTTTGCGCTTGCGATTTCTTCAATAAGTATAGGAAATCGCATGCGATTGTGATTAAAAATGCAGAACGCAAAACGCAATCGCACCGAAAAACGCGACTTTTTTTGCGTTGCCGTGTTTTCAATTATTTTTTAAAAACGCAAGCGCAAAAAAAACGCAGCAGTGTGGCCTAGCCCTAAGGAGACATCAAACAAACGTTTCTGCTGCTTTACCCGCACTAGATGGAAAAGGTCCTAGAGTACCATAACCATAGCCATCTCTGTACATTTTCTAGTGATATTTTAATCCTGTGAGGTTCTGGCCAAACAGGACCTAATAAAACTGCAAATGGTTCCACATATTAGTGGTTTCTCTATGGATTTCCATCCATGCCTGTCCTAGTTTATAATTGTCTTTCTGAAGACTTGACCCAAAGACCTATCTCCTTCCCAATAGCAGTGTTAAGGTTTCATGTGAGCCTAAGGTGACGGGAGTGAGGGAATTAGAATAAATATGTGGGTGAGGAGCCAACTGAGGAGCAGAAAACAAAACAAGAGAGAAAACATGGACACATGGGAAAAAGAATGAAAACTATAGAAAAGTGGGGTAGGAAGGAAAGTTCAGAAAGGAAGGAGGTCCTAGTGCCTTTTCTCAAGTTCCCTTTTTATCCCAACATTGCCTATTTAACACGGCAGATATCAATGGCATTGTCATTATCAGCATCCCCAAATAAAGAGACCTTTCAGAGTAGATATAAAACACTTATCACCTCTCTTCCTGGTAGGAAGCACATGTCTAGTTCGCTCCAATCAAAATCGCTCTCTCTATATATATACATATATATTTATATATTGCCAGAAAGGGTTGAGAAGACGTAGAGGATTGTTTTCCATTCCAGAAAACATTAAACCTGGTACAATGTTATATTACCATCCAAACATGTGTTTAATGGACATTTAAACATCTAATTCATTTTCTCATGATTATTGTTACTTACATTGTGCTTAGGTTCAATAAATCTGAAAATATTCCATCTTCTAAAGAGGAAATTTTATTGTTGTTGATGTTCCTGGAAATAATATGAAGGTAATTACTCCACATGACAAAGGAGAAACATAGTTTTCAAGTTACATAGCTGTAATGAGAAGAGACTGTTATATTGTCATCAATGTCACTTTACAGCAGTCAAATAGACATCCATCGGACATCCATTTTGAAATTGGAACAGAACCCTAAATTTGTAAAATGCGTCTGGTTTCAGAGGTGACGTGTACAGCTACGTGCTGATTAGAAATTATAGCATAAATTCAGGAACATTTCATTTTTTTTTTCTCCTTTAAGAGTGCTATATTGATGTCTATGGAACTGGCTACCGAAAAATGGTAGACTAAGGGGCATATTTATAAAGGTTCGTTAACTTTTCGCGGCCGTTTTCGCGGACATTAACGCATAAATTGCGTTTACCGCGATTTATAAAAGTCCGAAAACGTCCGCGAAAAGTTAACGAAGCGTTAACCTTTCGCGGCGATACTTACCTGTTACCGCCGCTTCTATTTATAAGCGCGCGGTACTGGTTTTGCTCGGCTAGTATCGGCTGTTTTACTTCGCCACCTTGAAAGTGGCGAAGTCAGCCGATACTAACCTCCCGCGGCGGGGATGGGCAGGCAACCCGCGGCGGGTGGTCGCACCCGCCCCAGGAGACACCCCACCCCGCCCACACCACCCGCCGCCGCTTCCCAGCAGCCCCTCCCAACCCGTTCCCCGCTCGCGCAATCTCGGAACGGGAGGCTAGGAGGGTGCCGGGAAGGGGCCGCAGCAGTGGTCGCGACCACCCGCCGCGCACCCCCTCCCCGGCAACCCCTCCAAGCCCCCCGCCCCGGCCGCTCCCGGGGGGACGGGAGGGAGCCGCTGGGGGGGGTGGAGGCTCCCTCCAGCGGGGCCCTGAGAAGGGCCTTAGGGGTCCCGCAGCTCGAACCGGGACCCCCCCTCCCCGGCCCTTATAAGGGCCCTTGCGGCACTTACAAGTGCCCTTCGGCTCTGACAAGAGCCTTTTGGGGCTTAAGGGGTCCCGCAGCTCGAACCGGGACCCCCCTCCCCGGCCCTATCAGGGCCTTTGCGGCACTTACAAGTGCCCTTGCGGCTCTAACAAGAGCCCTTTGGGGCTTAGGGGTCCGCCAGCTCGAAACAGGACCCCCTCCCTGGCCCTTGTAAGGGCCCTTGCGGCACTGACAAGTGCCCTTGCGGCACTGATAAGTGCCTTTGGCGGGGGTCCCGCAGCTCGAACCGGGACCCCCAGTGCGGCTCAAAAGAGCCCTTGGGCGACGTCTTTGGGCTGGCGACACACAACCCCATCAGTCGCCGATGCCAAGCAGACTCACTGCGGCTGCCAGTGAGCCTGCTGGCACCGCGCCTCAGCGGAGCCAATGTTGCCAGCCGCTTCTTTCTTCAGCCATCTACTGCGATGGCATCGGAGTTCCTCGCGAAAGCTCCCTTTATATAGGTTTGCAAATCCTAATCCGTTTCTGATTGGTCAATTTTTAATACTTGCTTTACATTAACCAATCAATTTCAGAACTTTCCAGAAATCTGATTGTTGTAATGTAAGCAAGTATTAAAAAATTGACCAATCAGAAACGGATTATGGATTTCTGCAAACCTATATAAAGAGGAGCTTTCCGCCGCGGAACTCAGAGTGCCATCGCAGTAGATGGCTGAAGAAAGAAAAAGAAGCGGCTGGCACCATCGGCTCCGCTGAGGCCGGCGTGTGCCAGCAGGCTCACTGGCGGCCGCAGTGAGTCTGCCTGGCATCGGCGACCTGATGGGGTTGGTGTCCCAGCCCGAAGACGTCGCGTCGGATCAGACGCCGGCAACTTCGGCCTCGTTTGAGGTCGCCGGCGGCCGCAGGGGTACCTCTCGGGGGTCGGCGGCCTCGGCGGAGCTGGTGTCGCCGGGACTGGAAGAAAGACGTCGCCCAAGGGCTCTTTTAAGAGCCGCCCTGGGGGTCCCGGTTTCAGCTGCGGGACCCCCGCCAAAGGCACGCAGGGGGCCGCAAGGGCCCTTATAAGGGCCGGGGAGGGGGGGTCCCGGTTCGAGCTGTGGGACCCCAAAAGGCCCTTCTCAGGGCCCCGCTGGAGGGAGCCTCCACCCCCTTAGGAGCGGCGTCGGGAAGGGATTTTAAGTCCCTTCGCGGCGATACTATACAGTATCGCCGCGAAGGGGCTTAAAATTACCGCAGCACGGGGGTGTGGGCGGGGTGGGCGTATGCCCCGACCCCTTAGGAGCGGCGTCGGGAAGGATTTTAAGTCCCTTCGCGGCATACTATACAGTATCGCCGAAGGGGCTTAAATTACCGCAGCACATCGCGGCCGCGATAGGTATCGCGGGAATAGCGCTCGCCGTTATAAATCCGACGATAGCGCTATTTTCGCGGCCGCGATGTGCGGCGGTAATTTTTTTGCGATATTATCGTTTCTTTATAAATATGCCCCTAAGAGTCAATAGAAAACTCTAGAAGCCTTTAATAATATGCCCACTACAGTCCAAACTTGGCTGAATCAATTATTGGGTATAGCAGAGCCTGGTCCGTTTCCACGGCAATGTTTAAAAAGAAAAAAAAATAGAAATAAAGGGAAGTAAATTTCCACTTCCAGGTCCTTTAGAAAGTGCAGGTTTTCCAATATTTTCTTATTGAGGTTTTTAATACTGTTGTTTGACAGGTCTCTGAAAATAAAAACAATATATATATTTAAAGAAATCTTGTTTTTTTTCTCTCCATCACCCTCCCTATTAACATAATCCCTAATCAGCATACTGTATTCAGAGTATTTCACGGATATATAAAATACATTAACAGTACAATATTTTTCATTTTCCCAGAACTCCACCATAAAACACATTACTGAATTAAGATTAAAGATTTAATGGACATACTGAAGCTATTTGAAGTGAATTTTTCTCTCCCTGGGTGAATTACACTGAACCACACGGAGCATGCCTCAGCTCACTGAGCTATGGGAGGAGGACAGTAACTTGTTTGTCACAATTTTTCTCTGTAATTTGCTAGCAAATATATTTTTACCACATGAATTTTAACATTTTTCTTATATAATATAAATTAAGCCAGTTTAATTTGAATCCCTAAATGATTTTATCAAATTCTATTACAACATTCGCTGTAAAATGTACTTCACATTTTTCTCAGTATCTATATTTCTATATGCTTTATAAAAAATGTCTTGATTATAAGGGGAAAGTCTTGATTTAAAGGGAAACTATGCTAGCTACATTTTCATTTTTAAAGTTTCCCTTACTATATTCATCTAAACTATACAAATGAAGTTATCATTAATTTAATAGTTGATGGTTTTCAACCAAACCTTGTCAGATGGCAGCATTCGAATCAGATTCTTGCGGCTACATACAAACAAAATTTTGGCACATCCACTGCAAAGGACATGGCCCATTCTCATTGCTTCTATAGAACAGACATTTGAAATGCAACATAGCCTGTCTATAGTTTATCAGCTGTTACACAGTTACAGAGTGTAAACAAAAGGTCAAGGTAAGTAAATAATCTCTTATCATCACAGGAATTCTCCTCAGGATAGTATAGTTAGAGTTCCAGGCCTAGTTGAAGCCCAGTAAACTCTTCAAGGGACACTTTACTGATTAAAAAACTATAATTTACAGGGAGGTAGAACACTGTACCCCTACCTCCCTAAGGTGCCTAAAGTATTGGGGGCAACTAAAATCTGACAAAATCTGATAAATCACACTGTCTGAGCATGTGTGGCCCACAGGGAGAGAAGAGAGGAGGAAAGTAAGGAAGGAAAGATTTGATTTTAATAGGACAGGAATAGATCTTATGGTATTTGTTGTTTATCTGCAATAGACTTTAATAATTGTGCTCTTTGAGAGAAACCATCTGAAAGTAATTTATTCATCTATAGCAAGATCTATAGTAATTTACTGACCTCAGACAAAACCTATATCTTTAATAAAAGGTTATATAACCCTCTTGAAACCGATTGAGCACAGACTGATTGACTTTAAAGAAGTAATTACCCATGAAACTGCTGCCATAAAACAGAGCATATATGGAATGCTCCCCAGGCGGCCATACTGGTATCCTTCCTATATGAAAGGCTGTGTCTCGATTGGGTTTCATAGGGGCAAGGTTGGAACACGGCTATGGTAGTTCTCTAGCAGTTGCAGAACGTGAAGACCTTGACTGTTCCTGGACTGATCCTAGTGTTTTGGTAGCTAGACACAGACACACTTTTGTTTGTGATAATTTCTGTTATTGCTGAGGATTAATCTCCAAACTCTTTTGGCAGTGACTACGGAGTTGCTGAGTGCTGGATGCTCGGTGATGGGCAGCTCTCAGCATTCCCTAACCCGCCCTTTGGACTAGTAAAGAAATCCAACTTGTGTAAACTTTCCCACGGATGCAGCTTTGCTGGTGAGGTAATGCTGGACCAAAGCCACACGACTTCCAAGCCCCATAAATAGATATTTACCCCCTGCATTGCTCCCTTCCCACTCGTGTGTGTAATGGCATGGCATTAACTATTTCCATGCAGGAGATCTCACTCGCAAAAGACAATCCTGGCACCCCTAATGGCTTCACGGTAATAATACGGTGCAATGTCTTACAATCTTCTTTTACTATGCTGTAAACTGTAACAATCGCCATAAACATGGGTGATAGCCATTTAAACATAGAATAAAGCTAGAGGACAGTCAGAACCAGACAGGCTTCTGTTATTGGGATTAGAATAAGGCTGGTTTATTGTCCATCGTTCTTGGACGAGAATCGGGAACTGAACAAACTGACAGATCCTGCTAGTTACTATTGCCTATTGTTCTTACACAAGCATCCAACTGGCTTTGTAACAGACTAAATTTGAGTCAAGTTATGGGCTATTAGCGATTGTTCTTTATTTCTGAATTTATTCTGGATTATAAATACTGCATAGTAGTGCTGATTTCACAATAAATGAATTCCAGCAAATCATATATTACAATGTTTGTGGCTTTCACACAGAGTGAACCCATTAGGCCACACACATGTAAGCCAAACCAGATTGACCCATGCTGGTAACTCATACAGTAAGGTTAGCAAGTAAAGGCCCCACACAGCGTGAGAACTACAGTGACTACATACAGTATCATAAGATTAGAACAGACAGTAAATGCCCCACACAGTGATAACAGACAGTAAAGGTCCCATACAGTGAGAACAGACAGTAAAGGTCCCATACAGTGAGAACAGACAGTAAGGTCCCCACACGTGAGAACAAAGAGTAAAGGTCCATACAGTGAGAACAGACAGTAAGGTCCCATACAGTGAGAACAGACAGTAAAGTTCCCACACAGTAAAACAGAGAGTAAGGTCCCATACATTGAGAACAGAGAGTAAAGGTCCCATACAGTGAGAACAGACAGCAAAGGTCCCATACAGTGGAACAACAGTAAGGTCCCATACAGTGAGAACAAACAGTAAAGGCCCCATACAGTGAGAACAAACAGTAAAGGTCCCTAGATTGGAACAGACAGTAAAGGTCCCATACTTTAAAACAGACAGTAAAGGTCCCATAAAGTGAAGAACAGACAGTAAAGGTCCCCATACATTGAAACCGACCGTAAAGGGCCCCATACAGTGAGAACAAGACGTAAAGGTCCCATACGTGAGAGAACAGAGAGTAAAGGTCCCATACAGTGAGAACAGAGAGTAAAGTTCCCATCCAGTGATAACAGAGAGTAAGGTCCCATACGTGAGAACAGAGAGTAAAGGTCCCATACAGTGAGAACAGACAGTAAAGGTCCCATACAGTGAGAACAAACAGTAATGGTCCCATACAGTGAGAACAGAGAGTAAAGGTCCCATACAGTGATAACAGACAGTAAAGGTTCCATACAGTGAGAACAGACAGTAAAGGTCCCATACATTGATAACAGACAGTAAAGGTCCCATACATTGATAACAGACAGTAAAGGTCCCATACATTGATAACAGACAGTAAAGGTCCCATACAGTGAGAACAGACAGTAAAGGCCCCCATATGCCTTTCATAAAAAGGGAATTCTACCCACCTGTCTGCCACTATAAGAAGGTCCAACTGCATCACTCCAGCAGTGCACCACCCCCGGGAGGCTGTAACAATGACTACTGCCCCCTCAAATTCATTTCCCATCACTCGCCATGCTAGCTTGGCTTTCTCATGCATGCCACCTCTGTGCATTCTCATGTTTGTAGAGTGGGCATCTGTGCATTTTCATGTTTGTAGAGTGGACAAGCTTTGGAGAAGATGGCCATTCTTTTAAGTAGCAAACAGGTGGGCAGAATTTATTTTTGGGTGGACGTGCCCTTTATCAAACAAAATCAAACTCATCGACATCACAGATCAACTTAAAAACAATCAGCCATCTAGTGAAAGTCTATTTTTCCATGGTATAAGAACATCATTTTATATTATTGCATCCAATGCTACAGTTACTATTTCCTTAATACATGAATCTGGAGGTGAAATCTAACCCTGATCTAACATTAAAAGGAAGTTGTAGAATAAAAATTCCAGCTACTTCCTTCTTCAAAAAACTTAAAAATTCTACTCCTATAATTCAATTAACTACATATAAATGTATTAACCACAGTTACTACACCCTTCCTGAAATGTCAAATTTAGAAACCAGGACAACTTTGGACAGTGATGTAATCTAGCAAAACCCTGCTTACATTTACATTAGCCCATCAAATAAAACGCTGATGTCCCACCTTAATAGAAATAGCCAGGGGCTGTGCCGTGGATATATTCTGAAAGTTTGTTCTGCATTCAAACAGCGCACCTAACACATTAAATGAAATAATATACTTTACGAATCACACACTCGTAATGCTTTACAACTAACAGGGAAATGTAATAAAAGTTCTTTTTGTTAAAAATGGTGATAATTTTGCCTCAACCAATCAGATGTTCGCTTTCAAATGGTAAATAACATTTGATTGGTTGGGGCAAAATTAGCACCATTTTTAACAATAAGAACTTATTAAATTTCCCTGTAAATATCCCTTTAAAAGAATAATCAGTCTGTTCTGAGTGGACATTGAAATCGTTTGTGGGAACAGGAGTAAAGAATCAGAGAACACGATGTTCCAACATTCTAAAAACAAGAAACATTGTGAATCAGACAGCACTGCAAAGGAGGATTTCAGGATAGAAAGAAACACACTTCATCAAAGGTCTGCCAACATTATTCCACCCAATGGGCCTGCAAAGTAGGTTGAATAGACCTACAAATACAATGACATTAGTACCATTAAAGGAACAACACTAAACAGTTTTTTTAAAACTGTTTAGTGTTTAAAAAAACATTCTAACATATTCTAATTTAAAAAGTAAATTGAGATTCCATTAGCAATGAGGATTTGATTCTCTACACTTTAATGGAGAATTATTCTTGCCTTCTCTCCTTTCCTCTTCTTTCTCCCAGCAATAGTATCCAGGGTAAGGATCTAAATCACTAAGTCCTCACTTCTGGGCTCTTCTTCTTGGAAATTCAGTTCCCTCCTTTCTTCTCACAGTTGGTCTGCGATATGGCCAATGGGAAAACAAGCTATTTGCACAAGAAGTCTACTCATTGACCCTTGTTGTCTACAGGCTGAGAGGGGTGGAGCAGACCAGAGCATTAAGGATGCACTTAATTAGCTTATCTATCCATTTCAGGGGTGAATACCTAGTTTCCTCGCCCTGGGTACTATTACTGGGTGGAAATGGAGGAGCAAGGGAGAGATAAATATCATGGTCCATTAATAGCAAGACCTTTATTTAAAGGGGAACTGTGGTCTTCATACAAGTGGCCTTAATTAAAAAGGGCATACCTTTAAAGGATAATTCCAGTCTCAATAAAACTTTCAAAGGATTACCCCCGAAACCTGAGTTGCGATTCACTCTTACCATCATTAGACGCTCCCACAATGAGTTATTAGTACCTACAGAACAAGGATCCCTTGCTGGAAGTCCCTCCTCCGACCGCTCGATCAGTAATCGCTACAAGCCATTGGCCGTGTGGTCACCATCACTGGCATGATTGACAGTTATTACCTAGATGAGAAGAGAAGACCGGCAAAGTATCCCTGTTCTATAAGTACTAATAACTCATCAAGGGAGCATCAGTGTAAGAGTAAACTGGGGTTTTGGGGGTAATTCTTTGAAAGATCCAAAGTTTTATGGAGGTTGAAGTTACCCTTCAAATTGACTCTACAAACATGCTTCTTTCCAGTTACAGCAGTAGAAAGTATTTTCCTGTTAGCACTGCTGAGCAGTCTGGAAAGTATAAATTTACAAACCTATAACTTAGGATCTAGAGAAGCTAGAGAGATCATCTTAGTTTACCCGATAGTGTTATATTACTTTCATGCGCCGCTAGTGGGGCCCGACCTAATTCCTAACTAGCAGATTGCTCTCTGTAAAACCAGCTGCATTATGGTAAAATAATGTGTAATCCTGCTAGTTTATAGCAGGATTTATGGATTTCTGTAGCCCTCCTTCAGGGCTCTGTAAAAGCCAGAAACATCCAGATTTAGACAAAATTCTCCAAAATGCTGCACGGTGTCTCAGTGGTTGGCACTGATGCCTTGCAGCGTTGAGGTCCTGAGTTCGAATCCACCCTTGGACACATCTGCAAGGAGTTTGTATGTTCTCCCCGTGCTTGCGTGGGTTTCCTCCTGGCACTCTGTTTTCCCCCACAATCATAAAGACATACTAATAGGTTGTATGTATTAAATAAATGTGCTTAGATTGTAAGCTCTTCGGGGCAGGGCCTGATGTGAACGTAAACATGTAATTGTAAAGCGCTACGGAAGAAGTTGGCGCTATATAAATCCACAATAATAATAATAATAAAAATGCGTCTGGTTTCGTTTGTCAGTTATCCACAAAAGAATCTGTTTGCAATTTGCATTTTGATTTTACTTATCCTTTAAATATTGCTTTCTCTGGTCGGACACCCTGATCTTGCCATATTTGTCTAGGCCCCTTTCTAATTTAGCTCTAGGCCTGTAAGCAGCAAAGAGTCGTCTTTCTCCAAATACGTTCCATTCAGAACTGCTCCTCTGATTTCTCCATTGGACAAGTTCCATCCATCTAATGAGGCTTGGAAAAAATAAAAGCACTTTGATACCCCCCCCCCCCTTCTCTTCTCTTTTTTTGGTCTGAAAAAGAGCAGATTGAGCCCACAAATGACATAATAATATCTGACATCATCCTTGGCTTTTGTATATTGGATCGTTAACTCATTAAAGTTTGAAAAGCTTTGAATATTCATGTGCTTTACTCTCCAATATTTGTGCATAAAGTATAAACATGGGACAAATCTGTAAGATTAACCAAAGTGACACAAACATATTTGTCTGTTTAAGTCTTTACACCCCCCTGGGATAGAGAAACACATTTCTTTCTACTAGGAGCTGAAGTGTTAGGATTGCATTCATAAGATAAACACAAATTTATAAATTAAACTTTGCGTGAAGATAAAAATCAAACCACAATTCCTAACCGTAGAATAAAAATGTGCAAGATAAGTAAAACTTTTTATTACAGCAGTTACAATCTCTGCCCCTCTACTTTGAAGCCCACTGAGCATGTCTAGACCACTGGTAGTGGTGAAAAGAGAAATGTTATTGATTTTACATTTGGTTATGAATTGCTTTGAAAGGTAAGTGATATTAGATCAACAATTTCTGGGGCTGTAAATGAGGAAAAAAATATTTTTTGCACCATAGTTCTCCGTTACAAAAAAAATTACTACTGCTTCTGAAATTGGAATTCCTCTGTTATAATTTGCGGAATATGTGTAAATATTTGTTTGCCTAAAACCAAGGCATGCTGGGAGTTGTAGTCTCCAAAACATCTGGAGATTTGGCATCCCTGGTCCTAAACAATCAGCAATAGCGTTAATAATAAAATGCAGCTCACTTTAATCAAAGGGAACCTACATGAAAGGAGATCATGGAGACTGCAGAATTAATGAGGGGAAGGTATGGTTGTCATGGCCTTTAACAGTTTGACATGCTCGGGAACAGCTGGGATGTGTCCCTAATGATTCCTGTCCAGGAAACCTACAGCATAATTTTCCTCTTCCATCATTCTAGGTGAGGGGGAGTCTGTTCCACGTGCCAACCCTTCCTCCATTCAGCTGACACCATTGATTTTCTTTCTGGGGCTCTGGCGCAGTCTCTTTCCAAGGGCAGAACGGAAGCTCTGAGGTTTATGCAATGGGAGAATGTTCCAGACTATAGGAGTTTGGACAAGGGAACATTTTGTCATAAAATAGAACCTTCAGACAGTCTGCTAATTCTTTCAGGGCTGGGGCGGAACTACATTTCATTTAAAGTGGTAACAGAATAAACAAATACCCCTCTGACAAACTATTTATATTCTAAAGTTTATTATTTACCCTATAAATATAATATATATCGAACCTTGCCACTCCAGATGTTTATAAACTACAACTCCCAGCATGCCTTGGATGCATTCTGCATTTACATTCAAAATATTTATAGTTTATTATATGCAATGCTGTATGGCTACACTGAAACCTGTGCAGCCTGTACCATGCTTCTAATGGAATTACAAACCATCACCATGTAGATTCTACATGTGTACTAGTCTTAAAGGGAAAGGTGGCAGCCAAAGTCTAGGGAAGGAGATTCTATCTTAGACCCACCATAATAAAGAGAGGCTATAGGCTGAGGATTTTTGTTGCTGAACAATAAACTCCTGCCAGGGGCCCTGGAGCCCCATCCTCTTATTTTTCCTATGACAGATATAGCCTCCTCCCAGAAAACCACTGTGGATGAAGCACGGATAGGGGCCCCCTTATAGTTTTGTTAGGGGCCCAGTGATTCCTTGTTATGCCGCTGCCTCCTGCCCTGGAAGAGACGCTATAACATAGGAATTCCAGTAGCCTGGCTATGGTCACATGAAATCTCAACTACAGCAAAATCATCTGGAACAAGACAAATTCGTTCTGTCTTCTATAAATTTCTTTACGGACCACCCAGCGCTAACTATGTGGGTTACAGTCTGTATAGGAAGCACTCGGTGAAGTGGAATAAGAGGGAAAGTACAAAATAATTGGTGGAGACGGCCAGGCCAGATTCTAATAAGCATAGTAAATGAACATTCAGGGGCTGATGCAATAAGGTGCTATTAATCTGAATAGAAACACTCAAATATTTTACAACCTCTATATACATGCATTAAAACATGTACATGCATTAAAGGGCATGTCCACCCCTTTCCTCAACTTTTAGGATATTGTAGGTCTCATATTAGTATGTCAAGAAACTCCCCCGATCTTTACTTACCTTCCCTCTCTCCTCCACCGCACTGCCCGGCCTTCTGCTTGCATGGAATTCCAAGCAGGGGGCCGGACCGGCAGCTGCGTCCGTGATTGGCTGAGAGGCAGTCAATCACGGATGCGGCTGCCGGCAGTTCAGAACACCGGAGGAGAGAGAGAAGGTAAGTAAAGATCGGGGGAGTTTCTTGACATAATAATATGGCGTTTGGTGCTGGGGGAGGGAGACCTACAGTACCTCAAAGGGGATTTACACTAGGGGGAGGGAGACCAAAACGGGAGGCGGCCTGCTCTGGGCATGTGCAAATTCTCCAGGGCAGCCATTTGGAGCAGGGATGTAAGGTAAGGATTTTTATGCACTACACAGTGGGGCCAGTAGTGGGTTAAAAAGTTTGGTATTCGTCCTTGGGTTTAGCCTGGATCAGCTGTAATACACCTCAATTTTCTCTCATTGGTCTGGTCCAGCTCTGACACTGTTGGCGTCAAGATCCATAGGAAGAAGCCTTCATCAAGAAGAACATCTTTCCATTGGCCAGAATGCGTACTAAGGAAGGAGGCATAACTAAACCGGACAGGGACAGGTCCCCCCCTGGGTAGGAGGAATGGAATAAAGATAGGAATGGGGGAAGTAAGTATAATTATCGTTTACACGGTGATTGGTCAGCATTTGAAAATATGTATATTATGTATATAGAAAATGATGCTGGAAAAAGCATAAAAGTCAATTCAACATTTGACTCACATGTCGACATTCCTGCAATGTTCCCTGGCTTGGGTCCGTTCATATTGTGATTGATCATTGACCACAAAGATCAATCCAGTCAGTGTGAATATAACTGAAATGTCAACAGGTAAATAATTGACTAGTGTGTGGCAGGCCTAAAGCAAAATCAGCAGATGATGTAATATTTTGTCCCAGCCAATATCTCACTAGAACCAGATTACATGGATTCCCGCACTGTTACCCACTGCCACAATCCCCATCCAACAGCACAGAAAGGAATCTTGTCCAGTTGGCTTTCTGAATACGGCACGTGCCAATTGTACTTTCACAGCTTTAAGCTGGGTACACATTATATAATTTGGCCATATCAACATTTCAATGTATCAGTCGGTCGGGCAAATATTGGATGGTTTTCTGCGCTGGCCATGACTGACATGGGACCATTCATTCGTCGGAATCGTAGTCACTCATTGCGAACTGCAAGCCATGGCTACTGACAGTCCTTTGTCCTAGCTGACTGGTGAGTTGGGACAAAGCATCTAAAGGTGTGTACCCAGCCTTAGATGCTCACACATCCCCCAGTTTTGGAAATGGCACTACCCTGTCATCGGGTTCTGTGGGTTTTACACTAATATGGCCAAATAGCAGCCAATATAGCATCACCTCCAGAGTCTCTTGAAAACTTGAAACCCTGCAGAGAGATCAATAAACAGCACAGAAAAGCTGACATTTTACAACATAGAACTAACGCACATATGTTCAATTTTACAATATACACATTGCTTTGTGTATTCATTTTTATAATCCTTTTTGAGAACTATGGCTATCATAAGTACAGTATAGGGATACGGAGTCTGTACATTGCACTGGGGCAGATTAAAGCTGGTGCTCAGCAGATGTTTCGGACTGGAGAGAGAAGCAAAACAGAAGGGCAAATAATAATAAAAAACAAAATAAAGTGTAATACTGCTTAAATGGCTTCCACCTAGAAAGACACTAAAATGTATTTTCATAGGCAAACTTCCCCTATATCAACTTCCAAATAAAACAACTTGGTACATTCCAGGGCCATGTATCATACTTTGCTACCACGTGGCTGGACGTATGCTCTCAACTGCTGCTGCATCGAAGCCTGTTTTATAATCTGTAGAGTTTCCTCATTGATACACATCAGGATCCCTTGTAGCTTATAAAAAGGTTTGCAACACATGTGGTTTTATTAAGTAACATGGGATAAGTGCTTCCCGGAACACTAACCCACAGTAACCAATCAGAAATTTGCATTCCACATCACAGCTTACAATATCAAATGATTGCTAGGGGGTTACCGAATTTGAGGACATGTTGCCAATGTGACTACACAATTCCACACTATTTGTATTGTGCAGATTCCTCTAGATAACGTGTGTCCCTCCAGATGTTTGAAAACTACAATGCCCAGCATTATCTGGCTTGAATGCTGGGATTTTTTAAACATCTGGAGGGATGCAAGTTTGACATTCCTGCTTTAGGTATACAACAACTTACATCTTTCTGCAATATTAAACCTATGTCGAGCATTAACGGTACGTTACTGCGCAGAACTGTGCATTCTGGGATTGATAGGCCTCTATAAGTAGAAATCAAACCTTTCATATTTTGTGTTCGTGATTAGAATGAGCTTTGGTTGACCTCCTGTGCTAAAATTCTGTTCAGTCTTAAAAGCCAGACAGGTTCTCTTATGGAATAAATGAATTCCATATGGTCCAATCAGAAGCCAAAAGGACTTTTTCAATAAGCATCTCTAGATCCCAAACAAGCACATCTTGGAGGGTTGTGTTTTTCAGAGTTCCGTTTAGAGCTTTAATGTTCCCTTTACTATTCCCAAACAGATGGCTGTGTTTGAACCGAGGCAGCCTAATATGGTCATGAAGGAGTAAAATGGAGTAAAGCTTTAACAATGACAGTAAGAAAATCTCACACAGAAGACCCCCCTGAGTACAGTCACGTTTTGGCAAAGCCGACCCATTCCATTATTCCAAAGTGACTGCTTACAATTAGCCTGTAACCTTACAAAGAGCCAGTAATATCCTGCTAGATTGTCTCTACACCAGGCAAATGGAACTACAGCTTTTTGTTCTAACTCACAAGAGCGACAAATATGGGGCCGAAGCTATATAGGCATTTATTGCCTGAAATTAGTCCAAAACCCATGCTACACGATGTACCCGGGTTTTGAACTACTTTTGCAGTGGCCGCTCCATTTCCAAAGATTTTTAGAAATAGTGTGCAAATAATAGCGCAATAATTTTACACTAATCTTAACACCATCCCTACAATGACGTAGAGACCTGATGCAGAACAAAAAAGTTGCATCTTACCTGACCGGGATCCAACCATGCAGTACAGCCATGCAGTAAGTCTCCCAACTTATTTGTTTTTGAATCGGCCCATATAAAAATCTAGACACAACACTATATAACTATAAAAATATAGATAACACTATATAACTATGGAAATCTAGACACAACACTATATAACTATGAAAATATAGATAACACTATATAACTAAAAAAATATAGGCACAACACTACATAACTATGAAAATATAGATAATACTATATAACTATGAAAATCTAGATACAACAACATATAATTATAAAAATATAGATAACACTATATAACTATAAAAATATAGGCACAACACTATATAACTATGAAAATGTAGACACAACACTATACAACTATGAAAAATATGGACAACACTATATAACTATGAAAATATAGGCACAACACTATATAACTATGAAAATATAGATAAATACTATATACACTATGAAAATCTAGATACAACCAACATATAATTATAAAAATATAGATCAACACTAATACCTATAAAAATATAGGCACAAGCACTATATACTATGAAATGACAACACTAACACTTGAAAATATGGGACAACACTATATAACTATGAAAAATAGGCACAACACTATATAACTATGAAAAATAGACACAACACTATACAACTGACTATAGGCACACACTATTACTATGAAATAAGACAACCTAATATAACTATGAAATATACACACACTAATCACTGGAAAAATATAGACCACATACAACTATAACTATAAAATATAGCACAACACATACAAACTATGAAAATATAGCACAACACTATACAACTTGAAAATATAGGCCACAACACTATATAACTTGAAAATATAAACAACACTATATAATATAGAAAATATGGCACACACAATAACTATAAGATTAGCACAACACTATACAACTATGAAAATATAGGCACAACACTATACAACTATGAAAAATATAGGCACAACAATATGTAACTATGAAAATACAGACACAACACTATATAACTATGAAAATATAGATAACACTATATAACTATGGAAATCTAGACACAACACTATATAACTATAAAAATATAGATAACACTATATAACTAAAAAATATAGGCCAAACACTACATAACTAAGAAAAATATAGATTATACTATATAACTATGAAAATCTAGATACAACAACATAATTATAAAAATATAGATAACACGTATAAAAATATAGGCCACACACTATATAACTATGAAAATGTAGGACACACACTTATACAAAACTATAAAATATGCAAACACTATATAACTATGAAAATATAGGCAACAACACTATAAACTATGAAAATATAGGCCAAACACTATATACCTATGAAAATATAACAACACTATATACACTATGAAATATATAGACACACACATACATTGAAAAAAGACCACATAATAACTATGAAAATATAGACACACACTATACAACTAGAAAAAATTGCCAAGGCCACTATATACACTATGAAAATATAGCCAAACACTAATAACTATGAAAATATAGCACAACACATAACTTGAAATATAGCACAACACGATATAACTTGAAAATAGACACAACACATACCAACTATGAAAATATAGGCACACACACTATACAACTACGAAAAATATAGGCACCAACACTATATAACTATGAAAATATAGGCACAACACTGTTACAACTATGAAAAATATAGGCACAACACTATATAACTATGAAATATAGACAAACACTATATAACTAGAAAAATATAGGCACAACACTATACAACTATGAAAATATAGGCACAAAACACCCTATACACTATGAAATATAGGCACAACCTATACAACTATGAAAATATAGACACAACACTATACAGGTATTCCACCCCTCCGGGAGTCTCCGGCATTCTGGGTGGTCTCCTGCACTCCCGTGAGACCACCCAGACTTCCGCGACCAAGAGGAGACTCTAATCTCCTACCATCATGTACCTTTGGTTCATCGGCCCCCGTAATTCCCTTTACTATATAACTATGAAAATATAGGCACAACACTATACAACTATGAAAATATAGACACAACACTATACAGGTATTCCACCCCTCCCGGGAGTCTCCGGCATTCTGGGGTGGTCTCCTGCACTCCCGTGAGACCACCCCAGACTTCCGCGACCAAGAGGAGACTCTAATCTCCTACCTAATCATGTCCCCTTTTGTTCATCACGCCCCCGGAAATGCCCTTTAAGAATTCAGTACAATTTTTCACAAGAAAGTCCTCCAGTTAATTTTTTTTGGTCCTCTAAAGATATTTAAGGTATTTTAGTTATTGTTGTGTATATTCATCTGTAGAAATCAATGATAGACCAGTAAAATGTTAAAGGGCATGTCCACCCCGAAATTTAACTTTTGATATGTGGTAGGGCATGCTCCCCCAGCCCCAACCGCATTAATATAATTGTTAGAAAGTCCCCCGATTCTTACTTACCTGCCCTCTCTCCTCCTCTGCAGTGTTCAGGCCCTCTGCTTGCATGGAATTGAAAGCAGGGGGCGGGACCGGCAGCCGCGTCCGTGATTGGCTGAGAGGCAGGGAGGGCTGCACTGAGCATGCCTCAACCAACCGCCGAAACAAAATCCAACTCATCGGACAATCACAGATCAACTTAAAAAATCAGCATCTAGTGAAAGTATATTTTTCCATGGTATAAGAACATTATTTTATATTATTGCATCCAATGCTACACTTACTATTTCCTTAATACATGAATTGGAGGTGAAATCTAACCGGACTACACATTAAAAGGAAGTTGTTAGAATAAAAATTCCCAGCTACTCCTTCTTCAAAAAACTTACAAATTCTTACTCCTATAATTCAATGAAACTACATATAAACTGTATTATTAACACATTTACTACACCCTTCCTGAAATGTCAAAATTTAGAAACAGGAAGACTGGACAGTGATGGAATCTAGCAAACCAGTGCTTAAATTTAAATTTAGCCCCATCCAAATAAACGCTGATGTCCACCATTAATAGAAATAGCCAGGGGGCTGTGCCGTGGATATATTATTAAAGTTTGTTCTGCATCAAACAGTCGATACATAACAATTTAAATGAATATAATATACTTTACGAACACAACACTCGTAATGCTTTACACTACAGGGAAAATGTAATAAAAAGTTCTTTGTGTTAAAAAATGGTGCTAATTTGGCCTCAACCCAATCAGATGTTCGCTTTCAAACTGGTACAATAACATGATGGGTTGGGCAAAATTAGCACCATTTTTCACAATAAGAACTTATAAATTTTCACGTAAATATCCCTTTATAAAAGGAATAATTCCGTCTGTTCTTGAGGTGACATTGAAAATCGTGATGTTGGGGAACAGGAGTAAAGAATCAGAGAACCGATGGTTCCAACATTCTAAAAAACAAGGAAACATTGTGAATCAGACAGCACTGCAAAGGAGGTATTCAGGATAGAAAGAAACACACTCATCAAGGTTGCCAAAGATTCCACCAATGGGCCTGCAAGTAGGTTGAATGACCGACAAAACAAATGACATTAGTTACCATAAAGGAACAACACTAAACAGTTTTTTTAAAAACTGTTTAGTGTCTTTAAAAAAAACATTCTAACATTGCTATTAAAAAGTAAATGAGATTCCATTAGCAATGAGGATTGATTTCTACTACTTTAATGGAGAATTTCGACTTGCCTTCTCTCCTTTCCTCTCTATTACTCAGCAATAGTAATCCAGGGTAGGTGACTCTTAAATGCACTAAGTCATCTCACAGTTCTGGGCTATTTCTGGGAAATTTCAGTTCCCTCTTTTCTTATCAAAGTTGGTCGCGGATATGGCCAATGGGACAACAGCTATTTGACCACAAAGAGTCTACTGGATGGACCCTTCGTTGTCTACGGCTGAGAGGGGTGGAGCAGGACACAGAGCATAAGGCTGCACTTAATTAATTATTATCCATTTCATGGGTGTGAATACTAGTATCCCGACCATTCGTGCCGTACTATTACTGGGTGAAATGGAGAGCCAGGGATTGAGATAAATATCATTGGTCCATTTAATAGCAAGACTTTTACTTTAAAGGGGACTGTGGTCTTCATACAAGTGGCATTAAGTAAAAAGGGCATACCTTTAAAGGATAATTCAGTCTCAATAAAACTTTCAAAAGGATTACCCCGAACCTGAGTTGCGATTCACGCGTTACCCTAATTAGACGCTCCCAAAGCGTGAGTTTATTAGTCCTAAGAACAAGGATCCCTGCTGGAGGAAATCCCTCCTCGATTCCGCCTCGATCAGTAATCGCTACAAGACCATATGGCAGCGGTAGGTAAACATCACTGGAGGATTGACAGTTATTACCTAGATGAGAAGAGAGCCGGACAAAGTAGTATCCTGTTCTATAAGTACTAATAACTCATCAAGGGAGCATCAGTGTAGAGTAAACTGGGCGGGTTTGGGAGGTAATTCTTTGAAAGATCCAAGTTTTATGGAGGTGAAGTTACCTTCAAATGAACTCTAAAATCATGCCTTTCTTTCCAGTTACATCCAGTAGAAAGTATTGTCCGGTTAGCACTGCTGACAGTCTGGAAAGTATAAATTTTACAAACCTATATACTTAGGTATCTAGAGAAGCTAGAAGAGATCATACTTTAGTTTAACCCGTAGTGTATATTACTTTCAGCGTCCGTAGGGGGGCCCGACCTAAATTCCTAACTAGCAGATGACTCTCTGTGTTAAAACCAGCTGCAGGTATGGTAAAATATAAAAGAACTGGTAAGCCTGCTAGTTTATGCAGGATTTAGGGATTCTGTGAGACGATCTTGTCAGGGTCTATGTAAAGCAGAAGAAACATCCAGATTTAGACAAAATTCTCCAAATGCTGCACGGTGGTTCTCAGGGTTGGCACTGAGCCTTGCAGCGTTGAGGGCCTGAAGTTACGAATCCACACTGGAAATCTGCAAGGGTTTGTATGTTTCCCCGTTCGCTTGGTGGGTTTTCCTCTGGCACTCTGTTTTCCCCCACAATTCATAAGAGACCATACTTAATAGTTGTATGTTATTAAATAAATGTGCTTAGATTGTAGCTCTTCGGGGCAGGCCTGAGTGTAACGTAAAAGTAATTTGTTAAAAGCGCTACGGAAGAAGTTGGACGCATATAAAATCCACAAGAATAATAATAATAACAAATGCGTATGGGTTCGTTCTGTCAGTTCCACAAAAGAATTTGTTTGCCAATTTGCATTTTGATTTTACTTATCCTTTAAATATTGCTTTCTATGGTCGGACCCACTGATCTTGCCATATTTGTAGGCCCCTTTCTAATTAGCTTTTCTCGGCCTCTAGCAGAAAGAGTCGTTAGTCTTTCCAAATAGTTCCATTCAGAAAATGCCTCCTGCATGATTTCTGCCATGGAACAAGAGTTCCCATCAATCTAATGAGGCTTGGAAAAAATAAAAAAGCACTTGATACCCCCCCCCCCCCTTTCTCTTCTCTTTTTTGGTCTGAAAAGAGCAGATTGGCCCAACACACAATGACCAAATAATATCTGACATCATCCTTGGCTTTTGTATATTGGTCGTTAAACTCATTAAAGGAGTTGAAAGCTTTGATTGAATATTCATGTGCTTTACTACTCCAATATTTGTGCATAAAGTATAAACTGGGACAAATCTGTAAGATAACCAAAGTGACACAAACATATTTGTGTTTAAAGTTCTTTACACCCCCCCATGGATTAGAGCAAACACATTCTTTCTACGAGAGTGAGTGTTAGGATTGCATTATAAGATGAAACAACAATTTATGAAATTAACGTTTGCGTGAAGACCTAAAAATCAAACCACATTCCTAACCGTAGAATAAAAAGGTTGCAAGATAAGTAAACTGTTATTACCAGCAGTGACCAATTCTCTGCCCCTCTACTTGAAGCCCACGGAGCAGGGTCAGACCACTGGAGTGAGTAGAGTGATAAAGGAAATGTTATTGATTTTAACATTGGTTATTAGAATTGCTTTGAAGGTAGTGATATTAGATCAAACAATTTCGGGCTGTTGTACAATGAGGAAAAAATATTTTTGCACATAGTTTTCTCCGTTACAAAAAAAATTACTACTGCTATCGAAATTGGAATTTTCTTGTTATAATTGCGCAATGTGTAATATATTGTTTGCCTAAAACCAGGCTATGCGGGATTGTTAGTCTCCCAAAACATCGTGAAGATCTGGCCATCCCTGGTCCTAAACAATCAGCAACAATAGGCTTTAATAATAAATTGCGTACCTGCACTTTAATCAAAGGGAACCACATGAAAGGAGATCATGGAGACTGCAGAATTATGAGGGGGGAATGTATGGTTGTCATGGCCTTTTAACAGTTTGACATTGCTCGGGAACAGCTGTGGGATGGGGTCCCTAATGTTCCTTCCAGGAAAACCTACAGCATATTTTCCTCTTCCATATTCTAGGTGAGGGGAGGGAGTCTTGTCAACGTGCCACCCTTCCTCCATTCAGCTGAACCATGTTTCTTTCTGGGCTCTGGGCAGCGCTTTCCAAGGGCACAGAACGGACGCTTGAGGTTTAGCAATGGGAGAATGTTCCGACTATAGGAGTTGACACGGGACATTTTGTCACTAAAAGAAACCTTCAGACAGTCTGTCTATATTCTTTCAGGGTGGGGCGGAACTACTTCATTTAAAGTGGAACAGAATAACAAAACAAACTTCCCTCTGACACACTATTACTATATCTAAAGTTATTATTTACCCTATAACATAATATATATAGAACCTTGCATCTCACCGATGTTTATAAATACAACTCCACAGATGCCTGATGCATTCTCATTTACATTCAAATATTCTAAGTTATTATATGCACCTGCTGTATGGCTACACTGAAACCTGTGAGCACTGACGGTTACATGCTTCTAATGGAATTACAACCATCACCATGTAGCATTCTACATGTGTTACTAGTCTTAAGGGAAAGGTGCAGACCAAAGTCTAGGGAAGGATGATTCATCTTAGGACCCACCATCAATAAAGAGGGCTATAGGCTGAGGATTTTTGTTGCCTGCACAATAAACTCTGACCAGGGGCCCTGGGCCCCATCTCTTTTTTCCTATGCCAGATATAGCCTCCATCCCAGAAAACCACTGGTGGATGAAGGACAAAGGTGGGGCCCCCTTTAGTTATTTGTTCAGGTGCCCGTGTTCCTTGTTATGCGCTTGCCTCTGCCCTGGAAGAGACGTCTGATCAACATAGGAATTCCAGTAGCCTGGCTATGGTCACTGACAATATCCAAATAAGCACCAATCAATCTGGAAAAAGACAAATTCTTGTGTCTTCTATAAATTTCGTACGGAACCCCAGCGCTAACTAGGGGTTAATAGCGTATACTGGAAGCACTCGGTGAAAGTGGAATACGAGGGACAAGTACAAAATATGGTGGAAGACGCAGGCCAGATCTAATAAGACAAGTAAATGAACATTAGGGCTGAGGCATAAAGGTGTATTATCTTGAAAGAAACACTCAAATATTACAACCTCTATAACAGCATTTAAAACATGTACATGCAATCTAAGGCATGCACACCCTTATCCTCAACTTTTAGGTAGTTGTAGGGTCATAGATTAGTATGTCAAGAAATCCCCCTGATCTTACTTACCTTCCCTGCTCTCCTCCCACCGCAACCTGCCAGGCCTTCTGCTTGCATGGCAATCCAAGCAGGGGGCGGACCGGCGCTGCGTACTGTCGATTGGCTGGGAGAGGGCATTCAATCACGGAAGTTTTGTTAGGCATGCAGGCAGTTCCAGCAACAGGGGCGAGGGAAGGTAAGTAACGAGGATGGGGAGTTTTCTTATATCAATAATCTGGCGCAGTGGTTGCTGCGGGCGGGAGACCTACAGTACCTCCAGGGGCATTACACTTAGGGGGAGGGAGACCAAAAAGGGGAGGCGCGCCTGCACTGGGCAGTGCAAATTCTCCAGGGCCGGCCTTTGGAGACGGATATTACAGGTAGGATTTTTCATGCACTCCACACAGTGGGGCCAGTAGGGGTTCACAAAAGTTTGTATTCGTTCCTGGGTTTAGCCTGGTCAGCTGAAAACATACACCTCATATTTTCTCTCATTGGTTGCGTCCGTCTGTGACCTTGGTTTTTTGGCGGCTCAGATCCATATGAGCCGCAGCCTTCCTCCCAAGAAGAACATCTTTCCTGGCCCAGAGGCGTCTAAGGAGAGGCCTTAACTAAACCGGACCGGGCAGGTCCCCCTGGGTAGGGGCCTGGACTAGCATGAATCGGGGGAAGTAAGCTTTGATATCGTTTACCCGGTGATGGTTCCGCTTTGGCACAATCATGTGTATTAATGTATCACCCTGAATGATTGCTGGAAAAGACATAAAAGTTTCAATTCGAACATTGGATCACAGTCGAAATTCCCTGCCTAGTTCCCGGCGCGGAGTACGTTCATTTGATGATCTTGACCCACCACCAGCATCAATACCCGTCGGTGAATATATGAATAGTCAAAGAGTAATAATTGCTAGTGTGGTGGCAGTGGCCTCTAAAGCGCAAAAATCAAGCACGATGAGTAATAGTTTGTCCAGCCCAATATCTCATTAGCGAACCAGATTACAGTGGATCCCGCACTGTCCCCAATGCCACAATCCCATAACGCACGAACGGCAATCTTGTCCTAGGGTTTATGAATACGGCAGTGCAATTGTCTTCACAGCTTAAGCTGGGGAACATTATTATTTTAATTTGGCCCTATTCAAACATTCCCTCAATGCTATCAGTCGGTGGGCAAATTATTGGATGGTTTTCTCGCTGGCCCTGACTGAAGGGCACACCCTTCATTCGTCGGAATCGTCAGTCCCACTCTGCGCTGCAAAGCGCCATGGCATCTGCAGTCTTTGTCCTAACGGCTGCGTGGTTGGCACAAAGCATCTAAGTGTGTGTACCGCCTGTCGCCACACTCCCCCAGTCTTTGGCAAATGGGCACTACCCTGTCATCGGGGTCTGGGGTTTTCATCAATAGGCAAATGCAGCCACATCTGCATCCACCTCGCTTTCTTGAACAACTTGAAACCCCTGCGAGGATCACAAACGCACAGAATAGGCCACATTTTCCACACTAGAACTAACGCCTCATGTTCCAATTTTCACCATATCACCACGTGCTTGTGCGTATTCGTTTTTATCATTTTTGAGACACAACTATGGACTCAGTAGCTTACAGCTATTAGGGAACGGCGGTCTGTCATTGCCACTGGGGAGATTAAGCTGGGCTTCGCAGATGTCTGTCGGATGGAGAGAGAAGCACAACACGCAAGGGCCAAATACTCCCAATAACAAAATAGTGTATATTACTGCTTAATGGCTTCCACCTCAGAAGACACTACATGAATTTGCATAGGCAACTTCCCGCCTATATCTAAGCTCCACCAATAACAACAACTCTGGTACATTCCACAGGGCCATGTCACATTTGCTACCGGTGGCTGGACGTATGCCTCTCAAACTGCGTGCGCCAGCTGTTTTATAAGTTGCTGGTTTCCTCATTGATACAACATCAGGATCCCTTGTCGCTAGTTCATAAACGGTTGCCAAACATTGGGTTTTTTCGTCAATGGGATAAAAAGTGCTTGCCTCCGCCACACCACAGTCCCCACCTCGCAATTTGCTTCCAACACAGCAGCTTACAATATCAAATGTGTCTGGGGGTCACCGCAATTGGGGCATGTTGCAATGTGACTCCTAATCCCACACATTTGTTTGTGCAGTTACCTTAGATCACGTGTGTCCTCCGATGTTGCCCATCGTACAAACTCAATTGCCAGACTAGCTGGCGTTGAATGCTGGGATTTTTTAACACATCTAGAGGGATGCAAGTTTGACATTCCTTGCTTAGGTATCACCAACTTACATCTTCTGCCAATATTAACCTATGTCCGAGCATTAAGTCACGTTAATGCGCAGCACATGTGCATTCTGGGATTGATAGGCATCTATAAGTGAAATCAACCTTTGCTATTGTTGTGTTCGTGATTTCAGATGAGCTTTTGGTTGCACCTCCGTGCTAAAATTCTGTTCAGTCTTAAAGCCGACAGTTCTCTTATGGAAAAATTGAATTCCATATGGTCCAATCAGAAGCCACAAGGACCTTTTCAATACGCATTCTTAGATCCCAAACAAGCCACATCTCACTGGAGGGTTGTGTTGTTTCACGAGTTCCGTTTAGAGCATTAATGGTTCTCCTATATCCCAAACAGAGGCTGTGTTGAACCGAGGCAGCTCAATATGGTCATCCATGCGTCAATGGAGGTAGATGGTAAAGCTTTTTTTTTAAACAAAAAAAGACCCCCAAAAAATTTGACAGTAAGAAAAATCTCAACACAGAAGACCCCCTGAGTACAAGGCACGTATTGCGCAAGCGACCCATTCCATTATTCCAAAGTGATGCTTACAATAGCTGTAACCTTACCAGAGATGACGGTAATATCCTGCTAGATTGTCTCTACACCAGGAGTAGTTAATGGAACTACAGGCTTTTTGATTCTAACTCACAGGAAGAGCGACACAATATGGTGGGCCGAAGCTATATAGCATTTATTGCCTGAAATTCGTCCAAAAACCCATGCTACACGATGTTACCCGGGTTTTGAACTACTTTTGCAGAAGTGGCCGCTCCATTTCCAAGATTTTTAGAAAAGGAGGTGCAAATAATAGCGCACTTAATTTCTACACTATCTTAACACCCATCCCACAATGACGTAGAGACTGATGCAGAACAAAAAAGTTGATCTTACCTGAACGGGATCCAACCATGCAGATAAGGCCATTGCGTAAGTCTCCCAAAATTATTTGTTTTTGAATCGGCCCATATAAAAATCTAGAAACAACACTATATAACTATAAAAATTATAGATTAAAACGATATAAACTATGGAAAATCTAGGACACAAACACTATATAACTATGGATGCAAAATATAGATAAACACTAATATAACATGAAAATATAGATACACTATATAACTATGAAATATAGATAACACTATATAACTATAAAATCTAGATAACACTATATACCTATGGAAAATCGAGGACACAACACTATAGAACTTAAAAAAGATAGATAACAATATATAAACTATGGAAATCTAGACACAACCCTATATAACTATAAAAATATAGGAAACACTATATAATAGGGAATATTAGACACAACACATTAAACTATGAAAATATAGATTAACAATATAAACAAAAAAATATAGGCACAAAACTACATTCATTAACTATGAAAATATAGATAATACTATATAACTATTGCAAAAATCTTAGATACAACAACATATAATTATAAAAATATAGAAACACTATATAACTAAAAATATAGCACAACACTACCTATAACTATGGAAAATGTAACACAAACCCCGCCGCCCCACTATACAAATATGAAAAATGTGGGACAACCCACTATTATAAACTATGAAAAATAGGCCACACACTATATAACTATGAAAATATAGACACAACCACTTATACAACTGATATAATATCAGGCACAACACTATATAAACTATGAAAATATAGAACAACACTATATAAACTATGAAAAATGAGACACAACACTATCAACTGGAAAAATATCGACCCAACCAGATATAACTATGAAAATATAGGACACAACATATACAAATATGAAAATATAGGCCACAACAATATACAACGATGAAAATATAGGCCACAAACACACTATACCATGAAAATATAAACAAACACTAGATAACATGAAATATAGGCCGCCACACTATATAACATGAAAATATAGCACAAACACTATACAAACTATGAAAATATAGGCACAAACACTTACAACTATGAAAAAAATATAGGACAACACATGTTAACTATGAAAATACAGACACAACACTATATAACATTGAAAATCACTAGATACACTATATAAATATGGAATATAGACACAACACTAATATACTATAAAAATATAGATAACACTAATAACTAAAAAATATAGGCACAAAAATACATAACTAAGAAAAAATAAGATCATACTATATAACTATGAAAATCTAGATCCAAAAACATATATTAAAAAAATATAGATAACACGCTATGAAAAAAATATAGCACAAACGACTATATAACTCTTGAAAATGTAGGACCAACACAATACAAAACTATAAAAAATATGACAAACACTATATAACTATGAAAATATAGGCCCACAACACTATTGACTATGAAAATATAGGCCAAACACTAGTATACACTATGAAAATATAGACAACACTATATAACTATTGAAATATCGACCACCAACACTATACCAATGAAAATATAGACAACAACACTATATACGTTATTGAAAAATTAGACCAACATATAAAAACTATGAAAATATAGGACACAACACTATACAACTAGTTTTTGAAAAAATCCTATAGGCACAACACTATATACACTATGAAAATATAGCCAAAACACTAATAACTATGAAAATATAGCACAACACTTATAACTCATGAAAATATAGACACAACACACTACCTGACAAATATGAAAATTAGGCACACAACATATACAACTACGAAAAATATAGGCTACAACATATATAAACTATGAAAATATAGGAAAACACTTTACAAAACTATGAAAAATATAGCACAACATATATAAAACTATGAAAATATAGACAAACAATAATTAACTATGAAAAATATAGGCCACAAACACATATACAACTATGAAAATATAGGCACAAAACACAACCACCTATACAAACTATGAAAATATAGCACACACTATACAACTATGAAAATATAGACACAACACTATACAGGTATTCCACCCCGCCCGAGGAGTCTCCGGCATTCTGGGGGGTCTCCTGCACTCCCGTGGACCATCCACAGACTTCCGCGACCAAGAGGAGGACGCTCACATCTCCTACCTAATCATGTTCCCCTTTTGTCATCCACGCCCCCGGTGAATGCCCTTTAAGATTCAGTCAATTTTTCACAGACGAAGTCTCAGTTAATTTTTGTTGTGTCCTCTAAAGATATTTAAGGTATTTGAGTTTTGTTGTGTCACTATTCATGTTAGAAATCAATGATTATGAGACCAGAGTTAACAGGTTAAAGGGCATGTCCACCCCGAAAATGTAACCTTTTGATATGTGGTAGGGCATGCTCCCCAGCCCAACCGCCATTAATAAAATTGTTTAGAAAGTCCCCCGACTTCTTACTTACCGCCACTCCTCCTCCTCTGTCAGTCGTTCAGGGCCCTCTGCTTGCATGGAATGAAAGCAGGGGGCTGGGACGCAGCCGCCGTCCGCTGATTGGTGTTGAGAGGCTAGCGAGGCGCACTGAGCATGCCTCACACCTTGATGGTTGAGAAGCTCGGCACAGCATTGAGTCACACACTGCTCCTGCACAGCTTTCCTGGACTTTGGAGGGGCAACAGTCAGGGGAACTATGTTGAGCAGGAATGTAAGGTAAGGAGTGTTTTTAAACTATTATGTGGCCGTAAGGCGTCATTTTAAATTTTAGTTTGGGGGTGGACATGCCTTTTCAGATGCACTGCTCTTTGCCCTGTTCTCCACTGGTGAATAACCAATGAGCATGCTTGATATCACTGAGCTAGGTGGAAGAGTACAGTACAGTTTTTTGTACTGGAAGATTTTACTGTTATCTTTGGTTAGGAATAGCTCAGAAGTAAAAGTGCTAAATGTTAAATCCGCTATTTGTGGAGTAAACAATCAGAGGAAAAATGTTTTTTTGTAATGAAGGTTACTTTAAATGCACTGAAGATGGTTTTAATCTGGCAAAACAATAGGGATTATGGTATAAACTAGCAAATTTGCCATTGTAATCAACCCATAGCAACCCCTACGTGAATTTATTGTATAGTGGAGTTAATAAACATTGGTTTGATTGGTTCCTGTGGTTTAACAGCAGACTGTTTTCTCTGCTTTATTGCATAAACTATAAACTGTACAAAAAATTCCTGGACAGATTTAAAAAAAAACTGGACAAAAGTTTGGCATTAAAAAACGTCGCAATGGGGAAAAAATGAGTTAACAGATCTATATACCAACATTTTATTACAGTACCTAGAACAAGGATTAAAGGGGAATAAACCAGTCTGTTTCTCAGCCTTTTGCAGGAAGTAGTGTTCTATTTATTCTGATAGTTTTTCCTGATGCCTGGGAAAATTAAGTGTGTGGAAAAGTTAAAAGCATGTCTAAAATGTTTATAAACTGGGTTTATTATCAAAATGATCACATTCCCCTTTATGAACACTTCTCAGCATTACATAAGCTGTGGTGCTCCGAAGATTCCCTGAGCTTCCTGAAGAAAGGTATTTCTTTATTTTTCTGCAGGCCCCTTAAGAAATGGTTCACAAATTACAACTTGTCAGAGGTGTGAAACAGGAAGCATCCAGAATTTTCACTGCCCGATTGGTCAACGTCCACAGCTGTGACTGATGGCTGCTACCGGCAGGACTGTAAAGACGACTGTTAGGACCAGCCCAAGATTATAAAAGAATTCTTTCTTTTAGGTTACCCTCCGGGGAAAACATAATTATTGAAGGTCTTGGAGGTTGAGGGGGGTCCTACCATTTATGTAGTAAGTAATACATTGTTCTTCTAGCACCGCTATTTTTTCTTAATTGACAGTTTATACTCTTATTCTCACTGTACCTCTCTATCAATCAAATATATGCCACTACAAGGTCTCTGCCACTTCATAAATATGGACTTTGTTCTGTAATGCAGGGGGATCCGAAGGAGGAAGGGTTGGCTCCATGGCATGTGCCGAAACTTCTCAGAGGAATAGTAATGGACGAAACCCTTTTACACACATGGAAGGCTCCAAACTCTTCACTTACTGTGAATTTGGGCATATACAAACTGCAGAGGAGGAACATTATGGACAGAGGCGTAAGGATTTTTTTACAACTACACAGTGGGACGCCCAGCAGTTGGGGGAAATTTTAGTTTTTGGGGGGTGACAATGCCCTTTAAAGGTTGTTCAAATGTTTTTTGGTTGCTCAAATGGTAATTAGTTTTTTTAAACTAAAAAACACATCTATAAATGTACCCACTTTACTTCTGGTACGTCCACTCACAAAAGGTTTTGACTACCTACCACTTGAGAGAAAACCTTGGCTTTATATTAATATAACAAAAGTAAGTAGGTACTTTTATTATAGGGGTCTTCCATCTATATACCCACTTGGTAGCTTGGTGGGATGGGCATTAATTCCCTTGTAAAGGATAGAATAGAAAAAAAAAAAAAAAAAAACACCACATATGGGCCTCCAATCATTTTCTAAAAACAAAATATTTAAATAAATAACATATATAAACATTTTCCCAAAAATGTTAACGCAAAAACTAAATTTGTAGCAGAAGACATGTACTTGAATCTTCATCACCTTACTTCCCACCTCCCTGTGACCTATAGAATGCCTGGGTTTCCCCCGGAGTTTAAACTTACCTGCGGTTCTCCACACGCAGCTTCCTGACCACAGCTACTCGTGCTCCCTAGGTATATACGGGTCAGGAAATCAACCTCGACAGCCCCTCTTTTTTGGCCAATGTTGGTCGAAATTTCAGCCAGATAAAAGTGTACATACCATAATGTCTTGTCTAAGTAATCACTGGATGGGGGTTATAAAAAGTCAGAAATATGGGATATATGTTGTTAAGGGGTTTACTTTGATTTATTGGCTCTTATTTGCATAAGACTGTTAAATAACCTATAAAGCTACAAAAACCGCTCTGTGCCTTGTCTGCTTTTAATTGGACGAATTGGAACATATGAACTTTTCTCTTTCTTTCTTCTCCGATTCATTTCCTGATTTTGCTTTACTATAATCTTCACACGGAAGCCCAGAGCGCAGTTTTTTCCCTTCCTGCAGAAATGGGAACCGAGAATCGTATTTCCTCGAGAACGAGGTGCAAATTTTCACATACCTTTCGTTCATTTTGCATGTGAGGAAGAAAATAAACTAAAAGTTAAACCTGTCACTGAAGTAATACAGTGGCGATGAGAAAATAGGGACATTCCCATCTTATCTAGAAACCTAGAAACCGCTAACCAAGACAATGTTCTCCCTTCTCTTTATTTTTTGTTTTCCCTTCCTCTGTAAACATACAGCAGTGTAAAAAACAGCACAGCTGTGACTGATGGCTGCTACGCGGAAGGACTGTAAAGACGACTGTAAGGACCAGCCAAGATATAAAAGAATATCTTTCTTTAGGTTACCTCGGGGAAAACATAATTATTGAGGTCTTGGAGTTAGGGGGTCCTCCATTTATGTAGTAGTATACAGTTTCTAGCACCAGCGGTATGTTCTTTATTACAGTACTCCAAAAATATTCCACTAAAAGGGTATCTCCACCTTCATATTGAACTTTTTCTGTAATGCAGGGGGATCCAGAAGGAGGGAAGGGTTGGCTCCACTGGGCATGCCAGAAACTTCTCAGAGGAAAGGTAATGGACAGAAACCCTTTTACACACAGGAAGGCTCCAACTCTTCACTTACTGTGAATTTGGCTATACACTGCAGGAGAACCATTTGGAGCAGAGGAGTAAGGATTTTTTAACACTACACAGTGGGAGCCAGCAGTGGGGGAAATTTTAGTTTTGGGGGTGGACATGCCCTTTAAAGGTTAGTTCATGTTTTTGGTTGCTCAATGGTAATTAGTTTTAAAAAACACATATATAAATGTACCCACTTACTTCTGGTACGTCCACTCACAAAAGGTTTTGACTACCACTGAGAGGAAACCTTGGCTTTATACCAAAAGTAAGTAGGTACTTTTATATAGGGGTCTTCCATCTATATACCAATGGTAGCTTGGTGGGATGGGCATTCCCTTTAAAGGGATAGAATAGTAAAAAAAAAAAAAAACACACAACATATGGGCCTCCAATCATTTTAACATTTTCCAAAAAATGTTAACGCAAAACTAAATTGTAGAAGAAGACATGTAGCTTGAATCTTCATCACTTACTTCCACCTCCCTGTGACTAATAGAATGCCTGGGTTTCGGAGTTAAACTTACCTGCCGGTTCTCCACACGCAGCTTCTGACCAGCAGCTATCGTGCTCCTAGGTATATACGGGTCAGGAAATCACCTCGACAGCCCATCTTTTTGGCCAATGTTTCAGCAGAGAAAAGTGTACATAACCATAAGGTCTTGTATAAGTAATCAGCTGGATGGGGTTATAAAGTAGAAAGATGGGATAATGTATGTTAAGTTACTTTGATTTATGGCTCTTATGCATAAGACTGTTAAATAACCTATAAAGCTACAACGCTCTGGTGCCTTGTTCTGCTTTTAATTGGACGAATTGGAAACATATGACAATTTCTCCGATTCATTTCCTGATTTTGCTTTACTATAATCTTACAACAGGAAGCCAGGCGCAGTTTTCTGCAGAATGGGAAACCGAGAATCGTATTTCCCGAGAACGAGGTGAAAATTTCACATACATTTCTTTCATTTGCATTGAGAGAAAGAAAAATCAAACTCAAAAGTGTAAACCTGTCACTGAAGGAAATACAGTGGGATTGAGAAAATAGGGACATTCCCATCTTAACCGCTAACCAAGACAATGTATCCCTTCTCTTTATTTTTGTTTTCTCTGTAAACATACAGCAGTGTAAAAACAGGGAAATCCTTTTGGAAGTAAACATTCCAAACTCTGTAAATAAATCTGTTAGAAAGGTGAGTGATGCCTCATTCATGTTTAAAGCAATTTCTGTGCCAACCAAGCCTGATCATTCTCTTTTTGGGAACTACAACTCCCATCATTCTTTTAGGCTGGGAGTTAATGTTTCCAACCAACTTGAATGCCCAAAGTGAGGGTGGCAAACTACAACTTCCAGCTAATTAAGCATGCTGGGAGTTGTAGTTTCCAACATCTTGAATGCCCAATTTTCTATACTATCTACCCTCCGGTTGAATACTCGAGCAACAACTTTTATTAGGGATTTTTAGGTGAAAAATTGGGGGTACCACTTGCGTTTATCCCCCGGTGCGTTTAATACTCGGTATAGACGGCGAAAGGGGGCAGTTTAATTGAGAAAAACAAAAGCTAACGGCTCTTGGTATTCCCCCCTGTTACATTACATAATATAAGTAATTAACGGTTTTAATCCTCAAACGCAGCACCTGTTCTCTAGCTTTTCTCTCTCTATCGGTCAATTTCTTGCACTATCTTACCCACATATCCAGAATGCGGGGAAGGAAAGATTCAGCAAGCCCTGGCCAGCCACTTCTAAGGGTTGACTGCAAAGGGAAGTCGTTCTGCAGGACCGTCACATTCGTTGCTTATCCCAACGAGGGAGCCAGGACAGGCGACAGTTCAACTGCCACATGGATTGTCCCCTCAGGTCCTGCAATGATTAGGCAAACAGAACGCTAACTACATCTTTATATTTAACAAAGATTCAATGACCAAGAACGAACTGTAATGGCTAGGCCACAAACACTGAATGCAAACCAAAATGCAATCGCATGACGATTTCATTGCGATTTTGTTATCAGGTGGGGTTAATAAAGCTAAGCTTGCGGCATTTCTTTCTTCATAGTACGGACATGCGGGTGCGCGACAATGCGATGTGATTATAAATGGCCGAGACGCAAAAACCGCAATCGCACCCGAAAAGACGCTCGTTGTGTTTTTTTGCGTTGCGCGGGTGTCTTCTCAATTTATTTTTTTAAAAAAACGCAAGCGCAAAAAAAACAGACAGACAGCCATAATGATGGGCCTTAGCCCTAGAGGAGGACGATCAACAAACGTTTCTGTCGCTTTGCTTTCCCCGCACTAGATTGAACAAGGTCCTAAGAGTACCAGTAACGCATAACCGCATAAAAGCATCTCTGTCATTTTCTAGTGATATTTTAATCCTGTGAGGTTCTGGGCCACAACCGGACCTAATAAAAACTGCAAATGGTTCACATATTAGTGGTTTCCCTCTATGGATTTCCATCATGCCTGTCCTAGTTTATATTGTCTTTCTGAAGACTTGACCCCAATACCTATCTCCTTCCCCATAGCAGTTTTAGGTTCAATGTGAAGCCTAAGGTGGACGGGAGTGAGGGACATTAGAATAATATGTGGGTGGAGACCAACTTGAGGAGCAAGAAAACAAAACAAGACGAAAACTGGACACAATGAGGAAAAAGAAATGAAAAACTATAAGAAAAGTGGGGTAGGAAGGAAAGTGCAGAAAGGAAGGAGGGTCGAGTGCCCTTTTCTCAATTTCGCCTTTTTATCCCAACCTTCCTTTTAACGGGGACGAGCGATTCAATGGCATGTCATCTATCAGCATCCCCAAATAAAGCAGACCTTTCAGAGTAGATTAGAAACACTATCAACCTCTCTTCCTGGAGTAAAAGCACATGTCTATTTCTCTCCATTCAAATCGCTCTCTCTATATATACATATATTTTAGATATTGCCAAACGGGTTGAGAAGACTAGAGGATTGTTTCCATTCCAAAAACATTAAACCTGTACAATTTTATATTACCATCCAAACATGTGTTTAATGGACATTTAAACATCTAATTCTTTTCTCATGATTTTGTTACTTACTTGTGGCTTAGGTTCAATAATCTGAAAAATTCCCAATCTTCTAAAGAGGAATGTTATTGTTGGTCCGATGTATCCTGTCCTGAATAATATGAAGTAATTACTACTACTACTCCACATGACAAGGAGAAACATAGTTTTCAATTACATAGGGCTGTAATGAGAAGAGACTGTTATATTGTCATCAATGTCACTTACCGCACGTCCAAATAGACATCCCTCGGACATCCATTTTGAAATTGGAACAGAACCCTAAATTTGTAAAATGCGTCTGGTTTCAGAGGACGTGTACAAGCTACTTGCGGATTTAAGAATTATAGCATAAAGTTCTGAACATTTACATTTTTGTTCTCCTTTCAAGATAGTGCTATATTGATGTCTATGGAACTGGCTACCTGAAACAATTGGGGGTTGCCTAAAGGGCATATTTATAAAGGTTCGTTAACTTTCTCGGCCGTTTTTCCGCGACATTAACGCATAATTTGGCGTTAGTTACCGCGATTTATAAAAGTCCGAAAACGTCCTCCGAAGTTAACGAAGCGTTAACCTTTCGCGGCGAACTTACCTTGGTAACCGCCGCTTCTATTTATAAAGCGGCGGTACTGTTTTGCTCGGCTAGTATCGGCTGTTTTACTCGCCACCGTCTTGAAAGTGGCGCAAAGTCAGCCGATACTAACCTCCCCGCGGGCGGGGATTGGCAGCAACCCGCGGCGGGTGGTCGCACCCGCCCCATGAGACAACGCCCCCCCGCCCACAACCCCCGCCGCCGCTTCCCACAGCCCCTCCCAACCGTTCCCTCCCCTCGCTCGCGCAATCTCGGAACGGGAGTCTAGGAGGGGCGGCCGGGAATGGGCCGCAGCAGGTTGGTCGCACCACCCGCCGCGCACCCCCCTCCCCGGCAAACCCCCTCCAAGCCCCCCTCCACCGGGCCGCTCCCAGGGGAGGGGACGGGAGGGAGCCGCTGGGGGGGGTGGAGGCTCCCTCCAGCGGGGCCTGATAAAGGGCCTTAGGGTGTCCCCGCTATCTCGAACCGGGAAACCCCCCCCTCCCCGGCCCTTATAAGGGGCCCTTGCGGCACTTTACAAGTGCCCCCCTGCGGCTCTGACCAAGAGCCTTTTGGGGCTTAAGGGGGTCCCGCAGCCTCGAACCGGACCCCCTCCATCCCCGGCCCTTATCAGGGCCTTTGCGCACTTACAAAGTGCCCTCTTCGCGGCTCCTAACAAGAGCCCTTTGGGGCTTATGGGTCACCGCTGCTCGAAACCCTGTACGGCGAACCCCCTCCCTGCCCCTGGCCCTTGTTACGGGGCCCCCTTGCGGCATCTGACATTGCCCTTGCGGCAACTGTAGTTGCCTTGGGCGGGGTCCCGCAGCTTCGAAAACCGGGACCCCCCAGTGCGGCTCTTAAAAGAGCCCTTGGGCGACCGTCTTTGGGCTGGCGACAACCAACCCCACTCAGGTCGCCGATAAAGCCAATCAGACTCACTGCCGGCTGCCCAGTGAGCCTGCTGCACCGCCGGCCTCATCGGATGCCAATGTTTTCCCAGCCTCTTCTTTTCTTCAGCCCGTCCTACTGCGATGGCATTCGGAGTTCCTCGCGGAAAGCTCCCTCTTTTATATAAGTTTTGCAGAAATCCATAATCCGTTTCTGTGGTCTTGAGGGTTTGTCAATTTTTAATACTTTTTCTTTCATTAACCAATCAGATTTCAAGAACTTTCCCAGAAATCTTGATTGGTTAATGTAAGCAGTATTAAAAAATGACCAATCAAGAAACGATTATGGATTTCGCAAACCTAATAAAGAGAGCTTTCCGCCGCGGAACTCAAATGAGCCCATCCGGCATCTGATGGCTGAAGACTGAAGAATGAAAGAGTCGTCCATTCCACACACTGCTGGCAACAATCGGCTTCTCGCTGAGGCGGCGGTGCCCGCAGGCGTCACTGGCGCCGCATTGAGTCTGCCTGGCATCGGCGACCTGAGTGGGGTTGGTTTCGCCAGCCCGAAGACGTCGCGTTCGGATCAAGACCCGGCAACTTCGGCCTCGTTTGAGGTCGCCGGCGGCCGCAGGTACCTCTCGGGGTCGGCGCCTCGGAGCGGAGCTGGTGTCGCCAGGAAATCTGGACTAGAAAGACGTCCGCCCACATGGGCTCTTTTTAAAGATCCGCCCTGGGGTTCCCGGTTTCAGCTGCGGACCCCCCAGCCAAAGGCACGCTGGGGGGCCCGCAAGGGCCTTATAAAGGCCGGGAGGGGGGGTCCCGGTTCGAGTGTGGGACCCAAAAGGCCCTTCTCAGGGCCCCGTGAGGGAGCCTCACCCCCCTTAGGAGCCGGCGTCGGGAAGGGATTTTAAGTCCCGTCGCGGCGATACTATACAGTACGGCGCGAAGGGGCTTAAAATTACCAAAAGCATCACGGGGGTGGTGTGCGCGGTGGCGTAAATGCCCCGACCCCTTAGGAGCGTCGTCGGGAAGGGATATTAAGTCCCTTCGCGGCGATACTATAACAGTATCGCCGCAAAAAATGGGACGTCAAATACCGCAGCACATCGCGGCCGCGATGGTAGCGCGGGAGTAAGCGCTCGCCGCTTATAATACGACGATAGCGCTATTTTTCGTTTCGCGCCAATGCGATGTGCGGCTGTATTTTTTTTTGCGAATTATCCGTTTCTCTTCCTTTTATAAATATGCCCCTAAGAGTCCAATAGAAACTCTAGAGCCCTTACTAATATGCCCACTACATTTCCAAACTTGGCTGAAATCAATTAGGGTTATAGCAGAGCCTGGTCCGTTTCACGGCAATGTTTAAAAAGAAAAAAAAATGACATAAAGGGGAGGAAATTTCCACTTACAGGTCCCTTTTAGAAAGTGCAGGTTTCCACTATTTTACTTATTGAGGTTTTAATACTGTTGTTTGACATGTCTCTGAAACTAAAACAATATTATATTTAAAGAAATCTTTGTTTTTTTTCTCTCCATCAACCCTCCCTATTAACATAATCCCTAATCAGATACTGTAATTCAGATATTCACGGATATCTAAAATACATTAACAATACAATAATTCTTTCATTTTCCCACGAACTCCACCATAAAAACCCATTACTACTGATTATGACGGAGATTCAAGACTTTACTGGACATACTGAAGCTATTTGAAGTGAATTGTTCTCATCCGGGTGAGACACGGAACCACACGGGAGCATGTCCTTCACTCACTGAGCATGGAGGAGACCAGTAACTGGTTTTCAAACAATTTTTTCTCTGTAATTTGCTAGCAAATCATATTATTTAGCACTGAATTTTAAAAAAACATTTTTCTTATAAATATAAATATAGCCATAGTTTAAAATATTTGAATTCCCTAATGATTTTTCATCAAATTCTATTACAAGCATTCGCTGTAAAATGTACTTCACATTTTTCTCAGTAAATCTATATTTCTATATGCACTTTCTAAAAAATGCTTGATTATAAGGGAAAGTCTTATTTAAAAAAGGGAAACTATGCTAGCCTACATTTTCTTCCGTTGTTAAAAAACAGTTTTCCCTTACTATATTCATCTAAACTATACAAATGAATTAATCATTACTTTAATAGGTTTATCAGGCTTTTTCAACCAACCTTTTCAGATGGCAGCATTCGAGATCACGATCCTATGCGGCTAACATCCCAAACAAAATTTTTGGCACATCCACTGCAACGGACATGGCCCATTCTCCTTGCTCTATACAACAGACCATTGAAATGCAACATGCCTGTCCTATATTAGTTATCAGCTGTTCACAGTTACAGAGTGTAACCAAAAGTGTCAAGGTAAGTAAATAATCTCTTATTTATCATCACAGGAATTCTCCTCAGGATAGTATAGTTAGATTCCAGGCCTAGGTTTTGAACCCTCAGTAACTCTCAAGGGAACTTTACTGATTAAAAAACTATAATTTACAGGCGGAGGGTAGAACCCTTGTGTATACCCCCTACCTCCCTAAGGTGCCTAAAGTATTGGGGCAACTAAATTCCTGACAACATCTGAAAATCACACTGTCCTTAGCATGTGTGGCCCACAGGGAGAGAAGATAGGAGGAAAGTAGGAAGACAGATATGATTTTACTAAGGACAGGGATAGACTCTTATGGATTTGTTCGTTTTATCTGCAATAGACTTTATAATTGTGCTCTTTGAGAGAAATCGATCCCATCTGAAGAGTAATCTTATTCGCTAACATAGCTAGAAATCGATAGTAGTTCAGACGTGTGTCACGCTACAGAACAAAACCTTATCTTTACTAACACGGTTATATACCCCTCTCTGAAACCGATTGAGCACCGACGATTGACTTTAAAAGAAGTATTACCCATGAACTCTCTGTGAGCCATAAACAGCCATATAATGGAGATGCTCCCCCTGGCGTGCTCATCCTGGTATCCTTCCTATAATGAAAGGCTGTTTCTCGATTGTGGGTTTCATAGGGCACCAAGGTTTGGAAACCGGACTTATCGGTAGTTTCTCCTAGCGTTGCACGAACGTGAAGACCTGACTGTTTTCCTGCGATCCTAGTGTTTTGGTAGCTAGACCAGACACACTTTTGTTGTGAATTTCTGGTTTTATTGCTGAGGATTATCTCCAACTCTTTTGCAGTGACACGGAGTTGCTGATGCTGATGCTCGGTGATGGGCATCTTCTCAGCATATCCCTAACCCGCCCTTTGGACTAGTAAAAAATCGCACTTGTGTAAACTTTCCCACGGCTGCAGCTTTGCTGGTGAGTAATGCTGACCAAAGCCACACGACTTCCAAGCCCATAAATAATATTTACCCCCTGCAAATTGCTCCCTTCCCACTCGTGTGTGTAAATGGCATGCCATTAACTATTTCCATGCAGTAGATCTCACTCGCAAAAGACAATCCTGGCACCCCTAATTGCTTTCAATCAATCAACCGGTAAGAATACGGTGCAGATGTCTTACAATCTTCTTTTAACTATGCTGTCCCAAACTGTAACATCGCCATAAACATGGGGTGAATAGCCCTTTAAACCTAGAAATACAGCTAGAGGACAGTCAGAACCAGGACCAGGCTCTCTGTTATTGGGATTATAATAAGGCTGGTTATTGTCTCGTTCTTGGACCGAGAAATCGGGGGGGGAACGACAAACTGACAGATCCTGCTATTACTAATTGCCTATTGTTCTTACACAGCATCCACTGGCTTTGTAAACAGACTAATTGAAGTCAAGTTTATCAGGGCTATTAATTAGCTGATTGTTCTTTATTTCTGAATTTATATTGGATTATCATCTGCATATAGTAGCTGGAAAAGTTTTCACAATAAATGAATTCCAAGCAAATCATTATGATACAATGTTTGTGGCTTTCACACAGAGTGAACCCATTAGGCCACACACTGTAAAGCCCAAACCAGATTGACCCATGCTGGTAACTCATCCATTAAGGTTACAGTAAAGGCCCCACACAGCGTGGAGAACTACAGTGACTACATACATTACATAAGATTAGAACCAGACGTAAAATGCCACCCCACCGTGTAACCAGACAGTAAAGGTCCCATACAGTGAGAACAACACGTAAAGGTTCCATACAGTGAGAACAAACAGTAAAGGTCCCATACAGTGAGAACGACAGTAAAGGTCCCCACACAGTGAGAACAAAGAGTAAAGGTCCCATACATGTGAGAACAGACAGTAAAGGTCCCATACGTGAGAACAGACGTCAAGAGTCCCACCCATCAAGACCAGAGAGTAAGGGTCCCATACAGTGAGAACAGAGGTCAAGTCATCGTGAGAAAACAGCAAAGTCCCATACAGTGAGAACAGACCGTAAAGTGTCCCATACAGTGATGAACAACAGTAACATAAGGCCCTCAACAGTGAGACAACAGTAAAGCCTTCCCATCAGGTGAGAACAACAAATTCCATATGAAAATAATAAGGTCCCATATAGTGAGACAAAGACAGTAAAGGGTCCCCATAACATTGAACACAACAGTAAAAGATGCTCCAAAACAACCTAAAGCAACGTGAGAACCGATAGCCATCAGTAGAGAAGGAGTAATGCCCATACAGATAAACACGAAGTAAAGGCCCCATAGCAGGGTGATAAGGGACACGTACCCAATGGTAAGAGCGAGTAGACATGGGACAATAAAGCCCATACAGTGTAGAACAGAGAGTAAAGGTCCCCATACAGTGAGAACAGAACGTAAAAGGTCCCATCAGTGAGAACAGAGAGTTAAGTCCCAACGTGAGAACAGACAGTAAGGTCCCATACAGTGAAACAACAGTACTAAGGTCCAACAGTGAGAACAGAGCAGTAAAGGTCCCCTACATTGATAACAGACGTAAGGTTCAAACAGTGTACAAGATAAAGTCCCCTACTTGGATAACAGACGACAGTAAAGTCCCACTATACAAGTAACCAATTGATCCAGACAGTAAGGTCCCATACAGTGAAGAACAGACAGTAAAGCCCCATTATGCCTTTTCATAAAAAGGAATTCTACCCACCTGTCCTGCCACTATAATAAGGCCAACTGCATCACGTCCATCAGTTGCAAACCACCCCCGGAGGCTGTTGAACACATGACTACTTACGCCCCCTCAAATTCATTTCCCATCACTCGCACATGCTAGCTTGGCTTTCTCATATGCATGCCACCTCCTCTGTGTCATTGCTCTGTTTGTAGAGTGGGCATCTGTGCATTTTCATGTTTGTGAGTGGACAAGCGTTTGGAGAAGATGGCCATTCTTTTAAGTAGGCAACACAGTTGGGCAGAATTTAATTTTCATTGGGTGGACGTGCCCTTTATCAAAACAAATCAACTCATCGACATCACAGAATCAACTCAAAAACAATCAGCCATCAGTGAAAGTCTTTTTCATGGTATAAGAGAACATCATCTTTTATATTATTGCAAATCCATGCTACAGTTACTATTCCTTAATACATAATCTGGAGGTTGAAATCTAACCCTGATCTACTTAAAAGGAAGTTGTTAGCAATAAAATTCAATTCAGCTACCTTCCTTCTTCAAAAAACTTAAAAATTCTTACTCCTATAATTCCATTAACACATAGACAATGTATTAACCACTAGTTTACTACACCCTTTCCCTCTGAAATGTCACTTTAGAAACCAGGACACCTTTTGGACAGTGATTAATCTAGCAAACACCCTGCTTACATTTACATAGCCCATACTAATAAAACGCTGATGGTCCCACTTATATAAATAGCAGGGGGCTGTGCCGTGGATATATTCTGAAAGTTTGTGTCTTCATTCCAAACAGCGCACCTACACAATTCAAATTAATAATATACCTTTCCGAATCACACACTCGAATTTTTTCGACAACTACAGGGAACTGTAATAAAAGTTCTCTTTTTGTTAAAATGGTGATAATTTTTCCTCCAAGTCCAATCACGATGTTCCTTTCAAATGGGTAAATAACATTTGATTGGTTGGGGCAAAATTAGCACCTTTTTTAACAATAAGAACTTATAATTTCCCTGTAAAATCCCTTAAAATGAATAATCATTCTGTTCTGAGTGGACATTGAACATCGTTTTGTGGGAACAGGATGTAAAGAATCAGAGAACACAGTGTCCAACAGTCCAAAACAGAAACATTGTGAATCAGACGCACTGCAAAGTGAGGATTCAGGATAGAAAGAAACACACTTCATCAATGTCCTGCCAACATTATTCCACCATGGCCTGCAAAGTAGTTTGAATAAACCTACAAATACACATGACATTAGTACCATTAAAGGAACAACCTAACATGGTTTTTTAAAACTGTTTAGTTTTAAAAAAACATTCTAACATATTCTGAATTTTAAAAAGTAATTGAGTTCCATTAGCAATGAGGATTGATTCTCTACACTTTCAATGGAAATTATTCTCCTTTCTCCTTTCTCTTCTTTCTCCGCAGCAATAGTATCCAGGGTAAGATCTAAATCACCTAAGTCCTCACTTCCTGGGCTCTTCTTCTTGGGAAATTCAGTTCCCTCCTTTCTTCTCTACCAGTGGGGGGGTCTGGTCTGCGATATGGCATGGAAAACATCTATTTCCACAAGAAGTCTTACTCTTGACCCTTGTTGTCTACTACAGGCTGAGAGGGGTGGAGCAACAGACATTAAGGATGCACTGAATTAGCTTATCTATCCATTTCAGAGGGTTGAATACCCTAGTTTTCCCTCGCCCCTGGGTACTATTACCTGGGTGGGAAATGGAAGGAGCAAGGAGAGATCATATCCATGGTCCATTAATAGCAAAACCTTTTTAAGGGGACTGTGGTCCTTCATACAAGTGGCCTTAATTAAAAAGGGCAATACCTTTAAAGGATAAGTTCCGTCTCATAAAACTTTCAAGGATTACCCCCCGAACCTGAGTTGCGTTCACCTACATCATTCGACGCTCCCACGCAATGATTATTAGTACTACCGAACAGGATCCCTTGGCCGAAGTCCCTCCCCGACCGTTCGATCAGTAAATCTGCTACAAGCCATTGCCGTGTGGTCACCATCACTGGCATGATGACCAGTTATTACCTATTACCTAGGATAGAAGAGAAGACCGGCAAAGTTCCCTGTTCTATAAGTACAATAACTCATCAGGGAGCCTCATGTAAGGTAAACGGGTTTTGGGGGGAAATTCTTTGAAAGATCCCAAAGTTTTTATGGATGTTGAAGTTACCCTTCAAATTGACTCTACAAACATGCTTCTTTTCCCCAGTTACAGCAGTAGAAAGATTTTCTCTGTTAGCACTGCTGACAGTCCTGGAAAGTCAGATAATTTACAAACCTATAACTTTAGGATCTAGAGAAGCTAGAGAGATCATCTTAGTTAACCCGATAGTGTTATATTACTTTCATGCTCCGCTAGTTGGGCCCGCCTAATTCCTAACTAGCAGATTGCTCTCTTGTAAAACCAGCTGCATTATGGTAAAATAATGTGTAATCCTCTACTTTTATAGCAGGATTTTATGGATTCTGTAGCCCTCCTCAGGGCTCCTGTAAAGTCCAGAAACATCCAGATTTAGACAAAATTCTCCAAAATGCTGCACGGTGGTCTCGTGGTTGGCACTGATCTGCAGCGTTGACTGTCCTGAGTTCGATATCCACCCTTGGACACATCTGCAAGGATTTGTATGTTCTTCCCCCCTGCGTTGCGGGGTTTTCCTCCTGGCACTCTGTTTTTCCCCCCTTTTTCCCCCTTCTTTCCTCTTTTTTCCTTTCTCTCTCACCCCCCCCCTTCCCCCTCTCTTTCCCCCTCTTCTCGCGCCCCCTCCTCTTCCCCTCTTCCTCTCTTTCTTTCTCCACCACTTCATTTCCTCCCTTCTCCTCTTCTTCCTGCCCCCTCTCCCTCCTCTTCCTCGTCTTCTCCCCTTCCCTCCTACCTTCTTCTTTTCCCTTTCCCGCCGCCTTCCCTTTTCCTCCTCGCTTCTTCCCGTCTTTCCTTTCCTCTTCCTTCGTTCCCCTTGTCCCTCTTCCTCTTCCTCGTTTTCTACCGTCCTTCCTACCCTGTTTTCCTCATCTCTCTTCCCTCCCTCCTCTGCCCTCTCTCTCTTCTCTCCATTCTTCCTATTCTTCCGCTACCCTGTATATATTTCTTCCAGTCCCACCCCTGTTTCCCCTCTTCCCTTCACCCTTTTCCCGCCTCTACCTCTTCTTTCTTTCTTTCCCCTCTCCTTCCTTTCCTTCCCATTCCTTCTCTTTTCTTCTTCTCTCCTCTTCCCCTTCCTTCCTCCCCTCCTCCCCTTTTTTCTTCCTCCCCTTCGCTTCCGTCCCTCTCTCTTCCCCCTCTTCCCACTTCCCTCCTTCCCTCTATGGCCCTCCGTTCTCTCCTTCCCTCTTTAGCACCCGCTTTTCCTTTTTCCTAACGCCCCGCCCACCACGCGTCTTGACGCGCACGGTAGCGATAAACGTGAGGGTGGGCGCATCTTCTACCCGGGTTTCATTCGTGGAGGAGCCATACTATTTCATTTCCCCCTCTTCTCTCTCCCTCCTTCCCCCTTCCTCTCTTCTCCTCTTTTCCTTCCCCTCCTCTCCTTCTCCCTTCCTTCTCCTTTCCTTTCCCCCACTTCCCTCCCTTCCCCCTCCTTCTCCTTCTCCTCTCCCTCTTCCCCCCTTTCTTCCCCCTTTCCCTTCCTCCTTCGCCTTCCCTCCCCCCTTTCCGTTCCCCTCCTCTCCCCTTCTTTCCTCCTCTTTCCTCCTCTCCCCTCTTCCTCTTCCCTCCTCCCCCCCCTTTCCCACCTCTGTGCACTTACATCACTTTCTCCGCGCCTTCCACTTCTCTAGTCCCTTCCCTCCTTCCCTTCTCACCTTCTTTCTTCCCCACACCTGTGCTACCGCCCCCTGCTGGGTTGGCTAACAGAGACCGCTTTCTATCCAGTGTTACAACAGCATCATAAAGACATACTAATAGGTTGTATGTTTAAATAAATGTGCCTTAGATTGTAAGCCTCTGTGGGGCAGTGGCTGACTGGTGAACGTAAAACATGTAATATGTAAAGCGCTACTGAAGAAGTTGGCGCTATATAAATCCCAATAATAATATAATAAAAATGCGTACTGGTTTCGTTGTCGTTATCCACAAAAGACTCTGTTTGCAATTTGATTTTTTTACTTACTTTAAATATTGCTTTCTCTGGTCGGACACGGGGCCTGATCTGCCAGATTTGTCTAGGCCACTGTCTAATTTAGCTCTAGGCTTAAGCCTAGCAAGCAAAGAGTCGTCTTTCTCCAAATCGGTTCCATTTCAAACTGCTTCTCTGATTTCTCCATTGGACAAGTTTCCACCAGCCTATGAAGGCGGGCTTGGAAATAAAATTAAAAGCACTTTGGGATTCACCCCCCCCCACCCCTTCTCTTCTCTTTTTGGTCTGAAAAAGAGCAGATTGACCCACAAATGACATAATAATATCGACATCAGTCATTGGCTTTGTATATTGGGATCGTTAACTAATTAAAGTTGAACGCTTTGAATATTCATGTGCTTTAACTCTCCAATATTTGGTGCTAACGTCATAAACATGGGACAATCTGTAAGTATTAACCAAAGTGACACAACTATTTGTCTGTTTAAGTCTTTACACACCCTGGGATAGAGAAAAAACATTTAGTTTATACCTAGGAGCTTGAAGTGTCGGATTGCATTCATAAGATAAAACAAATTGATAAAGTAAACTTTTGCGGTAAGATAAAAATCAAACCCACAATTCACTACCGAGAATCAAAAATGTGCAAGATAATGTAAAACTTTTATTACATACACGTTACAATCTCTGCCCCTCTAACTTTGAAGCCCTGAGCAGTCTGTAGACCACTGGTAGTGGTGAAAAGAGCAATGTTTATTGATTTTACATTGGTTATGTATTGCTTTGAAGGTAAGGATATTAGATCAACAATTTCTGGGGTGTAAATGAGAAAAAAAATATTTTGCCCATAGTTTCTACCGTTAAAAAAAAAATTATACTGCTTCTGAAATTGGATTCCTCTGTTATAATTTGCGGAATATGTGTAAATATTTGTTGCCTAAACCAAGGCATGCTGGGAGTTGTAGTCTCCCCCAAAACATCTGGAGATTTGGCATCCCCTGGCTCCTAACAATCAGCCATAGCGTTAATAAAAAATGCAGCTCACTTAATCAAAGGGACCTACATGAAAGGAGACTCATGGGAGACTGCATAATTAGAGGGGAAGGTTATGGTTCATGGCCTTTACAGTTGACATGCTCGGGAACAGCTGGGATGTGTCCCTAATGATTCCCTGTCCAGGAACCTACAGCATAATTTTCCTCTTCCATTATTCTAGGTGAGGGGGTGAGGGAGTCTGTTCCACGTGCCAACCCTTCTCCATTCAGCTGACAGCCATTACTTTTCTTCTGGGGCTCTGTGGCGCAGTCTCTTTCCAAGGGCAGAAAGAAGCTCTGAGGTTTTAGGCAATGGAGAATGTTCCAGACTATAGGAGTTTGGACAAGGGAATCATTTTGTCATAAAATAAACCTTCAGACAGTCGCTGCTAATTCTTTCAGGGCGGGGCGGAATACATTCATTTAAAGTGGTAACAGAATAAAAATACCCATCTGGACAACATTTATATTCTAAAGTTTATTATTTACCCTACTAATACTATATTATCGAACGTTGCCACTCCAGATGTTTATAAACTACAAATCACAGCCTGCCGTTGGTGCATTCTGCATTTCATTCAAAAATATTTATAGTTTATTATACTGCAATGCGTGTGTGACACTGAAAACCTGTGCAGCCTGTACCATGCTTCTAATTGAATTAACAAACCATCACCATTAGATTTCTACAGTGTACTAGTCTTAAGGGAAAGGGTGGCAGAAAGTCTAGGAGGAGATTCTGATCTAGACCCACCAGTAATACGAAGAGGTATAAGGCTGAGGATTTTGTGCTGACAATAAACTCCGGCCAGGGGCCCTGGAGCCCCATCCGTTATTTTTCCTATGACAATATAGCCTCTCCCAGAAACCACTTTGATGAAGCCAGGATTAGGGGCCCCTTATAGTTTGTTAGGGCCCAGTGATATCTGTGTTAGCCGCTGCCTCCCTCGCCCTGGAAGAGACGGCGCTATAAAATAGAATTCCAGTAGCTGGCTTATGGTCACATGAAACTCAACTACAGCAAATAGCATCTGGAACAAGACAAATTCGTTCTGTCTTCATAAATTTCTTTACGACCAACCCAGCGCTAACTCATGTGGGTTTACCGAGTCTGTATAGGAAAGCAACTCGGTGAAGCTGGAATAAGAGGGAAAGTACAAAATAATTGGTGGAGAACGGCCGCGCCAGATTCTAATAAGCTAGTAAATGAACATTCAGGTGCTGATGCATAAGGTGCTATTAATCGAATAGAAACACTCAAATATGTTTACAACAGCCTCTATATACAATGGCATTAAAAACCATGTTACACTGCACTAAAGGGCAGTTCCACCCGCTTTCTCACTTTTAGGATATTGTAGGTTCTCATATATAGTCAAGAAACTACCCGATCTTAACTTACCTTCCTCTCTCCTCCACCGCATGCCCCGCCTTCTGCTTGCATGGATTCCAAGCAGGGCGCGGACCCGGCAGGCTCGTTCCGTGATGCTGAGAGGCAGTCAATCCACGAATGCGGATGACGCGCAGTTCAGAACACCGGAGGAGAAGAGAAGGTACGTAAAGATCGGGGGAGTTTCTTGAATATATATGGCGTTTTGGTGCTGGGGAGGGAGACCTACAGTACCTCCAGAGGGATTACACTAGGGGGAGGAGGAGACCCCAACAAACTGGAGGGCGCACTGCTCTGCGGATGTCTGCAAGATTCCTCCAGGGCAAGCCTTGAGCGGAGTAAGGTAACGGATTTTATGCACACCACAGTGGGGCCAGTAGTGGGTTTACAAAGATTTGGTATTCGTCCTTGGGTTTAGCCTGGATCAGCTGTAATACACCTCAATTTTTCTCATCATTGGTTCTTGTCCAGCTTCGACACTGTTGGCGTCAAGATCCATAGATAGAAGCCTTCATCAAGGAAGAAATCTTCCATTGGCCAGAAGTCGTACTAAGGAAGGAGGCATACTAAACCGGCCAGGGGACAGGTCCCCCCTGGGTAGGCAGGAAATGGAATAAGATAGGAAATGGGGAAGTAAGTTAATTATCGTTTACACGGGGATTGGTCAGTCATTTGAAAATATGGTATTTTGTATATAGAAATATGCTGGAAAAGCATAAAAGTCAATTCCAACATTTGAGTCACTGTCGACATCTTCCTGCCAAGTTCCCTGGCTGGGTCCGTTTATTGGTGATTGATCATGACCACAAAGATCAATCCATAGGTGAATAAACTGAATATGTCAACAGGATAATAATTGACTAGTGTGTGGCAGGCCAAAGCAAAATCAGCAGATGATGTAATATTTTGTTCCAGCCCACTATCTCACATAGAACCAGATTACATGATTCCCGCAATGTTACCCACTGCCACAATCCCATCCAACGCACCAGAAAGGAATCTTGGTCAGTGGCTTTCTGAATAAGGCATCGTGCAACTTGTACTTTTCACAGCTTTTAGCTGGGTACACATTATTATAATTTTGGCTCATATCAAACATTTCAAATGTATCAGTCGGTCGGGCAAATATTGGATGGTTTTCTGCGCTGGCCCATGACGAATGAGTGGGAACCATTCATGCTCGTCGGATATCAGTCACTCATTGCGACTGCACAGCCCATGGTGCTACTGAGTCAGTCCTTGGTCCTAGCTGACTGGTGACGTTGGGAAAAGCATCTAAGAAGGTGTGGTACCAGCCTTAGATGCTCACACATCCCCCCAGTTTGGAAATGGCACTACCCTGTTCATCGGGTTCGTGGGTTTTAACACTAATATGGCATAGAAGCCCCAATATAGCAATCAACAAATCCAGAGTGTCTCTTGAAAAACTTGAAACCCTGCAGAGAGATCAATAACAGCACAGAAAAGCTGACATTTTAAAAAAAACATACAGGAACTAACGCCATATGTTCAAATTTACACATACTACACATTGCTTTTGGTATTCATTTTTATAATCCTTTTTTGGAACTATGGCTATCATAAAGTAAGTCTAGGGATACGGAGTCTGTACATTGCACGGGGCAGATTTAAAGCTGGTGCTCAGCGATGTTTAGGACTGGGAGAGAAGCAAAAAGAAGGGGCAATAATAATAATAAAACAAAATAAAGTGTAATACCTGTCTTAAATATGGCTTCCACCTGAAAGAATAAAATGTATTTTCATAGGCAAACTTCCCCTATATACAACTATTTCTCCAAATAAACAACTTGGTACATTCCAGGGCCATGTAGCATACTTTGCTAACCACGTGGCTGGACGATGTCTCAAAACTGCTGCGCAGTCGGAGCATGTTTTATAATCTGTAGAGTTTCCTCATGTGATACACATCTAGTGATCCCTGGTGGCTCCTTAAAAAAAGGTTTGCAACACATGTGGTTTTATATAGTAAACTGGGATAGTGCTTCCCGGAACACTAACCCACAGTTAACCCAATCACAATTGGCATTCCCATCACAAGTTACAAAATATCAAATGCTTGCTAGGGGGTTACCGACTTTAAGACATGTTGCCATGTGACCTACACAATTCCAACCCTATTTGTATTGTGGCAGATTCCTCTAGAAACGTGGGCCCTCCAGGATGTTTTGAAAACTACCAATGCCCAGCATTTCTTGCTTGAATGTCTGGGATTTTTTAAACACTGGAGGGATGCAAGTTTATTGACATTCCTGCTTTAGGGTATACCAACAACTTTACATCTTTCTGCAATATTAAACCTATGCGAGCATTACGGACGTTACTCGCGCAGAACTGTGCCATTCTGGGATTGATAGGCCATCTATAATAGAATTCAAAAACCTTTTCATACTTGTTTGTTACGTGATTAGAATGAGCTTTGGGTGACCTCCTGTGCTAAAAATTCTGTTCAGTCTTAAAAGCCAGACAGGTTCTTCTTAATGGATACAATGAATTCCATATTGTTCCAATCAGAAGCCAAAGGACTTTTTCAATAAGCATCTCTAGATCCCAAACACAGAACATCTGTGAGGGTTGTGTTTTTTCACAGTTCCGTTTGAGAGCTTTAATGTTCCCCTTTACTATTCCCACAACAGATGGCTGTGTTTGAAACCGAGGCAGCCTAAATATGGTCATAAGAGTAAAAGGATTAAAGCTTTAAACAATGACAGTAAGAAACGTCACACAGAAGACCCCCCGAGTCACAGTCACGATTTTGGGGGCAAAGCCGACCCATTACATTATCCAAGTGACTGCTTACAACTTAGGCCGTAACTTACAAAGAGCCAGTATATCCTGCAGTTGTCTCTACACCAGGCAAATGGAACTACGCTTTTGTTCATACTCACAAAGCGACACAATATGGGGCCGAAGCTATATAGGCATGTTATTGCCTTAAATTAGTCCAAAACCCATGTTACACGATTTGTCCCGGGTTTTGAACTACTATTGCAGTGGCCGCTCCATTGCCAAGATTTTTAGAAATAGTGTGCAAACTAATACGCAATAATTTGACACTAATCTTAACACCATCCCTACAATGACGTAGAGACCTGAGAGAGAACAAAAAAGTTCAGTCTTACGCCTGACCGGGATGCCACCATGCAGTACAGCCATGCAGTAGTCCCCAACTTTATTGTTTTTGAATCGGCCCCTATAATGAAAATCTAGACTCCACACTATATAACTATATAAAAATATAGTAATAACACTATATAACTATGGAAAAATCTGACAAACACTATATAAACTATGAAAATAGATAACACTAGATCATAACTATGAAAATATAGATACAACTATATATAACTATGAAAATATTAGATACACTATAATAAACTATGAAAAATATAGGAGACCCAACTATAATGAACTATGGGAAATCTAGACACAACCATATAAGAACTATAAAAACATAGATAACACTATATAACTAACTAGGAAATCTAGACCAAACATATAATAACTATAAAAATATAGATAAACACTATAATACTATGGAAGATTAGACACAAACCCTATAAACTATGAAAATATAGATCAACTATATAACAAAAAAATAATGAGGCACACAATACATCAACTATGAAAATATCAGATAATACTATATAACTATGAAAATCTAGATACAACAAACAGATAATATAAAAATATGATAACACTATACTAACCTATAAAAATATAGCACACACACTAGTAAACTATGAAAAATGTAGGACACGAACATAACAACCTATGAAAATATGGCAAACACTATATAACTATGAAAATATACGGCACAAACACTATATAACTATGATGAAAATATAGGCCACACACTATACAACTATGAAAATATAGACAACACTTATAACTATGGAAAATAGACACAACACTATACAACTGAAAATTAGGCACAACACTATATATACCTATGAACATATAGACAACACTATATAACTATTGAAAAATAATAACACAACACCTATACAACGAACATATAGACCCAAACTATATAACTTAAGAAAAAATGAATAGAACAACACTATACAACTATGAAAATATAGGCCACAACAATATACAACTATGAAATATAGCACAACATAGCTATAACTATGAAATATAAACAACACTAATAATCACTATAATATAGGCACAACACTATATAAACTATGAAAAGACTCAGCCACACTATACAAACTATGAAAAATATAGGCACATACATATCTACAACTAGGAAATTATAGGCACAACAATGTAACTATGAAAATACAGAACACAAACCACTATATAACTATGAAAAATAGTATCACCTATAATACTATGGAACATTCTAGAACAACACTATTAACTATAAAATATTAGAAACACTATATAACTAAAAAAATGAAGCAACACACATAACTAAGAAATAAGATAAAATACCCCCTCCTTCCAACATGAAGAATCTAGATACCAACAACATATAAAGTATAAAAATATAGATACGTTATAAAAATATAGGCACAACACTATATAACTATAAATGTAGACACATCACTATACAACTATAAAAATCTGGACAACACTATATAACTTATAAATATGAAAATATAGGCACAACACTATATAACTATGAAAATATAGACAACACTATATAACTATGAAAATATAGACACAACACTATACAACTGAAAATATAGACACAACACTATATAACTATGAAAATATAGACACAACACTATACAACTATGAAAATATCGGCACAACACTAATACAACTATGAAAATATAGGCACAACACTATATAACTATGAAAATATAGACACAACACTATACAACTATGAAAATATAGGCACAACACTATACAACTATGAAAATATAGACACAACACTATACAACTATGAAAAATATAGGCACAACACTATACAACTACGAAAAATATAGGCACAACACTATATAACATAGAAATATAGGCACAACACTTTACAACTAGGAAAAATATAGGCACAACACCATATATAACTATGAAAATAATAGACCACTAATAACTATGAAACATATAGCACAACCGATAACAACTATGAAATATAGGCACAAAACTATACACTATGAAAATATAGGCAAACACTATACAACTATGAACTGACACAACACTATAGCAGGTATTCCACCCCTCCCGGAGTCCTCCGGCATTCTGGGGGTGGCTCCTGCACTCCCGTGAGACCACCTCCGACTTCCGCGACCAAGAGGAGACTCTAATCTCCTACCGTATCATGTCCCTTTTGTTCATCCTGCCCACACCCAAAATGCCCTTTAAGAATTCGTACAATTTTTCACAAGAAAGTCCTCCAGTTAATTTTTTTGGTCCTCTAAAGATATTTAAGGTATTTTTAGTTATTGTTTGTATATTCTCTGTATATCATGATAGACCAGTAAAATGTAAAGGGCATGTCCACCCCGAAATTTAACTTTTGATATGTGTTAGGGCTGCTCCCCCAGCGCCCCACCGATTAATATAATTGTTAGAAAGTCTCCCCATTCTTACTTACCTGCCCTCTCTCCTCCTGCTGCAGTGTTTCAGGCCCTCTGCTTGCATGGATTGAAAGCATGGGGCGGGACCGGTCCGCGTCGTCCGTTGATTGGCTGATAGGCGGGAGGCGTGTGCACTGAGCATGCCTCAACCTTGATGGTTTGTGAGGATCTCAGGCACAGCATGAGGTCAACACAGCATATGCATACCAGCTAGTTTCCTGACTTTTGGAGGGCACAGCAGGGGAACCTATTTTGAGCAGGAATGTAAGGTAGGATTGTTTTAAACTACTTGATGTGGCCAGTAAGGGGTTAAATTTTAGTTTTGGGGGTGGACATGCCCTTTAAGATGCAATGCTTTGCCCTTTTCTCACTGGGTGAATAACACTGAGCATGCTTGATATCACTGAGCTAGTGGAAGAGTACAGTACAGTTTTTGTACTGGAAGATTTTACTGTGTATCTTTGGTTAGGAATAGCTCAGAAGTAAAAGTGCTAAATTGTTTAAATCCGCTATTTGTGGAGTAAAAATCAGAGGAAAATGTTTTTTAAACTGAAGGTTACTTTAAATGCATCTGAAATGGTTAATCTGGCCAAACAATATGTATTGGTAAAACTAGCAAATTTGCCATTGTAACCAACCATATGCAAACTGGAATCTTTCTTGCTCATGTGTGAGTATCAAAATAGTGGGTAAAAACATTGGGTTGACTGTGGGTTTCAACCTGGATGTGGTGCTTAACAGCATGACGTTCTGCTTGATTGCATAAACAAAACTGTACAAAACTTTCTGACAGATTAAAAAAAAAAACTGGACAAAGTTTTGCATAAAAAACGGTTGCAATGGGGAAAAATGAGTTTACAATCTATAATACCAACATTTTATTACAGTACCTAGACAAGGATTAAAGGGGAATAAACCATTCTGTTTCTCAGCCTTTTGCAGGAAGTAGTGTTCTATTTATTCGTGATAGTTTTTCCTGATGCCTGGGAAAATAAGTGTGGTGGAAAGTTAAAAGCATGTCTAAAATGTTTATAAACTGGGTTTATTATCAAATAATCACTCCCCTTTATGAACACTTCTCAGCATTACATACCTGTGGGTGCTCCGAAGATTCCCTGAGCTTCCTGAAGAAAGGTATTTCTTTATTTTTCTGCAGGCCCCTTAATAATGGTTCACAAATTACAACTTGTCCAGAGGTGAAAACAGAAGCAGCCTAATTCAATGGCCCGATGTCAACGTCACAGCTGTGACTGATGGCTGCTACGCGGAAGGACTGTAAAGACGACTGTAAGGACCAGCCAAGATATAAAAGAATATCTTTCTTAGGTTACCTCGGGAAACATAATTATTGAGGTCTGGAGTTTAGGGGGTCCTCCATTTATGTAGTAGTATCAGTTTCTAGCACCACGGGGTATGTGTTCTTTTTACAGTACTCCAAAATATTCCACTAAAAGGGTATCTCCACCTTCATATTGAACTTTTTCTGTATGCGGGGATCCAGAAGGAGGTGAAGGGTTGGCTCCACTGGCATGCCGCAAAACTTCTCAGAGGAAAGGTAATGGACAGAAACCCTTTAACAACACAGAAAGCTCCAACTCTTCACTTACGTGAATTTGGCTATACACTGCAGGAGAACCATTTGGAGCAGAGGTAAGATTTTTTAACACTACAGTGGGAGCCACAGTGGGGGGAAATTTTAGTTTTGGGTGGACATGCCCTTTAAAGGTTAGTTCATGTTTTTGGTTGCTCATGGTATTAAGTTTTAAAAAACACATATATAAATGTACCCACTTACTTCTGGTACGTCCACTCACAAAAGGTTTTGACACCACTGAAGGAAACCTTGGCTTTATACCAAAAGTAAGTAGGTACTTTTATAGTGGTCTCATCTATATACCAATGGTAGCTTGGTGGGATGGGCATTCCCTTTAAAGGGATAGAATAATAAAAAAAAAAAAAAACACACACATATGGGCCCCAATCATTTAACATTTCCAAAAAATGTTAACGCAAAACTAAATTGTAGAAGAAACATGTAGCTTGAATCTTCATCACTTACTTCCACCTCCCTGGTTACTAATAGAATGCCTGGGTTTCGGAGTAAACTTACCTCGGTTCTCCACACGCAGCTTCTGACCAGCAGCTATCGTGCTCCTAGGTATATACGGTTCAGGAATCACCTCGACACAGCCCATCTTTTGGCCAATGTTTCAGCAGAGAAAAGTGTACATAACCATAGGTCTTGTATAGAATCAGCTGAGATGGGGTTTATAAGTAAAAATGGGATAATGTATGTTACGTTACTTTGATTTATGGGCTCTTATGCATAAGACTGTTAATAACCTATACTACAACGCGCCTGGTGCCTTGTTCTGCTTTTAAAATTGGACGAATTGGAAACATATGACAATTTCTCCGCATTCATTTCCTGATTTTGCTTTACTATAATCTTACAACAGGAACCCAGGCGCAGTTTTCTGCAGAATGGAAACCGAGAATCGTATTCCCGAGAACGAGGTGAAAATTTCACATACATTTCTTTCATTGGCATTGAGAGAAAGAAAAATCAAACTCAAAAGTGTAACTGTGCACTGAAGGAATACAGTGGGATTGAGAAGAATAGACAGGGACTTCCCATCTTATTCGAAACCGCTAACCAAGCCAATGTATCCCTTCTCTTTATTTTTGTTTTCTCTGAAACAAACGCAGTGTAAAAACAGGGAAATCCTTTTGGAAGTAAACATTCAAACTCTGTAAATAAATCTGTGAAAGGTATTGATGCCTCATTCATGTTTAAACAATTTCTGGTGCCAACCAAGCCTGATCATTCTCTAAACTGCCCTTATTACCGTATATACTCGAGTATAAACCGACCCGAGTATAAACCGAGGTACCCAATTTCACCTAAAAATCCTAATAAAAGTTGTTGACTCGAGTATAAACCGAGGGTAGAAACTTGGCATTCAAGATGTTTGGAAACTACAACTCCCAGAATGCTTTAGTTAGCTGGGAGTTGTAGTTTCCACCCTCACTTGGCATTCAAGATGTTTGTGAAACTACAACTCCTCCGCTAATAAAGCATGATGGGAGTTTGTAGTTCCCAAACACCTTGAATGCCCCCTCACCCTCCCACCCAGTTCAGTTTGTACCTGTCTCTTCTCCCTGTGGTCTCTTCAAGGTGGTGCGGTAGTGCGGTATCCTGAGCATTGCAGGTAGGTGCGGTATCCTCTTGCAGTTAAGGTGCTTGTATCCTGAGCATTCCGGCAGCCGCGCTGTGTACTGGCGCGCCGGCGCTGACTCACTGCCCGCCCAGGCTGGGCGCCGGGCAGTGACGTCAGGCCGGCGCGCCAGTACAGAAAGATCGTGCGGCTGCGGAATGCTCAGGTAAGGTACTGACTCGAGTATAAACAAACCGAGTCTGAGTTTTTCAGGCTGATTTTTCAGCCTGAAAACTCGGTTATACTCGAGTATATACGTAATGGGGGGGGGGGGACTGATATTAACAGTACAACGGGCCAACCAAGCCTGATCATTCTCTACACTGCCCTTATATAAATGGAAAAGACGATATTAACAGTACATGTGGGGGCCAACCAAGCTGATCATTCTCTAAAACTGCCCTTAAAAGATAAATGCACAGATTTACAGTAACACGGCCAA